>BROG01000454.1:515000-606913 GCA_030159075.1 Atrina japonica | reverse complement strand
TAAACAACAACAAACAAACAACAATTATATTGTACCTGTGTCTAAGCTATCTGGATTGTCTTTGATCCAGTTTGGGATCATTAATCCCACCAACAATGATATCCCTATAATCGCCAGATTCCGAGTAGACTTCAGATCGATTCCTTTTAGGTTGGAGAGAATGACTCCTGTAAATACTCCGAACAAAATCATCAATACTCCACCCAAAACAGGATGAGGTATAGTAATGAACAGAGCGGATACCTTGCTTATCATACCAAATATCAAATACAAAATCCCTACGCAAACGAAAACACGACGACTTGCTACCTGGAAAATAGAATTATGAAATGTTTAAAATCAACCGAAATTCACTCACTTTCCTTCGTCAAAATGATATAAATAGTTACATGTCAACAATGCCTCTTCGTTTATCTCTCCTACATGTGATGTATAAGATTAGAAGTTGAAAACAAAGAAAAATAATATATCGTTAATTCAACAATGATTCTATACATATTAGATTAATCGTAAAATTTGAAATAATTGAAGACTTCAGCCACATTAAAATTGACATACCCTGGTCAACCCTATAGCGCCTATATTCCCACCAATAGTCGATGTTGCATGTCCACATCCAACTGCGCCTGACAGTGAAGTGCATAACCCTTCAATTCCTATTCCTCTATTTACAGCGTGATTAGGTGGAGGTGGAACTCTACATGCTGCAGCACATGCGTAATAATCTCCAATAGAATCCAAGATTGATATAACGGTTGCAATTATGTAACCAATGAAAGCACTTACGCTAAAGCCTATCGGTCCATATTGTCCTAAAAGTTTATAATTAAAATTATTTTATTCAAACGTTTTTCTAAGTTGTGATGTAATATAGGATAATAAATACAGACATAACAGCGATACGAAACATACATACAGAAGGTCATACGGAGTTTTAAACTCGCTTTTTTTGTATTTGCTCATTAGAAGCATTAACGCAGTTAACTTGAAATATAAAACGTATCGCACACTATAGCTGGTTTTTGTTTATATTTTACACGCCAGGTAGTATGGTTTGAGGTTTTATATTTTGAAAGGAGAAATAAACTTGGTGATCCTTCAAGATAAAAACACTCGCTGATTGGGTAAGTATTTCGTGAACAGTTTTTACAAGCTTAGGTATTAACATTTCACATGAATTATGAAGTAAGTAATTTAGTTTGCCTAATTGAGAATCAAATAAAAATATTTACTGATGGCCACTCATCAGTAATACATTTATATGTTTACCGATGATGCAATCTTGCTGATTGTGATTTGTTTACAAATAAAAGTAGTCCGCAGTCATTTGTGGTAATATATTGATCCGCATAGCCTTTTCACACCGCTTCATGCTTGTGTAAACGCAGTAAGCGCTTACTAGAAGAGAAGGGGGAGATGTAAATATATACATGTATATATTATCAACTTGATAATGGGCTATTCTTATCACTCTCCTTCCGTGGTCTGGCGTCCGGCGTCCGTCGTTCGTCTTTAAACAATTCTTGTTATCGCTATTTCTCAGAAAGTACTGAAGGGATCTTTATGAAATTTTACATATAGATTTTACTTGAGTTCTACTTGTGCAGTATGCATTTTCAGGCAGATCGGATTAAAAAATAGCTGCCAGGCGTCCATCTCGGATTTTGACAATTAAAGTTCGTTATCGCTATTTCTCAGAAAGGGATATTTATGAAATTTGACATTAAGGTTTCCATTGACGTCTAGTTGTGCATTGTACATTTTCAGGCGGATCGGATTACAAAATGGCTGCCAGGTGGACATCTTGGATTTTGACAATTAAAGTTTGTTATCGCCATTTCTCAGAAAGTACTGAAGGGATATTTATGAAATTTGACATATAGGTTCCCCTTGAGGTTTAGTTGTGCAGTGTAGCCTTAATACATATACAAGTTCCGAGACCCACTGTAAATAATTCAATTTCTGTAATTAAACTGTGATTTATTGTGATTCCTTGAAACTCTTATAATAGTAATAATAGTTAAATGACAATTCTTGTTAGAATAGTTTATAGTTGTCGTTGTATTTTATCGTTAAAGCACAAGTAGTGTTTGATTCTTATTTGTATACATTTGTTTATCTTTATATACATTGCCCGAACCTTTAGACTCTTAACCAGGATCAAAATCAGACCCATTATAGCCTTAAACCCCCGCTCGGAAACGTTACACATGTATGGGGGCATAACCCATATAACCTTCCACAATTGGGCAGACATTCAATGCCAAAAGTGAGGTTTTAGCCGGGGATTTGTATAGGGTTATACTATAATCT
Organism: Atrina japonica; assembly: GCA_030159075.1. NCBI lineage: Eukaryota > Metazoa > Mollusca > Bivalvia > Pterioida > Pinnidae > Atrina > Atrina japonica. The sequence continues at coordinate 604,600 of BROG01000454.1, read as the reverse complement.
GGATAGATTCTGTATTTTAATGTTAATTCGAATTTTTCCACTCAAAATGGAACAGATAGTTTCGTTGAGGATACATTTTAAAATGTTATTTGTTTCTTTTGGCATCGATCTATGATCCCGTTGGCCTCTTGTTATTTTACTCAATGTAGGTCATGACCAACATTTTCAATTTTAAAGGATGACGGGTATGTTTAAGCTATCTTCGATTATAGCAATTTATATTTGGTATTGTTACAATCTTATGAGAATGTACTTTACGTATATTTAGGTTTTAGTTCAAATTCATTGTTGAGCCACAAAATAAGAGAAAAGAACAGTCTGTCATAGATCAAATGAGGAACATTTAAAGTTGTTATTATTAAAGTTGAGGGAAGAGAAAGCATTTGAAGCTGAACAATATTTTGCTGAGGATGGTTGATATACAGGCAATGTAAAAATCTGTCTGTATATAAATTGCTCGTTTGCGATACTGAATGTGTAATTGTATAAAAACAAGTCATGTCTTTTAGTCTCAAATATGGCGGAAAACAAGGCTGCACCTTTCTGTCGTTATGATGATTGCTAATGTCCCAATACTCTTTTTAATACTCTTTTTTACATTTATAATGATTGAATAATTTACTAATGTGATATATCGAGTGAACAACACTGTTAAAATTAGTTAGTCATCAAAAGCGAAGATAGTCATCTTTTCAAGTGGTTACTCTTAGACGGACTTTCGAATATATTTAGGTAAAATGTTTTGACCTTGTATGATACCACACTTTGTTTCAGAACTCTGTTTGAAATTGACCTCAACTGATGAAGTCTTATTGACAGAAACAATCGTCTCGAGCATTTATTTTGACCCTTTTCATAATATTGAATATAACATAGCACAATTTAAGCCATATAAGGAAATCTAACTGGCGCTTCCCTGCAAAAATAATCATAATAACTAAATAAAATATAAAAATTTCAGATACCAAAGTATAAATCAATAGGATTTCCAGGACATAGATACAAATCCGGTAAAAATGGACAAACACGGACCTCTGGAAACCAAGAGGGGGGATCAGGTGCCATGAAGGAGTAAGCATCCCATGTCGACCGGTCACACCCGCCGTGAGTCCACAGTCAAGTCCAATGAAACACGTGAGGAGTGAATCCTCGTCACAATTGGTAAAGACGTCTCAACAACCGCCAACGAAAAGGCAACTCAACATTTCACTTAGTGAAACAGAGTAGTCGCAAACAAGACTATTATACCGACCATAAAATTTGCGGAACGTTGACATTAAACGCGGTTTTCGATATCCCTGTGTCAATAATTTGTCAGTGAGTAGTTTACCTCTGTATATGAAATCTTCATATGTTGTACACGCCCTGGCATATCGGATCATTTGTGAAATATTAACTCCATATGCAGGTGACTGAGGGATATTACTACTTAAATGTGGAAAATTTACGATGGAAAAGCCGAAATCGTCGCGTTTATCGTATAGCTTAGTTGCTAATTTCCCGTCCGTGTTTATATTAAGTAAAATGTCTAAGTATGAAGCGTGTGTACTTGGTTCTGTTGTATCTTTAATTTCTAGTTCGCTGGGATATATCGCATTGACATATGTATGAAAATTGTCATTATTAATTGACAAAACGTCGTCGATATATCTAAATATCAAATTAAAGGACACCGCTAACTTTTTCTTCTTTTGATTCAGCAGTTTCTGAATGAAGTCTGCTTCGTATGAATAAAGGAACAGGTCGGCCAATAAAGGAGCACAATTGGTTCCCATAGGAATGCCGACAGTTTGTTGAAAGACCACGTCTCCGAACATTACAAATATATTGTCTATTAGAAATTCCAGCATGTTTTTTATATCAACTTCAGTATACTTATGTGTAAAATAGAATATTAACAGGTGGTATTCATTTTTCTAAAGTGTCATTTGTAACGTTACAGTATAGTAATATTTTGGCAGTGAAAATTGAAGTCATTCGTTGATTTTTCGATGACACATTTTCAGACCGACTAACGCTGATCATGAATCAATAATTCAATTAACTGTGGAACATGAAATTAAAAAAAGCTGATGAAGTGAAAAAGTGTACAAAATTGATATTTCGGCCATTTGAGTTTTGATTAAATTACTTTTGGAAGGCAAAAAGATAGCAAACAGAGCGGCTACTGTATAGTGTAAATACATCTATTTTCAAATATGAATTTTACAAAGTTTTAGAAATGGCAATATGTTTTCAGTGTATGTAAAAAGTTGAATTATGTTTTACTCTCTATTTTAAAAATAGTTGTTACTAAATATTTTAAATGTTTAAAATAAAAAATATATCAGATACCAAAGTATAAATTTTTAAGATGTCCAGGAGACAAATAAAAATCCGGCAAAAATGGACAAACAATGGCCTCTAGAAACCAAGAGGTGGGATCAGGTGTCATGGAGGAGTAAGCATCCCCGGTCACACCCGCCGTGAGTCCACAGTTAAGTCCAAATGAAATACGTGAGGAATGAACTCTCGTCACAATTGGTACAGAAATCTCAACAACCGCCAACGAAAAGGCAACTCAACATTTGACCCAGTAAAACAGGGTAATCGCAAACAAGACAATTACACCGAAAATATGTGGAACGTTGACATTAAAGGCAGTTTTCTATATCCTTGTGTCAATAATTTGTCAGTGAGTAGTTTTCATCTGTATATGAAATGTTCATATGTTGAACACTCCTGGTATATCGGATCATTTGTGAAATATAAACTCCATATGCTGGAGACTGTTGGATATTACTACTTATATGTGGAAAATTTACAATGGGAAAGCCGAAATCGTCGCATTTGTCGTATAACTTAGTTGCCAATTTCCCGTCTGTGTCTATAGTAAGTAAAATGTCTAGGTATGAAGCGTATGTGTTTGATTTTGTTGTATCCTTAATTTCCAGTTCGCTGGGATATATCGTATTGACATATGTATGAAAATTGTCATATTTAATTGACAAAAAATAAAGATAAACAAAATCAAATGAAGTCGAATTATTTTGTAATGTGACTCAATTAACTAAAGAAACGTTTTTTGTTTTAGCAGTTTGTACACTTCACATAATCAAATATACACATTTAGATAATACGTATCTACAAACCTGGGTAGGGAAAATTAAACCAGCTGGCCTTCTGTATTACGTAAGTCCTGACATCGGTTCTAGCGTAATATAATTTGTCTTTTACTGACGTAGCCCCATCAAATGCACCCGCCTCTGTCATTATCATGCTAATGATCCAACCAACAACAAGAGCTATCAATATCTATAAGAACGAAACATAACACACAAGGTCGTTAATAATGTTCATACGACAAGATTCAGATTCATTAATGTCACTAATTTGGATAGTTTTATACCTCCTTGTTTGGTGTTTGTATAGTATTTGTTATCTACAACAGTAATTTTAGTTTTGCTACAGTATGCTACGGTATGATTAGCTACCAAAGTTAACTATAGTTACAATAGTAAACGTTAGTGAATTATAGTAATTTGTTAGGGTAAGGATTTTGGGTGATATCGTCATATCACTCGATCACTCGACGAAGGTGCTTTTGTATGAGAGAGAGAGAGAGATAGAGAGAGAGAGAGAGACTTACCGCGAACACTTGATGAAAAGGAAATCTGAGAATATGGAACGACTTTTTCTTTGACCAAACAGGAATAGGCATTTGAATTTTCCGGAGATAAAGTGACAGAATGACAGCAATGGCACATGTCCTACAAAATTACAGTTACATGATATTACAGATTTTAGACCCCTGATAACCTAAACTATTTTGGAGTGTTTGATTTTCTGGACAAAAATAGCTAGCAATAGGAAAATCTTAAATTAATCCTTCTTCTCTTGTTCTTATTTTGCAATAAAGTATTGGTTATATGGCAGATGTCGTTCGCGATAAGTGTTAGCACATTAGCAAATCAGTGTATATCAAATATTGTGCTTTGCTGTCAAAAACAATTTTTTAAAGCAAAATTCTGTGGCAAAAGAAATGATTTGAAGACACCAATAGTTACAGTTATGTTAACAAAGATGTTGTACAATAACAGCTATGCAGGTATTGTAAAATGTGACCAGATACGTTGGTTGACATACTTTAGGTCTGTATATTGTTTTAATAGATACTTATAAAGTAAAATAGTTCATCGACAAGTTCATAAACAATTTTCATTATTCAGTGAATTGTTAACAAATTAGTTTAAGGCAATTAAGTAATCAGAATGCAATATATTTATCATATTAATGTTTAAACGAGTAGTTATCAAACCAAATAAACACACAAAAATCGAAAGATATAGATTGTGTAAAAATATAATACAAATATAATACAAATATAAATAATATGTTGTATATTAACCTCAGTTTTCAGAGGTTTTGTATATAATATTTTTATTTTGCTCCTATTCCAAAATGCCTGAATAGCCAGAATATTTACAGAGCTCATTCCGTGAGATTTCTCATAAACTTTAATAAAATGTACTCTATTAATTATCCAAAGTTTAAACCTTCAATGCAGTAAATATAATTCAAAAATGCAATAGATTTTTCGAAATATGTTTGGACCAGTATCACCAAATCAGAATACCCACTGTAACTCAAAATATATGGAAGAAAGTGTGCATTTAATACTTGCAGTATCCGTTAATTCATGACATTTTAATTATTCTAGAAAAAAACATATACTTAAGACATTTTTTTTTTCAGGATTCTCGTGAATATTCGTGACTACGCAAGTTAGATTATCAGCATATATAACAAACGACGAAACTGGCACATCAGTAGCTTTGAATTTATCTACATCTGTTAAGAAGTGGCCAATATATGACATGTATTAAAACGGTAATGTATTTCAAAACTCTTAAATGCCCAAACAGTAGTTCCCAGAAAAGAATATCCTCTAAAATTATCCCTGTGGTATCTACAACATTAGTGGCGAGGGGACTGCATGATCCCTGCAGTCAATTAACTATGTGTTGATACATTTGCTTGATTGTGAATATCCAAACCAAATGAAATTGCCATGAGTCAATTATGCAGGGAAGGTACAACAACCCCAAACCAAAGAAGGCATCACAAGTGATGCTAGTGCCTTTGCAATGGAAATATTGTGTAATACCTGTATACTGGACTGATATTTGGGACCTAACAACTTCAACGTAAAGGTCGAGGGCAACTTGCCAGACTGTCAAAGAAAGCGGAGCGAAATAAATGAGCACTCGTTCGAAATCTTGTGATGGAAACCACTTGTGTCCAGTTTTGTTAAATATAATAGACTGCCGTTGAAAAAATTGTTGTCAGTTTCATTAAATTCCATTGAGAAATAAAGCCACTAGAGCGCCGACAAAAAATTAAGTGAAATAAAGAAAGGGCAATAACTCTGGGAATAAAATACCGCTATTTAGAGGAAACATGACCCTGATATTGTAAAAGAAATACAAACATTCCAACGACATATAACATACTATTATATATCATCATACCTCATTAATAAAACACAGTCAGGGATTGGTTGAGAATCGTCACGTGTCAAATAGACTACACTTCATGTCTACTTTGCGTGCTTCATATCTCCCTCATGCAAAAAACCTTGCAGCTTATTCGACAGTCTTTATTGATTCTGTATTTCGATATGATAGACAAATCATTGCCCTGATTGTAGGGAGACATGAGGATTTGTTTACCCGCGACAAGTCATATTCCCCTCGGTATTCATTTCATATTATTGTAACAAAAGTATGTAAATTGTATGAACAAAATAATTGTTTTATCATTATGTTGCATCCAAGGACACAAGGGGGATTGCGATCTTCAACTTCGTTGGTACTTCCTTTTCATTTTATTTATCTACGCAGATATGATGCAACGTTATTTGTTTATTAAATATGTCTTTGCATAATGTCGATGTAATATATTTATCAAGTAATTACCATTAAGATAATTTTGCTCAACATATATTTAACATGTCTATTTGGTAACGTTATTTGTTTTATTAAATATGTCTTTGCATAGAGTCGATGTAATATATTTATCAAGTTATTACCATTAAGATAATTTTGCTCAGCATATATTTAACATGTGTATATGGTAACCTGGCAACGAAAACTTTTAATGAATGACTTCATAAAATGAAAATGCAAAGACTTAAAAATAAACCCGGAAGTCAAAACAATAATACTTTTCACTATATCTGTGTATCCTCTTGTGAAAACTGGTATCGGCACCTTTCAATCTATAGAAATAAGAATAGTAACACAAACACTTAAGTTGTGAAGAAACTAAGTAATGAAATTATAAAATAATCTAAGATACCGAAGTATAAATCTATAGGATGTCCAGGATATAGGTACAAATCTGGTAAAAATGGTCAAATACTGGAAATCAAGATATGGGATCAGATGCCATTGAGTAAGCATTCCCTGTCGACACTTCACTGAGATACGTGATGAACGAATCCTCGTCACATCCGGTAAAGACGTCAACAACCGCCATTGAACAGGTAACTTAACATTTCACTTAGTGAAACAAACTGACAGCAATATCACTTACATTACGGAAACACCCCAATGAACTTGTGCGAACTTCGTAACTGGCTTTACGACATAAATTCCCAGAAGAAGAATGGTTGGTACAACGGTTACTGGGCCTATGAATCGAAGAAGTATCCCCACTAGTCCTGTTGCTCCGACTAGAAAATGTATTAAACCAGCGCATATCAGGCTGCCTTGTAACTGAAATAAAAGAGCAAAACTGGCGTGTATGTAAAATACAATGATACTTTGAGAACATGACTTATGATAAGTATAGTCCAATCAGTTTATTGTTAGAAGAAAATCGTTTGTTATTGACCCAGTTATGTTTTCTCTACCTAGACGTATTCACCTCACTTATATATCAAACTAGAAACTTACATAAGGAACGTAGTACTAAATTTTCCTTAGTATAAGACAGGTTAATACTTCGTACGTTTATGATTAGATAGTCAAATTTCATAATGGCTACTGTTAAACGGATATGAGTATAAATGTAGCTTATTTTGGGGGGGCTTGTGTGATATTACTTTCTGTTTCGATAAGCAACATTTATTTTAAATTTCAGCTCAACTGATAAATTCTTATTGTCAGAAATGATTGTGTTCATCATTTTGTTTGGTCTGTTTTTTAAAAACCTTAGCTTTGGTATTATATTTATAGTTATTTTTCCTGTTGCTAAGGTTTAGCTTACCATACGTATATGATGATTTATAACATCTTCCTGTGGTAGTTCTTGTTTATAGGTTGTATTGGATGTTGCATTAAAAACTGCAATGATAATGGAAACTCATGTTACATCACATTAGTACAGTTGACTTGCTGTATAATTTTCAACTAGTTATTGTGAAATTTTCCTTAGAAGGCTAAGAAATATTTCGAACCTGTTCTATTCAGTCCATATTGCAAAGCAATTTTAGTGATATATGTGTAACGTTATAAATAAAATTTAATTTACCATCCATAGTCATCTGACATCTGTCCGTATGAATCTGGCTCAGAGCAATAAGAGGGGCAACGTAAGTTGGTGTAGCACCTTGATATAACGGCAACCTGTAAACACATATATTTCATGACTAACGATTCTCAGCATGACTTACGATTGTCAGCATGACTTACGACTGTCAGGCATGACTTACGACTGTCAGGCATAACTTACGACTGTCAGGCATAACTTACGATTGTCAGGCATGACTTACTACTGTCAGGCATGACGTACGACTGTCAGGCATGACTTACGACTGTCAGCATGACTTACGACTGTCAGGCATTACTTATGACTTTTTATAAATTGATTTATTTGTGCGTCTTACCAAGACGCAAATGTAAATAAAGGACAATTCTTCAGACAGATGTTGTCCCCAGAAATTATCATTAAAGCTACGGAAGAAATGTAAAAAAAGGAGTATTTGATAATTGAAAAGATGTACTTTTGACGAATGTAATCAAATAGAAATATTTGGTTTTTTGTATATTTGCTCTAGCCTTTCTGTAAATTATATTTCTGGTTTATTCTAGGTATGATTGCATTTAACTATAGTTTATATTTACTTAAAGTGTTAAACAAGTATATATAAAATATCTCAGATACCAAAGCATAAATCAATAGAATGTCCAGGACATAGATACAAAACCGGTAAAAATGGACAAACACGGACCTCTGGAAACCAAGAGGTGGGATCAGGTGCCATGGAGGAGTAAGCATCCCATGTCGACTGGTCACACCCGCCACAGTCAAGTCCAATGAAATACATGAGGAGTGAATCCTCGTCACAATTGGTACAGACATCTCAACAATCGCCAACGAAAAGGCAACTCAATATTTCATTTATTGAAACAGAGTAATCGCAAACAAGATTACTATAACGGCCATAAAATTTGCGGAACGTTGACATTAAACGCGGTTTTCGATATCCCTGTGTCAATAATTTGTCAGTGAGTAGTTTACCTCTGTATATGAAATCTTCATATATAGTATCTGATTTATGTCCCAGACATTAATACCGCAATGTTCTAAAATTTAGTCCTACTAATACTGCATCTATTTCATGATGTAATGATGTCAATTAAATATAAATATATTAATGTTCTGTATATATTCATAAAAAATAATATATATTCTTAATTCTCAATATACATAAAAAGTCAATCATGTATACGGAATATGAAAATTATCTGACAATTAGTTCATCAGATAATGTGCAAAATTGTATATCCTTGGGTTTCTTTACCTATTTCCCTATTGGTATTAGGTCCTTTTAGTTCACAAACTTGCAGCAGCTTCACTTCACATGAGTATACCTTCTAATAATTTACCTATTTGTTCTTGCTAAGAAGTAAAATAATTATACAAGTTGTGAAAAACTGAAATTGCATGGGGTGTCTTTGACCTAGTTTGACCCATGACCTTATGCTTGAAACTGTGTCATTATTATCCTTAAAAATCTGTTTTACAGATTTCCGATATATCGTTGTATACAAGACGTCAATTGATTTTTAACTAATAATCCAATTGTATAAAACTATACCCTATTTAATTTGAAGTTCCCTCTAGTGGCTTGTTAATTTTAAATTAAAATAGCATTTACAATGTTTGTAAAAACATTTTGACAAAACAATGATGTAAGTTAAATTTGAATGACATCTGATCAGTGGTTCATCGGGGTAGGGTCAATTATTAAAGATCTGTCTTGTTTTGCCACCCCCACACCCCATTGCGCATTTGTTGACAAATTTGTAGCAGCTTCACATGATGACACTTCCTAACATGTATAGTTGCTTATTGGCTCTTTGTAAAAAGTAACCACAATTTTAAAAGTTGACAAAAATGATGTATCCATGTACAATATATTCAGTTTACCAGGGTGTCTGAATTTGATCTTTGATCCCAAGACCTTGATGCTTTGTTACAATATTCATTAAATCATTCCTTACAACATTTTATATGTCTTTATATACAAAATGTCTATCACTTGAATTGAAAGACATGGACATAAAACAGTAACCCATGTCATTTGAAGCGCCTACTAATTGTTCGTTTATAAAAGATTTGAATTTCATTCGAAAACTTACATATTGAGTTTGCAATAAGGTGTATCTAATAGTTTGCTAGCCCTTCTATGTTTTTGCAAACCTAAAACTCCTTACTAGGAGCAAACTGTCTGCCTTATTTAATATAATCTGTCTTTAAAAGAAGTCGTTTACAATTTAAATAGAAGGACGACGACGGACACAGAACGGGCGACGGACATTGGACCGTGACAATAATTTAATGTCGGTAAGAAGGAAAAGTTTAAGACACTGTCGTTTGTCAAAATTACGGAAATACTTTCTACTCTTGCTAAGCTTGATTAAACTAATGGCAGATTGAAATAAATAAACATGTGCATATAATATCTAACCGCAACAACAATATTAGTATTAAACATAAAATATAAAAATGTCACTATATAATGTTTCATTACTCATGCACGTGCGATTATCATAATAAAAACTTTTTCATTCAGGAATTCATGCATTTTTTGTCATTTAAAAGGATAGGGCAAAAATAAAAAGAAACAGTACAAAAGAATTTTGTAATGTAATATATTTAGGTGGTGTCCAGTTATAAAATCATAAATGGCAGTCGAATATTTATAGATCTATGTGATAAATGGGTGAGTTTCTTTACCTGACTCCAACGGTGACCATAAGCAAGGTGGTAATGCCATTCATGAACAAAGTTGAACTTAGAAGTCTAGATTTTACTTCCTCCGAGTGCGCAGCACAGACGAACTCGGCGACTAACAGCGAAACAGTTAATGATGAGGAAAGTGATAACAACGCTTGCTGTATAAATATACATATTATACGATTATATCTACATTTCTTATTTTTATCAGGTAAACGATATGCTAATTCCAATTCCTTATGCATAAGTTTGACTTGTCAATATTCATATTTCTACTACAGAATAATACAGCCATAACTGTAACGCACCAGTATGCGTAGCATCACATGATATGCCATACTTGGACAAAGTACCATGACTCTCATAAATTTCCCAGTAATAACTTTTTCAAGACGTTAAATAATCATATTCAAAAAATAATTTCTGTGATAATGACATGATTAGTATTGAAACATAATGAGATAACACGTGTACATATCACGTGCGCATATAATCAGTTTCAAATCGACATCTATACCCCATAAGTCGACGTTATATATATACATATATATATATATATATATATATATATATATATATATATATAATATATATATATATATATATATATATATATATATATATATATATACATTAGTATAACTTTTTCACTATCAAAAAACGTAGATATATTTATCTGGTACACTTTGAAAAATTTAAGTTGCATATCGAAATGAAAAATTGAATTGTTGAATATACATTATTAATTATGATAATATGTCGACGTATTTACTACTTGCTTGACCCATTTATATGTAAATATACACTAATTGTATGTCGCAATACATTGCTTGCATTTTGGAACAGTTTTAAAGTAAAATGATGAGTTCATTATCAAATCACATTGCGATTTTTATGTCAGATTCTTGTAACATCTTATTAAACCTTGAAAATCCCATAAAACATTTCGTAAAAAAGCATGTATATTTGACTACTTTTAACAATGATAAAAAGTTGTTAAAGAATCAAATTCAAGTCACAGAATACATACTTGAAGTCCAAAGAACAAAGTCAAATGTATTGGTGGGGCATCTGTTACTTCATAAATTAGTTCATTACGCTCCTGTGTTATCTCAACTTTCTGTTTGGTGTCTATATTCGCTACAGAATTAGATGAGCTTGAATTATATTCCCCGTCTTCTGGCTTAGTTTCGTCAGAAGTAGGTCCCGGTTTTTTATTTTTCTGTAAACTTCCATCAGTCTCCTGTATTCACAAATAAATGCAAAGTAATATAACAAAACAAAATATCATTTTCATAAGGTATAGGACAAAAAAGACAAAGAAATGAGGAATGATGCGTTTCTTGAAATTTACCCCAGATCTGACAAGTATTTACTATCAATTATCTGTCATTTGCACGGCAATATCCACCCCACTTAATAAAACCTAGAACACATATTCTATAGCAGTTGCCCAATCTAATACTAAAAGTTGGTTGTTGTTGTTATTGTTGATGTTATTTTGTTGTTTAACGTCCCACCCAAGAATTTTTCATTCATATGCTGAAGTCACCAAATGCTGGTGAAGGAGCCTATGCTAATTACTTACGGCCATTGAGTAGTGAGGGTTCTTTAACGTGCCGACACCTACTGTGATACGGGACCTCAGTTTTTACTGTCCCATCCTAAGGACAGCAGTCCGACCTGTCGCCGGCTGGACTTGAACTCTCAACTTCACGATCAAGATTTGAACTAGCTATCAACTAAGCCAACACGGCTCCCAAAGTGTTGGTTTTTCATAATCACGTCAAACGTTTAATTGCAAGTAAATTAGATAGAAGGGTGCTCATGAATAGCAGCGATATATTCAGTTGCACATGGAAATGGCAAAAAAGGGAATGATGCGACGTGACGAATTATTTAACTTTGCATGTAATGTACTTATTTGTAGAGACAAATGATACAGCTTTGATTTATAGGATCTATCCCTATCTTGAGTGTATAACAAAGGAATCTAAATCCGAGGGTAAGATTCTTGAATGGCGAATCGTAGGTTTGCTGAGGGTTTGTCATACAAGAATCTTATCCCGAGGACTATGATTCCTTTGTCATACCCACATGGTTGTGGTTGATTATTTTTCTCCCATGTTTTAAATACATGTAGGCCCGTGTATGTAGATCTACGCAAATAAAATTTAACATTATGCACTGTATTCTACACGCCACAGACCCCATGCATAATTGAAATTGTATTGTGACGTCATAGCGCGTGCAGCTTGTCAATACCCTAGGGGTTGACAAGGAAATCATTCCCCGTTAAAAATAAGGAAAAATCTGTGAAAAGGGGAGAATATGTAATGTACTAATATGTAGAGACGAATGATACGGCTTTGATTATGTAATGTACTAATATGAAAAGAAGAATGATACAGCTTTGATTATATAATATACTGATGTGAAAAGACGGATGATACAGCTTTGATTATGTAATGTACTGATATGAAAAGACGGATGATACAGCTTTGATTATTTTAGATACTGATATGAAAAGACGGATGATACAGCTTTGATTATGTAATGTACTGATATGAAAAGACGAATGATACAGCTTTGATTATTGTAGGTACTGATATGAAAAGACGGATGATACAGCTTTAATTATTTTAGGTACTGATATGAAAAGACGGATGATACAGCTTTGATTATTTTAGATACTGATATGAAAAGACGGATGATACAGCTTTGATTATTTTAGGTACTGATATGAAAAGACGGATGATACAGCTTTGATTATTTTATGTAATGATATGAAAAGACGAATGATAGAGCTTTGATTATTTTAGGTACTGATATGAAAAGACGGATGATACAGCTTTGATTATTTTAGGTAATGATATGAAAAGACGGATGATACAGCTTTGATTATTTTAGGTACTGATATGAAAAGGCGGATGAAACAGCTTTGATTATTTTATGTAATGATATGAAAAGACGAATGATAGAGCTTTTATTATTTTAGGTACTGATATGAAAAGACGGATGATACAGCTTTGATTATCTTAGGTACTGATATGAAAAGACGGATGATACAGCTTTGATTATTTTATGTAATGATATGAAAAGACGAATGATAGAGCTTTGATTATATAATGTACTGATATGAAAAGACGAATGATACAGCTTTGATTATTTTAGGTACTGATATGAAAAGACGAATAGTACAGCTTTGTTTATGTAATGTACTAATATGAAGAGACGAATGGGAAACAACATTGATTATGTAATGTACTAATATGTAGAGATGGACGAAAAACAGCATTGATTATGTACGAAATATGTGACGAATGATACAGCTTTAAGCATTTAATGTACTGATACGAAGTGACGATAAATGTAATACGTTAGTAACGTGAGTGTAGCATGTTCCGGAATACACTCTGAAATACGTATGTAACTCACTTGCTTCATTTTTGTAGCCAGAGAATTGTAATTAAACATTTTCTCATCACTTAGTTTACATTATGTTTATAATATTTATAACCACCAGGTCGTTGCCACTGCTGAAGGACCATTTGAGTCCCCGAGGGTATACATAAACCTAGTACCTGGTATTTCGGTACCAGCTGATAATCTTATACTAAAGTAAATTTTGGCACTGATAACACCATTTAAATTCATCTTTTTTAAAAGCTAAAATATTCATCTTTTTACAGTGGTTACTCTTTGACGGATTTAGCTATGCATTTAAATTTTAATTTTTGGCCTTGTCTTATACCAATTTTCCTTTAGAAAACCTTTTAGTAAAATTTGAGCTCAACTGATGAAGTCTAATTGACAGAAACGATCGTCTTGAGCATATAAACTTGGTATTATGTTTATAATATGTATAACCACTAGGTCGTTGCCACTGCTGGTGGACCATTTGAGTCCCCGAGGGTATACATAAACCTAATACCTGATATTTTGGTACCAGCTGATACTCTTATACTAAAGTAATCTTTGGCACTGATAACATCATTTGAAATTCTAAATTTTTCAAAAGCTAAGATAGTTATCTTTTACAGTGGTTACTCTTTGACGGATTTAGCTATGCATTTAGATTTTAATGTTTGGCCTTGTCTTATACCAATTTTCCTTTAAAATCCCTTGAAGTAAAATTGGAGCTCAACTGATGAAGTCTTATTGACAGAAACGATTGTCTTGAGCATATTAACTTTGGTATTATGTTTATTATATTTAGTTATCACGGATCGTTCACCTTTTGTAAACATAACATTTACCAGTGAGACACTGGCTTCTAAATGACCAGTGCAGTGGTTACATCGTTAAAATACGAGAGAGTAGGTCAGAACGACAGCATAACAGATGTCTCTTGTAAACAACAGCATGGCGTATGAATATAAACGTAGAACAATGATTAATACATTTCATCGATATTATTTCAGGGAATATTTTCTCCATTTAACTATTTTTAATTAAAAGTCCACTTGCTCACTACTATATGTCCCATACTTCACAGCACCTTTTTCCAAGAAACGAAACACCCCCTGATTTCCAGGAATTGCAGTTATATATAGATGATGATATATAACGTATTCACGGGTCGCCGGGGGTAAATTCCACACGATAGACCCGGTCGTTCAATGTTTCCACCCGCCGCGATAGATGGGGTGCAGGTGTCCAATGACATAGTGTAAAAAATTTGAAAACGCCATAAGCAATTTCACCCCAATTTAAAAACATGTCTAATCAATCTAATGAGCAGTTATTGGATCTACCGAGCCACCCCGAGATGTATATTGCGATGTCGTGGGATCCCGAGGTGAACTGGCGTAACAAAATCTTTTGGTTTACGTACAACCGTGGTACCGGGAGAGCCGAGCCGTGGGACCCGACCGTAGACTGGTGGAAAAAGTATAGTGAATATCCAAACAAAAAAATGTGGTTTAACTACAATCGCAGTGCCGGGAGAGACAAGCCGTGGGGTCCCGCGGTGAACTGGCGTAACAAAATCTTTTGGTTTAAGTACAATCGCAGTGGCTGGAGATCCGAGCCGTGGGATCCCGCGGTGGAATGGTGTAACAAAATCTTTTGTTTTAAGCTTAACCGCGATACGTGGGAACCCGCGGTGGTATGGTGGCGTAGTATAAACAAACTCGATTGCAAATGGGGTGTTTTTGAGAAGATAACAAGGAGGATGATCGAAGAAGACGGTCATGAAGAACCTGTTTGGGGCGTGGAGATAGATCAAGCCCTAATAGACAAGGAAGTGGAGGTAGAAGTGCGTGAAGTCCTATTCTATTTAGACGAGGAGGGACTCGATGAGGCACTAGACGTATACGACGAGAATGAACAAGCCTATTTAAGAGCGGAGATAGTTGCATTACGCGAGGAGACAGCCGCGGATGAACGGGAGTTGGAGAGGGAACAAGCCGCGGCCACATTCTACATGGAGGATGAATTTTTTTCTTCGGACGAGGAGGAAGATGAGGATATATAAATTTGGGTAAGTACTAAAATTTATATTTTACAAAAAATATAAATTATTCTATAAAAACTTGTACCTCGTCGGTTGTTTCCGTCCGCAAAGATCAGCTTGGGAGTGTTTGCGCTGTGATCGGCTCGTGCTTGGCAGGTGTCCATCGATGACATATGTAAAATCTTGAAAAAAACAGCTATTTAAAAACATGTCTATCGAGCGGTTATTGGATTTACCGACCCCACCCAAGATGGTCTATTACGACACAATATATCGAGCCGTTATTGGGATTCTACCGATCCCGCCCGAATTTAAAAAACTTTTTTAAAGCCCAAACGTGTATACACGGGCGCAGACCTATCGTTTTGATAAAATTTCCTCGACACGCAGGGGGGTTATTTAAGTTTTGACACCACGTTTTTTGACGATTATAAAGTAGTCCTATTGAGGGAAAGGGTTGTCGATATAGACCGTTTATTTCTACACCTCGTGAGGTCGGTGATAAACGATAGAGGTTTGACAAAATGCGATAAATTTCGCATCATCATCAATCACACCGAAATTCCCGAAACCGTTCAGTACGAAATATATCACCGGTCTCGGGAGATTTAGCCAAAGATTTATTCAAAGCACTGCAAGACTATATAGAATATTACGAGGTACCCATAGAAGAAGTAGAAATAGTCGTCCAGTCTACGACAATGCCAAGAGGGGCGGGGAGACCCAAAGAACCGGTGACAAAGACGACTTCGTCGTCGAAAAGAAGTATCATCACGATTAAAAACGACGACACTACGTGTTTGGACACGAGCCATCGGGGACGGCGGGTTGCCAACAAACATAAAGATAAATGGACGAGATCCCAACTTTACGACGGTTTCAACGGTAGTCCGAAAATTACAAAGGGTCGAAGCGTTAAAACTTCACGAAGAAGCGGGAGTTCCCGTCCGGGATCACTGTTGTACCTTAGAAGACGTGAAAGAGTTTGCCGATCACTTGGGTGTGCAGATCAACATAGTGGACGGTGAACAATTCAACGAGATCATCTATACGACCGAAGGAAGCGACGACGACGCGATATATCTGTACAAGAATAAAAATCACTTCGACGTGATAACGACGATGACGGGTTTTTTGGGTAAAAGATATTACTGTCATACTTGTAAAGAATCGTACTATAAACGAGATCGCCACAGATGTCCCGAAAAGTGTTTATCGTGCTTCGGTTATAATTGCCCCGGTGGTGAAAGGAAAGTGTGCGACGATTGTAACAGAACGTTTTTCGGCGAAGAATGTTTTAAGGAACATAAACGCGACAGAGGCACGCGAGACGGCGAAATGGACATGGTTTGTTTAATCGTTCAGAAATGTTTAGAGTGTGAACGGGTGGTCAAAGACTTGAAGACCCATATATGCGGTCATCCCTACTGCCCGAATTGTAAACACTATGATGACATGACCACACACAAGTGTTTCATGCTCGAGAAACGATGTAAGGGTGGAAAGTGCAGATCGCCAACGTGTACGGTCAAGAAACAATGTTACAGTTGTAAAACGCGAACGACGAAGTATTATTTTTACGACATAGAAGCGACGCAAGACACCGGCGTTCACATACCGAATCTAATCGTGTGTCAAGAGTTTAACGGCCAACAACACGAATTTTCTACGGTAGACGATTTTTGCGAGTTTGTTTTGGACAAAAAGGGCACGTTCATAGCACACAGCATGCGAAAGCATACGACGCGCAGTTTTTGTTAAAATATTTCGTGGAGCATAACGTTAAACCCTATTGCCATTTACAACGGTACGAAGATCATGTACATGGAAGTCGGAACCGTTCGCTTTATCGATTCCATAAATTTTGTCCAATCTGCTCTGGCAGAGTTTCCGAAAACGTTTGGTCTGACCGAACTCAAAAAGGGGTATTTTCCGCATTATTTCAACAAGCCGTGTCACCAAAATCACGTGGGGCTGTTCCCTAGCAAAAAACACTACGGCTTCGATTATATGAGCGTTCGCAATAGGAAAGAGTTTTTAGCATGGTACGACGTGCGAAAGAACGATGTGTTTGATTTCCAGAAAGAATTGAGGGACTACTGCACGTCCGACGTCGACATATTACGGCGGTCCATGTTGAAATTCAGGGAAGACTTTATCGAGCTGGAAAATATAGATCCGTTACAGTACGTTGACGATAGCGTCCGTGTGCATGACCGTTTATAGAAGTAATTA
Organism: Atrina japonica; assembly: GCA_030159075.1. Taxonomy (NCBI): domain Eukaryota; kingdom Metazoa; phylum Mollusca; class Bivalvia; order Pterioida; family Pinnidae; genus Atrina; species Atrina japonica. The sequence continues at coordinate 586,680 of BROG01000454.1, read as the reverse complement.
CATGCCCGAAAAAACGATTAGCCGTCCATAACGATAACGTCGCTCACGAAACGTACAGCGCGAAATCCATTTCTTGGCTGGGATCACGTGGCCGAGAGAGACGACGTCGTCATTCGACCACGCGTTGAACGGCGCGAGGTGAATCTGCCCGACATCTGTAAAGTCGACGGGTATTGCGAAGACGCGAGGACAGTTTACGAATTTCAAGGGTGTTTCTGGCACGGTTGCGAAAAGTGTTACGCGCGAGACACCATCAATAACAAGAACCAACTAGACATGGAAACGCTCAGATACCGAACCGCCGCGAAAAACGAGAAGATAAGGCGTGCCGGTTACGCGTTAATCGAGGTCTGGGAATGCGATACAACGGGTATAAAAAATAAAGAGATCGCGACGTCATTGAATCCCCGAGATGCTTTTTTTCGGGCCGGTAGAACAAACGTGACCAAGTTAATATACGATTTCGACGGAAGAGAAAAGGGACGATACGTCGAATTTGTTAGTTTGTACCCGACTGTCCAGTTTTATAAGACCTACCCGGTCGGACATCCCACTAAAATATATAATCCCGAACGCGTCGATCGAGATTGGTTGGGGTTCGTCAAATGTAAAGTCGTACCGCCCCGGAAATTATATCATCCCGTCTTCCCGAAAAACTCTTGTTCCCGCTGTGTAAGACGTGTGCCGAACGACAGACGAAGACGACGTGCGAACACGCCGACGAACAGAGGTCTTTTGTGTGAACGTGGTGTACTCCCGAGCTATTCAAGGCCTTGGATAAGGGGTACGAGATAGTGAAAATTTACGAAGTTTGGGATTTTCTCTACACCAGCGAGGACACGGACCTCTTCAAAGAATACGTGAAGAACTTTATGAAAATCAAGATGGAAAGTATCCGCATTAAAGGTCGGTCCGGGGCACACCCTACGAATCGGAAGAACGGTATAAAAAAAATGGTCAAAGAACGATTGGGTATCGACTTGGGTAAAATAGAGTATAATCCCGGGCATGCGCGCAATCTCTAAATTATGTCTCAACTCTCTCTGGGGTAAATTCGGTCAAAGGGTCCAACATGAAACAAACTAAATACGTGAACGAACCGAAAGAAAGAAATCTATACTAGCCTCTTGCTGGACGACACGATAGACAATCTCAACATTCAGTTTATCAACGACGACATGGTCCAGATGTCTTACGATTTAAAGGGACAATTCGTCGACAAATGGTAAGGATGTCAACATCTTCATAGCGTGTTATACGACGGCGCACGCCAGAACCATGTTATACGACGTGTTGGATAAACTCGACGATAGGGTTTTGGGATTTGACACCGATAGCGTGTGGTACGTCGATCGCGACGACGGGGTATTAATAAATTCTTTAGTCGACGACCAACAATTCCTCTCTGACGAACGTTCTTTGCGGTGCCGGTTCCTTGAGATAATACATGTCGATGCCCTGCATTCTGAAATGTCTGTCTATGTCGTGTTTATCGACGCTCCAGATGGGGTCGGTGGCCCTTTTTTTACCGCCTTCCAATTCGCCCGGTTGATACAGATATCTTACTTTCGAAAAGGGGCGCTGATGGGTGGTTGAACTTTATCGACGGGTTCTACCTTTTCGGGCGGGTTTGGTCTCTTCGTTGATCGTTTTTTACGACCTTCCTGTAACCGCTTCACCCATTCTCTGTTTCTGTCTTTAGATTTCATCTCTTGATCGTATTGATAGCTAAACAACTGTTTCTCCCAACGTTCTATTAAAATCGTTCGACGATGGCTTGGTCGCGATGAACGTCGAATCTTCCCCTTCTTATTCTCACGGAATCGTGTCTAGGCATGAGTTTTGGAGACGGCGCCCATGAATTCGCGACCAGGATCGACTTGTAATAATTTCGAAACGTCAAACGTCTTTCGTAAATCTTTTCGAAAGCGTCGGCCACTTCTTTACTGTCTTTGCTCGGCAACGGTTCCGCTCTCTTTTGTGACGATACCCACGTCGACCAACGTCTACGCGTATTTGTACGTTTTTCCACCCCCACCCACCTTTATCGTGTGGTAAAAACAACAGAACGGCCCTGGTGAGTGTCGTTTTCTTTCGCGTTTTCGAATCGGGGTCGCACAACGATTTTCTTGGGGCGGGCAGATAGATTTGCCACACGTCTTGTTTTTTTCAGGAACTCCAACGCCTCCCTTTCGTCGACGTTAGCCACCTTGGCCAATTTCTTGATGGCCTCCTTTCCTTTCCAATAGTGTTTGTAATAGATCTCTCTTCCATTTTACTTTAGGCGACATATTTTTTTATACACCATAGAACACGAGTCCCGTCCCCACCAGCACGAAGAGGATTTCATTTATCTTTTTGCTCTTCGGAGGGTTGATAGAAATCGCTCAACGTCGGTTTCGGGAGACATCTGCTCTTCGCCCATCGTCTGCGAGTAGAGAGACATGGCGGCGTCCACTTCTTTGTAGGTGTACAGCGCGTGTCCTTCTTTTTTCAGTCTCTCGTTTAAAAAATCTAATCGTTTCGTGCGTTCGTGATTCCATTCGTCTCTGGCCTTGGTCAGTTTTTCCATCGCTTCGTCGTGTCTCTTTTGCTCGTCGTGATTCGAAAATAAAAATTGCGATCCGGAAAACGCCAGGGCGTTGACCCAATGCACCGCCTACCATCATCGCGATCGTTGGCCATATTTTTAATAGGGACGGTTTTATTTTATTTCATTTCGGCGGGGATGTACCCCTTCTTCACCAACATGTCCTTGGTGTAATTGGCGAGAGCAAATTCGACGAGGATCATCCCAAAGTCCTTCGGGTTGAAATCCATCTTGGGCGTTGACATCTTTAAGAATTTATTGGAAAGTTTCGCGTATCCGATGGCAATTCCCGTATTGACGGCCGCGTGATACGCGGTGTTGACCAAATCTTTTTCACTCATCCTTTTTTTAATACGAGAGAGAAAATTATTTATGAGAGCGACATTATTTAGGTTCCTCCATCACGAAGACTTTCATCACCTTGCACCGAATATATTTATGCTTGTCATTGAAGTATACTCCTTCGATTACCAGCTCACAAATAACCTTACAAGCCTTCTTAATATAGTAAAGACTATTCTCGATGGTCACGCACTCGGAAGGGCCCCCCTTGAAAAATAGCGATATGATCTCTTTCGTGTCCTCTTTAACATACACATTGGGGGTTATGACATTAACCTCATCATATTCTTCATAGTTTGAAAAGGGAGACCCCATGGACGTTGAACTTCGTCCTCGACTTTCCTTCGGATGCACTCCTCGAGCTTTTCCAGCTCGAGAGCGTATTCTTTATCCAACACAAGTGGTAAGCAATAGCCCAGAATCCTACCCCCTACCTGGTCTTCCCACAGACCGCGTATCCACACTGGGCGAGTCCTGATGACGAGTTTAGCCTCGTCGAATTTTTGCAGTGTCACCATCTTTTTTAATGCGAGAGAAAATTATTTATAACATTTCATGTACGCTGCGTTGAGTTTCTTTGGGAGGTATTACTTTTGGTTCTGGTGGTGAAATTACTTGGGGTTCTGTTTTTTTTATGTAGATCAGAAATCCACCAACCGCGAGTCCACCCGCTAGCCATTTCCAGCTATCGTTGCTATTAGCATTGCTATCGTTGCTATTAGCATTGCCATCGTTGCTATTAGCATTGCTATTCCATCTACGTTGGGCACCCTTCTTCCCCGCTTCCTGGCGTTTTGGATTCTTCGTCTTCCCTATTAATTCCTCCGGATTCATTCTTTTTTTCTATAACGTCAGTTTTTTTAAATCTGACAATGTGACTGCTAGTCGTGGCGGCTATACTGAGAGGTGCTAAATACGGCACCCGTATTTGTAATATAAACTACAACACACTTCGCCTAATGGCCGCGTCCCAAGAAGGGGTCTTCGTTCAAGTCCCTCAATCAGTTTGGGTTCGTCTTTGATGTCGAAAAAATATTTAAGTTCCTTGCGAATACAGACTGATGAAGGAATTGCTATCGATTTGGCCACCCATGCGCATGTTGAGTCGAGCGTGTAACAGACGACTCAGGGTTTCGACCTCCTTGTCGTTCATCTTTTCCAATTCGGAAGGCGTGACGTCTTTTCCTAGAAAATGACGCGAGCGTCCGGAACCGACGATGGTCAACAATCTGTCTTTGGAGGATATATCCTTGCTGGGCTCTGCTAATACATCGTCCGCATTCATTATTTTTAATAGAGATACATTTTTTTTATTTTGTTAGCGTCGGACTCCACGTCTTCGTCTTCTTGGTCCACGTCTTCGTCTTCTTGGTCGTCTTCTTGGTCCACGTCTTCGTCTTCTTGGTCGAACTCTATGTCGTCTGGAGCAACGTTGTACGCCTGGGAGGCAATATGTTTAACGTCTTGTAGAAGCCGATCGCTGATGAAATTTAATACCCATTTGCTCAGACCTGTGAAGAGTCGAGCTAATAGCAGACGAGCCAGTTTTAAGGCCTCCTTGTCGTTCATCTGTTCCAATTCGGCAAGCGTCCACGTCTTTTCCTAGAAAAATAACGCGCGTGTCCGGAAAAACGATGACGAACAACAAGCTGGTTTTTGAGAGGTACATCATTGAGCTTTTCTAATAAGTTTTTCACATTCATCTTTTTAATAGAGAATACATTTCTTACATATTTTGTAAAAAAATATTTTACCAAAATAAGTCTGTATCACATTTTTTATTCTGTATCGGAATCCAAGTCCAAGTCTTCTTGACCCTCGGTCAAAGACGGTAGAGGAGCAACGTCTAACGTTTTGACGACGATGACCTGGTCTAAAATGTTTTGTACGGATACGACGGTATTGCTGACATAAACGCTTTCTATATGTAAAGACCCAATTGCCCAACATCGTTTTTTCGAGTAATTGAGCGGATCGGTTTCGACGAGGTCGGTTTTTATCTTTCGGGTCGTCATCTGTTCTCTCTTCTATTAAAAATAGGTATTATTTTTTCATCTTTATCGATTTTCACTTTCGGGTATATAACAAGGTTTCCGCTTTTATTTTGTTTGACAATAGTTATATCGTTGATATCGATGGGTGGATATTTCGGACTGATCTCTGTTTTTCAGTTCCTTGCGAGTTTCTCTATTTCCGTTCTTAAAAACGTCGTAATTTTTACCAAACATGTCGGTAAACTCTTTTTTTTTCACAATTAAAATTCATAGAATAATCGCGTAACTTTTCGGTAGAAGTGTCCTTATTTTCCCACAATCCGGACGATTTCGTTTTGGGAGTGCGTATAACCAACGGTTTCACACCGTCCGAATACTTGTACGCGATGTAAACTTTCTGATAACGAAACCGGTTTCGTAGCCACATAATGGTTTCCGATCTCTAAATTGTCTACGTCAAAGTTACTCAATTGTCACAAACGCCATGTTTTCTTTTTATAACGAAAAATTTTCTTTAAGTCATTTTTTTCAAAATAATTCTTATCCATTTTTCCGTTCTGCGATAGTTTTCCAGACGTAAAATATATAATATCGCGGATAATACGAGCAAACACCATACAACGATAAACGACAATGCGAACAAGACCATCTCGGTAAAACGTTTCATTTCTTAACGTAAAAAAATTGTTAAATGGCTTAAAAAATATATATAAATAAAAAATGTTTATTTTACTGGACAAGGCGTTTACCGAACGCGGAGTAAAAGAGATGTTAAAGAGGGACGACATAACCGTGGGTGTGTACAGTTGAACGACCAAGTCTTACTGTATTGGCCCGAAGACAAACTAACGTGTCAAATGCCGCGCATGCGCAGAGACTACCCGTGTAAACATCCGACCATCGCGAACTCGTTGTTTTGTAGCATTCATCACAACTACGTGAAAGAGCGAGGTATCGATACGTTGAAATATTGCACCTCTTGTCGAAAATGGATGGCCAATAGTACTAAAAACGAAACGTGTTATACGTGCGGTGGAAAAGAACGCTCAGACGAGTGGCACAAGGTACATAAGAGGTCAGAGAGAAGACGCGGACGTCCAAAGAAAAAAAACCCCGACGATTTTTAAAATATAGTGTTGTCTTAAAAATCTACGGTTAACGCGAAGCGGATTTGTGTACGAGGTCTTGGAGCTGCTTGCGCAAGTCCTCCGTCTCTTTGCCCGACTCCTTTTTTATGAAACTGTGGTAGAATAGAGTTTGTCAGCATAGACTTTGTCCTTCATCTCGCGATACTTGGTCAAACTCGTGGGACACGGTGGCAAATTCTTCGTCCGTGATCTTTCCGTCCTTCGAGAGCTCGACTCACCAGATCCGATATCGAATTAAGTTTACTCGCTCGCGAGTTTTGGTGTTCTTGAGGTGTTTTTTTCCGATTTTTACATCAGTAATCGTCTTATCCCTTTCATGGAGCCAACCCTACCGAACCCACGGTCAAGGCTATAATTTGGAGAGGCAATCCCGCGATGGGAATGAGAAATCCGAGTCCCCGACGACGACGCTTCCCGAGATGAGAGCCGCGTCGACGCCGTCTGCGGTGTTCACTATTCGTTTATACTTTTTATGGACGCTCTTCCGCGTTTCTATCTCTCGACGAAACGTCTGTTCGATCTCACCGATTCGCTTTAAAAACGATATCGTTGCGGATCGGGTTCTAAACGGTGGATATAATTCGTTGTTTACTCATCTCTTTTTTATACGCGAACATTTTTTTATATGTCTAAACGTACGACAACGCCGTTGACGGTCCCCGATTTTCGACCCCTTATTCACACCGAAATTAGAACGTCTCCCGACGTCACCCGCAACGGCGGATTCAACGTGACGACGTCGCCGGTTTTCGTTTGAAAGGTCTTGTGTTCGACGTCGTTCAAGATGAGCGTCACGTCCAGTTCCCCCAAGAGTCCGACGCGAAAGACGTGCCCATCGAACAACATCGTCATGCCTAGCGACGGTCTGATTCTTCCGTTTTTATTCACGTCGAATTGGAACGTGTTCATGATGCGACGGTTTTTGTTCAACATGTTGACGTCTTCTTTAATGTCTTCCAAGAGTTCTTCTCTCTCCAAGTCGTCGTAATAGAATCCCCGATCTAGACATCTCTTTTTATTATTAAAACTAATTTTCTTAAACTCTAAGAGCACGTGAACGGGATGGCCGTAATTGTCGACGAGGTGTCCGTTCTCGTCTTAAGGTGTATCGTTAATTCCGTGATGCGATCGCGTTTCAGCTTTAAGAAAACGTTTTCGACGTACAACTCGGAAAATTTCACGTTGGGGCACGGCATGGATTTGACGACGTCGTTCGACCTCCCGTCTTTGAACGTGTCTCCCTCCGGCAAGTATCTTCGAGATGAAACGTTGAGGAGTTTCCACCCGGTTGCAGGTTTATGCTATTGGTCGGGTAGATGGTCCCGAGAGAGAAACTTTTTCGCCGATTCCGAGAATCTTGGTGAGTTCCGGTGGAAGCGGTAGCAAATTAGATGCTTTAACCGTCGAGTCTTACTATCATCATACGTGGATTTGTCCAATACTATTTTCTCGAGATATTTTATTGAGAATTCGTTGTATGTCTTTGAACGTGTACGATCCGGCGTGCACGGTTTCGATTTCTCGGTCTGTCTCTACCTTGGCGTATTGTATCTCTCGACGTCTTTTTTTTATGTTGTATAGACCATTCCAAAAATGGACGGACTTTTACACCCCACGCACCACTCGGGTCGTTCGCGTTGTCGATGTATCGAGATAGTTTCACGGGTTTCGCCGATTTTCGTCACGAGATTGAAACAAGTTTTTTTTATAACAATTTTATTTTTTAATAAAAGATGAACGTGTTACGAATACAGGGAGGATTTGGTGATTTGTCGTCTTTTCGACGTCTAACGTCAATGCGACTAAAAAGTTTTGCGCATCGTTCGAGAACATCTTTGTCAAGTATAACAACCCGGACGTCTTCGAGGACGGTACTCCGAAATACTACGCCATGTTGAAGCGGTGGTACCAACATCCCATCGAGGGATTCTGGCAGAACCAGTTAAATTTCGTCGGTGGTGGTGCGCCCACGACCGGATGCGGCGTGACGTTGGGAATGGGTAACGACAACCTGTCGAAGTCGTTCTTTGGGCCGGTTCCACGTCTACTATCAGATCAGAAGGATCCTGAAGGAAATCGACGCCCCTTGCCCAGCGATTCCGATTTCGAGCCCACTACACGAACAACGTCGACGCTTCGGCGTACCAGCGGATCTGTCCGCGAATTCGGAAGTGTCGGTCCGTGCGGACTGGGAAAATCAAGGGGGACCATCTTCCGGAACGTATAAACACGAAGTGGTCCACGTTCATCGCTAACGCGGTAGGAGGGATTCACGCTTCCGGGTCTGGCCAGATTGGACGCGTCCATTCGAGTCTTCGCCTGGGCGGTCTTGGGCGCACAAGGTCAAACCAGAGCCTCGATCGTGGACGCCGGCGCCACCTCGCTCGACGCCCAGAAGCAATTTTTTGTGTCAACGTCGAGGACGCGATCAACAGACCGCGTCTCGATCTAACCCGCCGACATTTCTCGCTACGAAAATGTCTAAGATATGCAAATTCCAAAACTCGACTTGTCATCCATCCGGGGCTTTACATGCTACCCAGCAACCATGGAGCTGAAAATCGGTGCCAACATCGCCGATTATTATAACAAAATCTTGATCGCGCCCGAAACCACAAAAACGGGGACGAACGTTGACCTCAACGCGAAAACGTTCACCCAACCGGTCAAACAGGTCAAACCATCTCCCATACGGGTCAAACCCCCGCCTCCTATACGGGTCACGTCCCCGCCGCAGGACGATCACGAAAGTCAAAAGACGGCCATTCTCGCTCTATCGTTATTTTCTTTTCTTCTCTTCGTCGAGTTTCGTTAACAACCAACCGACGACGACTATGCCCAACATCCACAGATGTTCGCCCAACCTCATGGCGGTGTTGCCGAGCGTCGACAAGATCCAGGAAAGGATGGAACCCAATATACCCGGCAACGCCTCGCCGAATTTGGCGGCCAATCTCGCGAGCAGTTTTCCGACCGCGTCTAGCTGTTTCTTGAGCCATTCCTGTAATTCCACCCTCTTTGTTGGAGAGGCGGCGGCGGCGGCGAGGGTATTGTGTCGTCGTCGTTCCCCGGAAGGAGTAATTCGACTAAGAATCCCACCACGCCATGCCGATGGCAGTCAGGACGCTAAAGATGGTGATGCTCTGTTTTTTTCTTTGAACAGAGTGGCGATTCTTTCTCTCAAGGGGAGATTGTCGTCGAGTAACCCTTGATCGACTCTTTTCATGGTGGTCAATTGCGATTTTTAGCTGCCCCTTTAGGATACCGACGCTCTCGTTCACACCGACCGTCCAATTCGCCTCGCATCTTGGTTATCTCCTATCGATGCGTTCCCTATCACCCGGATTGTGTTCGAGTGTCCTCCTTCCACTGCGACAGAACATGCGTTCCAGCTCCACTCTTCTTGGCCCTCCTGAACGCGTAATGAACCGCGAATGGTTTGTAAACTTTTATCCAACCCCAACAGTTCTCTCATGGGTAGTACGTCCGCTTGCGTCGAATGCATCGACGAGGGCGTGAATACTAAATATCCGATAGTTTTGGTCATGCCGTTGTCTAACTGTAATTGGTTGCGTTTTCGTCGTCTTCTAAAACTGACATCTCTATGGCATTAAGATGAAATTCTACTTCTTCGATTTCTTTTACAGGAAGTTCCTCCATCATACCCATTTGCTCTACGAAAAATAACACCCTTACTCTTAAAATGCGAGTCCGCATAAAAACCTTTCCCATCTTCACGCGTTAATTTTATCCATCTCGTTCGCCCCATTTTAACCATAAATCACCTTGTTTCGATAATTTAAATTCGTAAGACGCTTTAATACCAAGTTTTAGATCTTTCCCTTTTCCATCTTTCCACTAATGCCACTCTCTATCTTCTTCAGACGCTACATTCTTAACATCTAGACCGCTGGGGGTAGATCTTCTCCACTGGCCCATCCAGGGGCTTCCCTATTCTCGATGAAAGACGTCTCCGCCGTATCACCACCGTTATTGTAAGTCGTATCATCCGTGGCATCAACATCGTCGGGGTCGTACTCCGGATTTTTGTAAATATCAGCCATTTTTAAAACGAGTTAAAAAATTTTATCGCATAAAATAAAAAGATGATGCATTACGGACACATTCTCGATCCCGATAGAAGATTACGTGCTCCCTTCGGTGTGAAGGGTGTTCGCCAAACGGTCACCAATTCCCATAATCCCTCGAGTATCGAAGAAAACCAAACGTTGACGATTCGTTTTCCCAATTTGAGCGACAACGACGTCATCGTCCCCAGAACTACGAAACTATGCTTCGATATGGATTTCGGGAAATACCGTTCAAACCATCGACGATGCCGATAAATTTTTAGTCTATAACGATCTTTGGAAAGTAGAACGACGTAACATGGCTTATCAGGGAATACAGAATGACAATCTAAATAAAATAAGGGCGAAACCCACCAGCTATAAAATACCACGCGACACCAAACGAACACTACGAAATTGCCGCGGCGTACGGCAATCGATTTTGTATTCCCTTAGATTTCCGAGATCTTGGAAACGATGCGAACCCTTTTATCAAGCGGGATTGCAGGATAGATTGGAATACATGCTGACGTTTTAACGATGCCATACATGTCGTCCTCGCCGGACCCCGCCGATGTCGATAAGACGCTTAGTTATAAGGCGACCAACATCACGTTGGAGTTCGAAAAAATTACCGACGCCAGTCTCGCTCGCAGCATCAGACAGAGGTATGCGGGAGACCACGCATATTACTTCAACAAAATATTGCGATATCTCAAAACGACGATGAGTAAATCGGAGGCCTCCCGCACTTATTCAAAATCAACAACCCCCGCAATTTCTCTCTCGGGCATTCTGTTTCTCTTCAAGGATATTTCTATAAAAGATCCGGAAAAATTTTTATAATCCGAGAATCACCCACGTGGAGATAACCATCGAGGGACAACCGAACCAAACTCTTCTCCCGCCGGAATTAAACCTCCTCACCAATTCGACGAGATAAAAAAGTTTTTCTCGGCTTCCCTGAAATCGCGAAAAACATCACAGAATCAGTCGCCAAGGAACTCGACCTGAGTGAAGTGACCTCTGGGAAAATATCTCAAAGATCATTACGCCCTCTGGTTAGATTTACGCACGACACCCGAAAATAATCTCCACGCAACGGGTCGTAATGCTTCAAAAACATCAGCCAAGGCGTCGACGTCCGAATCGAGAAAACTCCCAAAATCGATACCGATCCCTTGGACGTTTTACAGTTTCGTCGTCAAAGAACGGACAAATCAACATGTCGAACGGGCCGTTTCGCGAGCGTTATATCTTAAAAAAAATGAAGTCATTAAAAAATTGTACATTCAACAGCCTCATTCCGCCATGATCGTGGGTGCCACCCGGTTGTGGGGAAGACGGAGTTTGTCCTCGATCTGTTGGAAGAACGAATACAAAGATTTCTGTCGAGCACATCGTGATCATGTGTCTCTTTCGATCGATTTCAACAAGGCGTACAAATCGAGAAAATGGATAGGCGAAGATATAAAACATCACAAAGACAAGCGCGTCGTCCATCGTCAATCCCGTGTCGAAAACGGGGGGAGGAGAATATTGCAGGACCTGTTGCGACTCTTTTGAACGACAAATACAAGGGGACGTCCACGGTGTACAATCATCGACGACTGTTCGGCCACGAGGCAGATAAAAAAGAAAGCGGACGCCCTGTCCATGTTGGCGTTTTCGGGAAGACACGCCAACCAATCCGTGTGGATATTGACGCAGAGATATAATAGTGCGTCCAAAGATCTTCGCACGCAGGTCAAGTGGGTCGCGCTCTTCTACACCAAAGACAAGTTTAGCTACAACGAATGTCTGGACGAGAACGACGTCGTCTCCGACGAGGATAAGAGACGCCTCAAGCACGAGCTGTCGCAGCGCAAACACTCCAAGCTGATCTTGCGGACGGAACAACCGACGGGGTACAAGTTTATACAATAATTTATATTTTTTTGTAAAATATAAATTTTAGTACTTTTTTTATAACGGTTTCTTTTATCGCACCACTCAAGATGCAGTTTTTTAAATAACTAATAGAATTTCATACATTCATTCATAATGTAGATTCTCAATCTCTTCCTCAATAAAAACAAAATCCACGGAAAGCTCAATCTCTTCAACGCTCTCATCCTCCATGGCAAAAGATTCGAATGCTAAAACACCCCAAACATTACAAAACGGTGTGCTGTCATCGATTGGTTCAACAACACAACTCTTCCTTCCCACAGAATCAGGACTTTTTAATCATTTTAAAAAAGGAGATCCTTCACGTGTTTTGGGACAAATATAATAATATTTAGTGAATGGTACTCTGTAAAAATTTTAATTTTTTCCTCATATTCCACCTCATCCTTTGAATATTTTACTGCGTTCATTGTCAAATAAATATTCTTCAATCTGTTTGATAACTTGCACAAAATGTTTCAATGTTTTCTGTGCATCAATTTCTCATCGTAACACCACCAGACAGCCAGGGTTCACGCCCGCTATTAAGACGGGAGTTAGTAATCTAAGAGTTTAGTCATCGTACAATATATCCCAAAACATCCCTTCACTATATTCGATGCGTAACTTCTTTTGGTCGAATTGCTCGACATCAACTGTACATCCGTTTCGCGCCATTTCTACTTACCTCATTTAAAATCTTAATAAAATTTCAAATTTTTTACACTATGTCATTGGACACCTGCGCGCCCCATCTATCGCGGCGGGTGAAAACATTGAACGACCGGGTTTATCGTGTGGAATTTACCCCCGGCGACCCGTGAATACGTTATATATCATCATCTATATATAACTGCAATTCCTGGAAATCAGGGGGTGTTTCGTTTCTTGGAAAAAGGTGCTGTGAAGTATGGGACATATAGTAGTTCCTCAACTAAATCCAACAGATTGTTGTCAATTGTTGTCGATTGTTGACAATGAAATTATTACAGTAGCAGTTATTTGCGTAGACTTTAGTGACAAACTCACTTGGTTGAAGTTCTCTTTCAAGCTCCAATGAGAAAAAGTTTGTTGTATTCAACATGGTCAAGAAAAAAATAGAAGTACCAATCAGTATACGAAACTTCAAGTTTATTAGAATATGACAAATGTGAAATAAATATGACACTCCAAATCACAAACTAGTTAGACTCTGTTTTTCTCCACTTGAACCTAGTTTTCCGTGAAACCCACATTAACTCACATTTTAACTTATCAAAATTAAGTTTAACTGAGAAAAACTAGGTTTAACTGCCAAAATCACACACATGAACTAAATCTATTTCGTTTTGGAGAAAATTCTAGTTTAATGGATAACAAACTATGTTTAACTACTCGGTGCAGTTAATCCTAGTTTTTTCTCAGTTCAATCTAGTTTGTCTTTGTTAAACATAATTTTTCTCCAGTTACTGTGGGTTGAGAGGAAAACTAGAATTATTTGGAGAAAATCTAGGTTTATATTGTAACATATATAAACAGAAGAAAACTAGGTTTAACTGAGAAAACCTAGATTTAACTGACAAAAACTAGGTTTAACTCATTTTCTTATTTTGGTTCATGTTTAAATACTGATTAATTAACAAAATGCTGTTATTACGCGATCTGTCATTTTGAGTTGAATGTCAACTAAAATCGGTGACTGACGTCACATCGTGAAAGGTAAGTAGGATCCTCAGGCCAATGTTCATCGTAATGTTTCCAGCTTTTCGAAAGTATTCTACTCCAAAGTAACATCTCTATTCTCATCCTATATCTCTCTCTTATTTTTTCATCCATCGATCATATAAGTACTACATATATTCAAATGATTATAATTTTACCAAAAATTGCAAAAAGAAACTTTTGCATTTAATGACTAAATAACACGCCATGCTAATGCCCCTCCTATCCACATAACTTATGAGTGTCCAACATGTATGTGGCACTGCATTTGTTTTTGTTTTTTATCAAGAAAACACTATCATGTTTTGTCATACTTAAAATCAACACATCAGCTTTAAAAATTATCAAACATTGTTTCTAACACTTTCAATTCACTTTTCTAACTAACTTAAGAAATGTAATTAGAAAATTTGAATGATATGTAATTGAGATTTCAGCTCGATAATAGGAATACATTACAAAATAACAAAATTTGAAATGCTTACATTATCTGGCTGATTCGACATTCCAGTCTGATGTTGTTTTTTTGCTTCAGTAGAATTTATATTTTCAGTGCTACCCATTCCACTAGCCACAAAATTATGAAAGAATAAACGTCCCCGTGTTAATCTTAAATAACATAATAAACGGCTGGTAAACGTAACACAACGTGCTTCCGCATGTACACCTTTAATTACAATTCATCACAAAGTTACAGGAAGCAGTGTCAAGTTATAAACATTCAAACAAAATGTAAACTCACAAGGTTTAAATGTAAAATTTTATTTTATATATAGCATATAGCAGTGCCAATAATATATGTAATAATAATGAGCTAGATATATATACTTACATCACAATATATAAAATGTGTTCAGTATATCAGTATTTCATTTGTTTTAATGAAAGCGGGAATAAAATTATAAAGTATTTATCATTACTCATCCTGTAACTTTTGATTTAAGAAGCAATTATCATTATTTTAGTAAACGTATTAAAAATGAATTTTGTTTGTATATCTTGTTATACGATGGTAGCAGGTAAAAAACACCAAAACACAAAAACAATGACATTTTCGTCACAAAATAGAGGACTTTCATAAATACAAAAATACGTGCCCCGGGCGTTTTTTTATGTTTCAGAAGGACAATTTAATATATGAAATATAACTCACGTGTCATTTACAGACAACCACTGTTTATGTCTACTTTGATGTTTTAATTTATAGGTAAGAAACAAGGTATACCTCAGTAAACAAAATGATATAATTATTAGAATAAATATCCATATGTCAGTAGTCGTTATAGAGCCATGTATTGTAACTAAATGTTGTAAAATTTAATGAGATAAATCATTTAATTGCACTTAAACCATGTATTTCAATCGGTAACCATGTAAGTAAAACAAAATGCACATCAGCATCGTACATCAATAATTTTGTAGTTTATGAAATACATCTTAAAACCTTTGCACCAGACATTGTTCTCTTCCTTCATGTATACTTTTTGTTGTAAAGACAAACTTAGAGTTAATATTTTGACTATGAAATAATGAATTGTTTTTGTTACAGTTCAGTGCACCATGTGATAGCTTTTATTGGTATTTTGTGGGTTTTTTTAAGATACAAAATGTTTAATTTGATTAATCCGTAATGTACTCTCCTTTTTACAATTTTATATATACTTTTAACTAGGTTACAAGTTATTAGGGATACTAAACTACATTGCAAATGAAAATAAAAATAAATGTAATCTTAAAATATTTCTTTTCAGGCCATCAAATCATGTTCAAAATTACTCTCCTCTGTTTCATTCTAATATTATTTCCTTTCCGTATTTTTGAACATTAGTGTCCCATAGCAATGGTGTGCACTAATCCTTTACGTTTTTTTAAATCATGAGACAAACGTCTTTCTTTTATCTTTTTATCCGGATTTGGCATAAATGGTATATATTTCATTATTTTGGCATTTTTCATTCTCGTCGTAAGGTAAGGTTTGTACAAGTCACTTCCTTCCAAGTAATCTTCGTTGTTAGTTGAGTCATCGGAATCAACTATTTGCCATGCAGCAATACCTCGTTCCTCTTTGGTTCCTGGATATAATGGAAATAAAATGCAATTGTAATTAATTTATGATATTTCAAAACTATAATGTTAAGATTATATGTGCCATGCCAATAAAATATATATTTATACATGTTTTAGTGCACCTGGGGCCAGTTTCAGTACAGGTCGTAGAGGTAATTGAGTTTCAAACTAAAGATCGTATCTTTCTTCCTATGAATAAACTTACGCTTGAGTCTAAACTACTACTACTTTTACACGTAACTTAGTGTAGGTCAACGGGTAAGCATATGATTGCTACTTTTCGTTAAACTGAAACTACGAAAACGTAAAAAAAATCGTCCAATGTTACGTCTACGTTACCGGCAAAGTTAAGATCTCTAGTGAAACTGGCCCATGGCCCGTATAAAGTCTTATGTGGGGAAGATAGGGAGATAGAAAATATATCTATTGATATTGTAACATGACAAGGAAGGGTTCAAACAATGCAAGATCCTAAAGATGTGTGACCTTTCATATGAATGTATTATTTACAGAATCACATACCCAAACAGTCAGGAAACGTTTCACATTCGTCAGATTATTACGAAATGCAACTTCTCTCTACACAACGATTTTCAACATTATGTCACACACACAGACACACACAGACACACACACACACACACACACATTTATATATATATATATATATATATATATATATATATATATATATATATATATATATATATATTCCAATACATATTTACATATGGACAAACCAATTATACATAATGTCAGAAAATTTCACCTGGTACAGTGTTGTCAAGCCAGCAGGATAAAATACCACCTATGAGATTCGGATTTCCTAGTAACATTTTCATAATATCATCAATTTCTTTATCACCTACAATAAGAATACATTATACTTTGTAGAATTTTAATGAAATACACACACTTCAAGCTGTGATTAAAACTAAAGATGCACGAAGTTCAGATGGAATTAGGGCACTGTATATATTTAATTATAACACATACATTCAGAACCACTTTTGCAAAAAATCAGATGACAAATTATATGCATACTCTATTCTAATGACATTTCTGTGGCAATATCACTACGCGCGCGCTCGTGTGTGTTTTAATCATTACAGTTTGATAGATTGATAAAGTTTTATAGATAGATAGATAGATAGATAACAATTTCTACTGTGTACAAAGTCACAAAATGTCATTCGTATGGGTATTGTTTACAGAACTACTTTTTGGGAGGGATGATCGATGTGATATCTTGGGGATATAATAATCAGGTCGTTAACTATTGTCGGAAAGCTAAATAATTTATCTTCGGGGCACTATTGACAAACTGAGATTACTTTCTTCTGACCTTCATAATATATTTTTATCAAATGTCTATCAAATCACAAATGTAGTTTGTAATTTATTGTACACTTAAATGATAGTTGATCCTCTCTCTTTGTTAAAAATTTCCTGGATTCTCATTGCGTTATTGACTCATTGAACGAGCATCCAATTATCGATTGGAAAACAATCGCCAAGAGATTGATCATTTTCACGTCCTGATCTCGATATTAAGTGTACTTGCATGCGTGCGTGCGTGCGCGTGTGTGTGTATGTATGTGCGTGTGTGTGTGTGTGTGTGTGTGTGTGTGTGTGTGTGTGTGTGTGTGTGTTTACATACCTGTATTGATGCCATCAGGGTAAGTTTCTACCCAGTGGGGAACAATCAGTCCCACAAGTAGGGATGTTCCGATGATCGCTAGGTTTCTAGTTGAGGACAAATCCACTGATTTTAGGTTGGATAAAACTACTCCGTTGAAAGCACCAAACATAATTATCAAAACGCCTCCTAATACCGGGTGAGGGATCGTAATGAAGACAGCCGATATTTTACCAATAATTCCAAATACAAGATAGATAAGAGCAACACAGACGAATACATATCGACTTGCTACCTGAAAAAGAAGACGTAAAAAATATATATTGTCCTACTCCCTGAATCCAGAGCCAGTCAGTATAAGTTATAACTACCATATCATTCACGGACAATTCCAAATGTGAATTCATTAAACAGAATCTATTTTTTCCAAACAAATGACGACTATTACTCCATGGAGATCTGTTGATATTGCAATAGAGTATTTCATTTTTTAAAAGACAAAAACTGATATCGAGATCATTATAACTTTGGTATTATTTTTAAAATATTTATAACCACTTGGTCGTTGCCACTGCTGTTGGGTGGTATACATAAACCTAGTACCTGGTATTTCGGTACCAGCTGATAATCTTATACTAAAATAATATTTCGCACTGATAACACCATAATTTAGATGTCTTAATTCTTCAAAAGCTGAGGCCAAGGCAAAAAATACTTCTGGTTCTTAGACACCGCCGCGCGCGAAAAGAAATCGCCGATGAAACCATTTTATTCACATTTTATAAAGAAAATCACTGCCGCGCGGCAAGTAAAAATGCCAGTCATTTCAAAAGGCTTAAATTTTGAAAATGATCCATTTTCCTTTTATTTGTAGCTTAAAATGTATTTCTAAATCAAAATTAGTAACTAAAATAATTATTTTATTGACAACAAGTAAATCTTTACCTCATGGCCATAAATGTCACAGAACACACCGTGTCTTTTCTGCTGTTGCTTGCAGTTTATGGAGGAACAGGAATTGAGTTTTAAATGAAAGAACTGATAACACACGGAACTGAATTTCAGGATATGTTTAAATTTTGATACATGTAACTCTATGTAGTGTATAAAAGTTTTAAAATCTGAATTAAATGTTGGTGAATGATAAAAGTAAAATTAGTTACTCGCGAACTAGAAATTGAAGATACAACAGAATCAAGCACACACGCCTCATATATATATATATATATATATATATATATATATATATATATATATATATATATATATATATATATATTGTCTCATTAAACTTGATTAAAATTTGTCGTTTGACCGTTTTCTAATTACCCGAGTCAATCCAATAGCGCCGATATTTCCACCATACGTTGTTGTAGCATGACCACACCCAACTACGCCTGAAAGGGCACTGCAAAACCCCTCTATAGCAATCCCTCGATTCACACTGTGAGAAGGGGGAGGTGGTACCCGACAAATGGAGGCGCATGCGTAATAATCACCAATAGAATCTAAGATTGATACCAGGGTAGCTACAGTGTAACCAACAAAGACGCTGATATTGAACTTTATACTTCCAAACTGACCTGAAGACGAAAAGATCATATGTGAACTTCATTTATATGGAATGAAATCTGAAAATCAATTTTGTCAACTGTATCAGAGAAATCTTTGATTTAAACAGTGATATAGGATTAATGTGCAGAAGGCGTAAAACCCGACATAATGATTATTTATTATACCATTATTAAATTCTTGTTAAAGCAATATAAGTTGTCACAATTATGATTTTTGTCCCACGACATATAGACGAGAATGTAAAGGATCTTCTTTTGTTATTTGTTGAAAAAAAAAGTTTCATTACAATTTAGGTATTCCTCTTTCTTAAAAATCTGTCTGTATTTCCGTATGTAATGACCTTTCAG
This sequence comes from Atrina japonica, assembly GCA_030159075.1. Lineage (NCBI taxonomy): Eukaryota > Metazoa > Mollusca > Bivalvia > Pterioida > Pinnidae > Atrina > Atrina japonica. Next base: position 567,278 of record BROG01000454.1, on the reverse strand, counting down.
ATAAACTCTTTCGCCAAATCCAATGCGCTTCGTAATTCGGTCACATGGGTCTCGGTCCTTCACGTGCTCGGCAATCTCGGTCCCAAACACAATCGGCGTATACTTAAGTGGGCATACTTTTATGTGTTTTATATTTACTTTAAATACAGGATGTGATTTTTATTGAAAAGTGTTAGTGAAATATGTGCTTTTCAACGCTATTTTAAGTACCTGAAGCAAATAGAAATCCTGCGTATCTACGTTGCTTTCCTGAGGAGTAAAGCTATTATCGCGTGATCTGAATGCGAATGTAGCATTTAAATGAATAAAAATATCAGGTCACGAAACGAAGTTCTTCCAATCCCTAATGTTACCCTGAAATTAATGGCAATATTACTAAAACCAATATAACTGAAAACTATGCTACCTCATGTTTTACAATCGTGCCCCCCATGTCCGGTGGAGTTGTGCATTAGACATTACGGAGAATTAGTTTCTGCGTTTTTCTAATTTTTCCAAAACTATTATTGTAAAACTGAACATATATCCACTGTACAAGAGATGACCCATATCACATCATTTCCGTAATGTAATGGATGCAGTTGTCGAATGTTCCTTCGTTTTGAGATGTTATTTTTTAACACTTGTTGTAAAGTAGCTTGTCAACTCTTACCAACGTTTGTGGAAATCAGTGTTTATTTTTAAATTGCATTTGAACAATATTGCCAGATATCATTGTTTTGTTGACACAGGTGTCGTTTGCTGAAAATTCATGAAATATTTATTATTCATTCAAAATTTCAACAAATTTTCTTCCATTCAACAGTACCATAACTGTTTAAACGACAAAATGATAGTCTAGCCTACTATGATTTTCATGTAAATGTAAACTGTAACTTCCACACTCCACTGGAACGAACTACATACAAATCCTTAAATCCCAAATAAGCAAAGCCTTGCTAGCCGGGACGCACATTTCAATCATATTATTTTTCTTTTATTTTCTTGTATGCCTATTCCAGTTTTATTTCTTGTTTACCTGTAGCGTTTGTTTCAATGGGTTGACTTTGATACGTCATGGTAAATTGGCCGAATCCCGCTGTCAATTGATCTGTATATTTGCGATTGACCGAAAGTGATATGTGCCAAGAATGATAAAATCGAGACTGCGATGGGACCGAGATCACCCGGTACACCCGGCACGTGGAAAATGTCATAAACGAATTTTTTGAAAAGATGGAGAATACCAACTTTGCCTGTTTAGGTATATGTACGAAAGTAAATGAATAGAGTATATATTAACTATAAAATGCACGTGATTCTTTGACACTCGGTAATCATCGTAAAAATTACCGAAGTTAATTTGCAATGGTCAGAGTGATGGTAAAAATGATATAACTAGTTATGTTATGCATCATTGTTGCAATTATACGCATGCATTTGTTTTTAACCACAAGATAAAATATTACATAAAATGTGAATGTAAAAGTTTGCACCAACGACAGCTCATATAGCTTTGAATGTGTTTTCTTCTGCCTTACATGATGTAAAAAAACTTGTTATTTATCGAACATTGTCAAATATCATATATATATATATATATATATATATATATATATATATATATATATATATATATATATATATATATATATATATATATATGGTACTAGTCCTCGAAAATTCGACATATTAATTAATCCAGTTGTTAAGACTTTTAACCTCTGTTTCATTTCACATCAGATCGATCACACATCCTCTTTAACATAAGAATTGTTCCGGGCGAATTCATGACCAGTCACCAAGTTAATTGGTTTCAGCTAATTCTGGTGTTTCGACGAAACAGTGGTCGAAATCGTGTGGTTTAAATTACTGTTAACTGTATTTCTAAATTAAAAAACGTTACTAATTATAAAATAATGAACATCAACAACAGAACATACGTTTTGATTCTTCAAAAAATGATCACGAATTTCAAAGTATATAATACATTGCGCCATTGCGAGGTTATCTAGAAACGTAAAATTTCAATTTCGAGTTACCCAACGTTTTTTGGGTATGTGTTGTTGAGTTCAAAGTTCCTTATCTTGATTAAAGTTGAATTTTGCATCGAAAATTAAAAGTATTTTGTGGCTCTTTATTCACCTATCTCATTACTGCGCAACGAGGTTTACAAATATTTGTCTCCTGCAGTTTTGTAGATAACACAAGAAATCTCTTGGACTAATCAGAGAGACTAAGTATACAGAGTTCAACAAAATATAAGGAAAATGATATGTATCTGATCGTTACTGTATTACAAACTGTTCTTCAAACTTGTCGATCACTTACACTGGTCAAGCATTGTTACATAGAACTTTCATCTCTCTCTCTCTCTCTCTCTCTCTCTCTCTCTCTCTCTCTCTCTCTCTCTCTCTCTCTCTATATATATATATATATATATATATATATATATATATTTCAACATATGAGTGTATGAGTGGAGTTTAACATAACGTATAGGGGTTATAAAGATATATCTCATTAATCTTACTATAAATTGACAACATAGCCTGATTCTATGGACGATACAGTTCAATATATTAATCAGAATATCATAAGATAAGAAACGCACTACTTGTATATCAATAATGGAGGCTGTGATTTGTCGTGTTACAACTTATCATGATTGCAAGACCTTTGCATGGTCAATACTATTCAAATCATAATTAAGAATGAAGAAATAGTATCAACAGATTGTTTTCAGACTCAAACACAAAAAGAATTTAAAAAAATCAAACATGCAATATTGTGACATAAACGCCGTCATTGTGAATGTGCAATATATAATGGCAATATTTAGAAATATTTTGTGAATAGACTCTTACCCGGATATGGAAAGTAGAACCAGCTGGCATCTCTTATAACATAACTTCTTACATCTGTCCTTGCGTAATATTCTTTGTCTTTGACAGTAGTTGCGTGATCAAATGCACCAAATTCCGTCATTATGATACACACAACCCATCCAACGACCAATGCAATCAGAATCTGTCAAATACTTAATATGTCATTATGATACACACAGCCCACCCAACGACTAATGCAATAAAAATCTGTTAAATGCTTAATATGTCGTTATAAAACACACAGCCCAACTTACTTTTCTGAGGACAACATTTTTAGCATTTACACACTAGTTTGACATATAGGCCTTGAGTATTAAGAATTCAATACGATTCAGTATCACGATTATCCAATATAAAGTAGTAGATCATTGATATACATATGGAACAATAAAGGACCAAGTGTAGATCCTTGCGGAACTCTGGAGTTGATGTGGTATTTACCATAGTTACGTTTTGTTTGTTATATACCTCTTTTTACAGTGGATACTTTTAGACGGATTTTGTTATACATTAAGATTTATTATTCGGCCCTGTATGATACTACTTTTTCTTTAGAATAAAATATTTTATTAAATGGAGCTCAACTGATGAAATCTAACTTAAAGAGACGATCGCCTTGAGCATAATAACTTATGTTTATATATATATACTATTATCCGAAATACTAATAAGATGTATTTTATGAATGAGCATTTCATTATCAACTAGATCGAAAAAAAGTATTTTAGAGTCATTCCCTCAGAAGTATGAGTTTTCGGATGATATCATTGGTTTTCTATAGAGACTATCACATTCCAACCTACAGATCTCACTGTTGTGAGTTCGTAGTCAAATTCAGATCAAAACAAGGGACTTAACCCTGGTTACTACCTATATCATGACATCTATCGAAATTGCCTTTAAATAACTAATGATTATTGGAATCTTTGAAAGCTCTACTTACTCACTGACAAATTAGTGACACAGGGATATCGAAAACCGCGTTTAATGTCAACGTTCCGCAAATTTTACGGTCGGTATAATAGTCTTGTTTGCGACTACTCTGTTTCACTAAGTGAAATGTTGAGTTGCCTTTTCGTTGGCGGTTGTTGAGACGCCTGTACCAATTGTGACGGGGATACACTCCAAATGTGTTTCATTGGACGTCAAATTGACTGTGGACTCACGGCGGGTGTGACCCGTCGACAGGGGATGCTTACTCCTCCATGGCACCTGATCCCACCTGTTGGTTTCCAGAGGTCCGTGTTTGTCCATTTTTTGCCGGATTTGTATCTATGTCCTGGACATTCTCTTGATTTATACTTTGGTATCTGAATTTTTTTTATATTTTAATGGTAAAAATCTATTGGTTTGTTGTGCTAACATTGTATTTAGGTATCCATTGTATAAAAGGTCAAAATATGATGTCTGGTGAGGCGCTCTAATGATTATATTTTATGATATGTAGGTATGTCTCATGTACATTTTTAAGATTTGTAGGGATCAAATATCAAAAGAGAAACATATATTCCTCATCAAACTTGTCAATTACATGTCAAAACACTTATCTTTGAGTTAATTTCGATAACAAATGTAAAACAAATTTTTGGAATTGTTTGTGGTGATTTCTGTAAAATAATCTTAACAAATATTTTATCAATATCCAATATCAGTCTTTTATCTAAAGAAAATTCATTTTATGATATTTTGAAACTTACTTTTTACCGGAATAAATCAAGACAAATATATCCAGATCTAATATACTGATGTATACAATGATTACCTTAAATCAAATACATATTAACTTACTGCAAACACTTGGTGAAAAGGATATCTGATGACATGCCATGATTTTGTTCTGTTCCAGAACGGAAAGCGCATATCAACATTACACAGGTAAAGTGATAGGATAATTGATATACCGCATGTTCTGAAGGATAAAAGGACATAACAATGATTAAACGTTTCTTTTGTAATGCATGTTTTTCGTTTTCACGATTTTATATGATAATGAAGAGTTTTTTTTATCGCCGCCCTGATTATATACAATTCTAGAGTTGCATACAAATCGTGGCCAAGTGTTTAGAGCATCCCGCTTTGAACCATGGGGTTTCTCACTTATTGTCAGCGCAGGTTCGAGCCCCGCTGAAACCTAAGCTGAATTTTTTGAGAAAGTCTGCCAGTTTTCTTGTAGACGTCCGATGATGTCTTCCTGGGTACACTGTAACCGGATTCTCTCCTCCACCATTAAAACCTTGCAGCCAACATATAACTGGAAAAAAATTGCGTCTAGCGTTAAATACTATTCAGAATTAAAAAAAGTCAAATGCATACAAATCTACGAAGTTTTATATGATGACTAGGACTTACAAAATGGCTACTCCCCAGTGTACTTGAGCAAATTTTGTGGTTGACTTTACCATATAAATGCCAACCAGTAAAATCGTAGGAACAATCGTGACAGGGCCAATGAAACGAAGCAGTACTCCAACCAGTCCCGTCGCACCAATGAAAAAATGTATGGCCCCAGCCGCCAGTAAACTACCTTGTAACTAAACAATGAAAATATTAAGAGAAAACTTATCAAACATGAGTTTTGTCAAATATATCAAAGTCTAATTAATTCAATTTGATTGTCGAATTTCATATAAATATGTTGTATCTGGAACAGTTTAACAATTTTTCTTTAATACTAAAGTTTATATTAATTGGGTTATTTTGCAAAATAATTTACATTGTTTTAGATTTTCCTTTCTTACCAGGAAAGTTGTATAAAACAATAACCTTTTATTTGCTTAACGTATAATGTGTTGATTCACATCAGAGGTAATTGATTAAGTGAAATAAATAGCAGGATTAAGTGTAAAAATTCTGTTATATCAAATACATCAGACATTGTCCAGAATTGCTATCTCGAGACAATTAAGACAACAAATAACTACTTACCATTTGTATATGGTCAAGAATTATTTGATCCGGGTCCTCGGCAATGTAAGACGTGGTATTTGATGTCGAGTTAAAGACTGAAAAAGACAAAATTATTGTTGTAATGAAACCTGATAATATGTTGTTTGTAAGACGACCAGTGCATCTCTTCAGTGTCTCCACGATAATGCTAAGCGTGGTAGACCAATGAAGTTTAGCTAAAACAAATACGTGTATAGGAAAGAGCACGATTAATGGATGAATTTGAAGATCATGTTGAACAAACAATTTCATACCGAAGTGGCTAAAACCTTTCATGATCGGTATGTGCCGTGTTTAGTTCGATATTATGTATGAATTCGCCAAATAAGGTAGATGCATTTTCAATCAATGACGTGTTACATGTGTTAGAGCAATGCAGCCAAAACTCATCATGAATGTCTATATTCTTTCCAAAGGGAACTTATCATATGAATACACGTGCTAACCTCGGTCATTCATCGCATCTATTTGTAAAAAGCAGGTCAACGCAGTGTGATTGAATTTACAGATAATTACTGAGCTAGACTTTGACAGACGACTGGAACAGTAAGCGTTTATACACTAAATACTCACAAGTAACAAAACCTCCGTACTGTCTTTTCCTTATTTCCATCAAAACTGTCGTAAATCATCAATCTGACAGATTTCATCTTTATCAGGTACATCTTTGATTCTATCTTTTTAAATAGATAGATCGACCTGTCCTTCAAATATGTGTCTTTTATAATAAGAAAGCTACTCTGCATGGTGATTTTATTCATTTCAACTTAAATACACGGTAAATATTTATTTACCGACTGCAATACCCTTCATTGCAAGTATATAGAGCGATATATTGTATATTCAGTATTTGAAGTCGCGAGTATTAACCGCTTTACTTTACAGCGTACGAATACATGAATGAATCAATAAAGACCTGACTACAGATTCACAGAAAATGGTAATATATATAAATATAAAGGTTGTTTTTCATATTTTGGAAAGCACTGAGTTTAAATGCAATGGATTATGGAAAACAATTCTGTGCAGCACGAACAATCCTTAAATCATTCGTTTTACATATTCTACTTAAAATGTACTTTTTCTTTTTGTTATTTGTATAAGGCAATGTCTTCTACACATGTACATAGTTTGCAGTTGTAAAGTTACATGACATGTCTATACATAACATCTGCTGGAGTCGATGTCCTCTACACTTGATTCACAACAAATGCAAAGTAACGTGACTTGATAAAAGACAACATATACAAAAGCTGATGTACTGCAAACCGTACACTAGGTATATAACTGTAACATAAGTCACAATACTTGATAAAATACAATCTATACATAGGCTGAGGTACTGACGACTATTCACTAGATTTAAAAAGTAACAGAAGTCATCACATGACTGGTTTCTATGCATTGATTTTCTATTATAACATTATAACAGAAGTCACACAACCTATACAATAGTTGATAAACCTTAGTCTGTTCACTATATTGACAACTATTAAATAACAGAAGTCACATGACTTGACTATTAAATACAACCTATACAAAACTTTTGCAGAATGATCACTATATTTTCGACCATAACAGTGTAACAGAAGTCACATGACCTATCCAGATATAACCTAAACAATAGCTGTTGTACTGTAGAATGATCACTAGATTTTCTATTTCACCTTAATAACGGAAGTCACATGACCTGTCTAAATACAACCTATACAAAAGCTGTTGAACTGTAGAATGATCACTAGATTTTCTATTTCAACTTAATAACCGAATCAAATGACCCGCTAAATACAATCTATACAAAAGCTGTTGAACTGTAGAATGATCACTAGATTTTTCTATTTCAACTTAATAACGGAAGTCACATGACCTGTCTAAATACAATCTATACAAAAGCTGTTGAACTGTAGAATGATCACTAGATTTTCTATTTCAACTTAATAACGGAAGTCACATGACCTGTCTAAATACAATCTATACAAAAGCTGTTGAACTGTAGAATGATCACTAGATTTTCTATTTCAACTTAATAACGGAAGTCACATGACCTGTCTAAATACAATCTATACAAAAGCTGTTGAACCGTAGAATGATCACTACATTTTCTTTTTCAACTGAATAACGGAAGTCACATGACCTGTCTAAATACAATCTATACAAAAGCTGTTGAACTGTAGAATGATCACTAGATTTTCTATTTCAACTTAATAACGGAAGTCACATGACCTGTCTAAATACAATCTATACAAAAGCTGTTGAACTGTAGAATGATCACTAGATTTTCTATTTCAACTGAATAACGGAAGTCACATGACCTGTCTAAATACAATCTATACAAAAGCTGTTGAACTGTAGAATGATCACTAGATTTTCTATTTCAACTGAATAACGGAAGTCACATGACCTGTCTAAATACAATCTATACAATCTGAACTGTAGAATGATCACTAGATTTTCTACTATAACAGATGTCACTTGACCTGTTTAAAAACAGTGGATTTCCTCTACGTAAAAATCCCAGCTATTACATAAGGCACATGTCTTGTCTATAGATATGTCAGGAAGAAATTTTTATTGATTAAAACGATAATTATATATTTTTGTTTACTTCTTTCTATATTAATTTTTTAGTTCGAATGTAGTCCCACAAGCATGGAAAAAAATATATAATTATTATTTTAATCAATAATAATTTCTTCCTGACAAAAAATTGTCCTGTACTCATTTTTAATTTCTTCTAAATTAAAAATTAGTAAAGGACAGATACATGGGAATCGAAATTATCTGTTTAATTCCCCAAGTACACTTTTGAACGCTTTATCATCAGTTACTTGTAACAGTATATTCTAATGCGCAAGTTTTATGTAGTTTATGTAAAGAATTCAAAGCCGTAATAAAAGCTAACGTTCTTAGCTTCTTGATTCCCGTATATATTAATTGGGGATACAGTTTTAGTAATGAAATGATTGGTATTAGCAGTAAATAGAAATGTATAAGAAGCATGATACAAATGATACATGGAATTTTGTACCAGTTAAGAGCGCACAAGTGTGTTCACGGACGTCGTTTGTTGTTTTTGTTTCACGTTTTTATCACGTGCCGTGTTGTTTGTTAAATGCAAATCACAATATGTACCACATACATGTCATTTTAAAACATATCAGATACTTATTGACTTCGCGGTAACTTTATACATTTAACATTTTTGTTTGAATCACCTGCCTTTAAGTTTTCATTTCACGTAAATAACGATTGGATAACGTGTTGAATTTCCAAACTATTACTTAAAGTACTTTGCAGTTTATGGCATTTTATCCAAAAAGTTTTTATATACCCCTTTTTCCATTTCTTGCATTATAATTATCACTATACAATTGGTAATGGTATATTCCATTTTCTATGTAAATGAATTTACAAAAATTGTGCTATTTTATTTGAACGTGATACTTACATGTCGTTGTCACATTGCATCTGTCTTTGTCAATTTGGCTGATTGCAACAAGTGGTGCAACATAATCTGGTGTAGCTCCTTGATAGAGTGGCAACCTTTGAATTAAATTACGCTATAATTAATCACAAAGGATAAACACATATGTTTAACAACTAGTTTTAATCGCGGTACAGATAGTTTTTGAAAGAAATAATATAATGATGTTACTATCTACATAAAAGTGTCCTCTAGTTTACATACATTTTTTCGTGCAATGGTGTTTTCTATATTTGTCGAAAAGAATGGCGATTATTCCTTGTTCCATATACATATCTTCAACGATTTAACAACAATTGCGAATCCAAAACGAGATGGAACTAGATGTTCGCTACAAACACACATATACACATCATTATACATACACACATATACACCATTATACATACACACATATACACCATTATACATACACACATATACACCATTATACATACACACATATACACCATTGTACATACACACATATACACCATTATACATACGGTATATAAAATTGAATTACAGTTGACGTATGTAGCATTTTCAATGTCACCTAGTCTTCTTTATTTTTGTAAAATAAGCGGGCAAAATTAAGATTTTTACATCTTTTTAACCAATCACACTACGGTATTTTAACAGGGGTATGATAAAAAGCAATACAAAACCTTTCTCTTGCGATCTGAGTTCAATACAACTAGACCACCGACAGTAACCGTTATTCAGGTAAAATCTTACGCACAAATCACGGGTCATTTTATGTAGGTAAGGAATTTCAAATTATATAAGTCTTTATCTTTTTTCATCGCATTACTAGTTAATGTATAGCAAAACATATCATTTACACGGTTCTTTGTCGGTATACAAAGGACGGACACAGGTATCCGTAAATACACATATTAAACGTCCTTCTCAATTTCAAAATCTACATTTATCATTCAGTTCATCATTGAAATAAAGATTCGAAATTCGATTTATCGAAGTCGTAAGGACCAAGCAAATAGTTCGAGATAAACGAGTCATCGAGTTAAAAGGTCTGTCACTGAATACAATCCTGATTCTCGTGAACATTTCAGTAATTGCCAGAATACGTATAGACCTAAATGTATATGTATATATATAAAGTCAAACCTCGTTATCTCGAAGTCGTCGGGACAAAGCAAAAAATTCGAGATAAACGGGTCATCGAGTTAAAAGATCAGTCACTAAATATAATATATATATATATATATATATATATATATATATATATATATATATAGTCGTTGGGACCAAGCAAAAAGTTCGAGATTAAAGGATCATCGAGTTAAAAGGTCTGTCACTAAATACAATCCTGATTCCTCTCGTGAATTTCAGTAATTGCCAGAATACTTATAGACCTAAATGTATATCGTTTGTCTCTTATCTTATCATCAGTATATGTGCAAGCTGACAGCCACACAAACCATGTGTTTTGTCAAACGATAAAGCAAAATAAAAATGCAAAAGCAAAATAAATAAAACTGAATTAATTATATTTGAGTATTTATTTTTCATTTCGCAAATGAATTGGCAAATAAACTCTATTGGTAAATAGACAAATACAATAACACCAACGATAAAAATATGTTTTTCAATTGTTTTAATTAGATTTGTTGTGTTATAATCGTAACTTGCGTCCGTCAATGGAAATTCCTGCAGTACAGTATATGTGATCTCGGTAAAATTACGGAGTACACAAACTGTTTACAAAACATAAAAATTGGCATTCCTCAAGTTTTTTTGTAGTTTGGAGTAAATATTTTATTAGGATAGATTTATATAACGGTTTCTACAGAAACTTTTAAAAGAACATTCAACAAACCCTGTTGTGAGACTTTTCATGGCAGAACATAGCAGAACATTGTGTCGAAGGGAATAGCCTACGGTACTTAGTACTCCATGAACACTCGAATCTAAAAATATGAAATGCACAACTTTGCAGTGTGTTGAACCCATCTACGGAATAGCATTACACTTGTATCACACGATTCCTTCACATTTTCATTCAACGATGTTCACAATCAGGCCTAATATTTCACAGAATGTGCTTAATCTTGCGTTTTTGCAAGTTGTAGGGTTTTGTCTGAAGCGGAAAACAAACGAGGTGTTCCGACAAATAAAAATACAAGAAGGTACAAGAGGCGATCAAATTGGGGTGCGATAATGGGTTACAGGGGTGTGATAAAGCAAGGGATGATACAAGGTATGTGTATCAGAGATGAAAAAACCCTGTATTTTGTAGTAAGGACGCCACGGCTAATATACTGCGCCAATGCTAATACTGCATCGTGGTTAATGTACTGCGCCGAGGTGGATTCAATATAAATAATCTCAGATACCAAAGTATAAATCAATAGAATGTCCAGGACATAGATACAAATCCGATAAAAATGAACAAACACGGACCTCTGGAAAACCTGTCACACCCGCCGTGAGTCCACAGTTAAGTCCAATGAAATACGTGAGGTGTGTATCCTCCTCATAATTGGTACAGACGTCTCAACAACCGCCAACGGAAAGGCAACTCAACATTTCACTTAGTGAAACAGAGTAGTCGCAAACAAAACTATTATACCGACCGTAAAATTTGCGGAACGTTGATATTTAACGCGGTTTTCGATATACCTGTGTCAATAATTTGTCAGTGAGTAGTTTACCTCTGTATATGAAATCTTCATATGTTGTACACGCCCTGGCATATCGGATCATTTGTGAAATATAAACTCCATATTGCGGGTGAACTGAGGGAATATTACTACTTAAATGTGGAAAATTTACGATGGGAAAGTCGAAATCGTCGCGTTTGTCGTATAGCTTAGTTGCCAATTTCCCGACTGTATCTATATTAAGTAAAATGTCTGAGTAAAATGTCTGAGTAAAATGTTTGAAATACGCCATGGCGATTGCACTACGCCGAGGTAACACGATTTAACACAGCCAGCCAATGCTCTGCGCAATGCACATAGAGTCGAGGTAATACAACTACCCCAGGGGCCCGGCGTACCTACTGAACAATGCCCAGTATCACAACGCACTTTCAAATGTTACAAGTTGTGATGCTGTAGTTATACCCTTTTATATATATATATATATATCCTTATTCAGGAAATAATATAGATCAAATTACCTCTTCGACTGCTCCACTGGCTGTATGCATAAAAACTAACTGATTTTAACCGAGTTCGTGCTTATATAGCTATAGTATTTTTCACGTGACTCGTATGATAACACCGAGCCCATCAAATAAGCATTCATCAGTACACTGAATTAATTATTTCACCGAGCCCGACATTTATCGTTCATTACACTACCCCTACCTAAAAAAATTATGCGCCCTCGCATAACAATAAAATATGGAAATATTTATATATATACATATTTTTAAATATGTTTTATATTATACCAAACATCTTAACAAAAGATTTTTTTCAAAAACACAAGTAACAATATGAACGAAGTTATATCACTTAATCATTGCCAATATCTACGACTACACTACTTTGTAAAAATGAATTATCTAGAACTACTGTAAGTGGTAAATTAAAAACTAAAATATCTACACAACAACAACAAATACTGTATTATGATTCACAATCTGCAAATTATTATTTGTATCAAACGTCTAGTCACGTACATAATCGTTTAGCCAATCAGGAGCCTTGCGCTGTCGTCCATACATTGACACGTTAGTCTGATCTAAATCATTTTCAGTGTCATGCGACGCGACGTTTTCCGCAGTTTCTCCATCCTCACTTTGGCACTCTACAGCGACCGTAATGGGTTGGACAGGCTCATTGATTAACCTCTGCTCATATCGTTTACGAATGCGTTCAACATGAATAACCTGAGGGTTTCCTTTTCGACCATAGTCTACCTCGTATTTGAGATCTGACATATTTCTCAAAATTCTGTAAGGACCACGCCAAAAACTAACAAATTTGGGTGAAAGTGCTCTTTTCGTGGTTGGGAAAAAGACGAAAACAGAATCACCCTGCTGAAAAATTTCCCAGCTTAGTTTCTGGTCATGCCATCTCTTTTGTCAAACCATACCCAGTTCCAATACCCAAGTATTTTGTGGTGTGAACTTGACTGAACAAGGCATTTCATACTGGATGTTAAGTGGCGTTGTTGTCTCTCTACCCAACATTAGTTTGTTAGGTGTAAAACCCGTTGTTTCATGCCTTGCAGACCTGTACGCCATCATCACATATGGAAGGAATGTGTCCCAATCTGTGTGATGTTCATTGACATTTGCATTAGCATTGTTGCTAGTGTTTCAACAATTCCATCTGATTGAGGGTGGTAAGGTGTTTTTCCTCTTTCTAGCTAACAACACATTCTATCCGTTTGCCTTGATCTGAGTGCAGGTATGTAGGAACTCCAAATCTAGTGACAATTTCTTCAACAAGAATCCTAGCAACAGTCGCACCTTCCATATTACGCATTGCGAAACTTTCTGTCCATTTCGTGTAATAGTTACTTATGACAAGGATGTATCGGTTTCCATTTTCTGTTACCGGCAATTCTCCGAGAATATCTATTGCAATTCTCTCCATGAGAATGCCAGCGTCGACAAGCTGCATTGGTGCACGCTTTGTTCTCAGGGGTCCTTTACGTTTTGCACATACATCACATCCATGTATATAATTTTTAACATCGGCTTTGAGTCCTGGCCAATACAACATTTGAGACTTTTCTTATTCCAAGATGTCCTGATGTTTTAATGTCATGGAAAGATTTATATCTATTGCGTCTCTCTGACTTTGGTACAGTTCCTTGTAAGCTTTGCCTTTTCTCTCTGTACAACATCCTTAATGACAAATGAATCAAATTGAGACCACAATAATTTTGTGTATGTATCTAAGCCTCTAATTTCACTAAAGGGTGGTTTCTTTCCGTCCTAGAGCCAACGCCGTATGAGCCGAATGTCGCTGTCTTCTGACTGCAGCTTCTTTAATGAATTTGATGTTCGCTATCATTCGCAGTAGATGTTTGTGATGGCTCGTTAATTTTATTTACAAAGGCTGTGGCTTCCCAGTTTATGTCTGCATAAAATTCTACTGAGAGAATCTGCATTGCGATGTTGTTGTCCTGGCCGGTGTTCTATCTCCATGTCATATGTACTTAAAACCTCTAGCCATCGTACAAGTTGTCCCTCAGGATTTTTAAAGCGCAGAAGCCATCTCAGTGATCCATGGTCCGTTCGTATTTTGAATTTCCTTCCGTAGAAGTAATGACGGAATCGAGAAACAAAATAGACAATCGCCAGAAGCTCTCTTCTGGTGACACAGTATCTACTTTCTGACTTGCTAAGTACACGACTTCCGTACGCAATTATTCTTTCGTGACCATTAATTTCTTGCGATATAACGCCGCCAACCGCCTCCAAACTGGTGTCTGTGTCAATTATGAACGATTTTGAAGAAACGTGATGAGCAAGGGTAGGAACATTTACTAATTTGTTTTTCAAAGTCTCAAATGCGCATTGGCATTCCTTGCTCCACACGAATGTTCGCCATTTCTCTGTAAGTTTATGCAAACTTTTGGCAATGGTATCAAACCCCTTTTTGTATCGCCGGTATTAGCCACAGAGTCCAAGGAAAGATTGCAATTCCTTCACATTCACTGGTAATGGCCAGTTGCTTACTGAGGATATTTTATCTGGATATGTTGCAATTCCTTCTTCCGACACAGCATGTCCTAAGTATCGCACTTCTTTGGAAAATAGGGTGCACTTTTTGGTTTTAATTTAAGTTTTGCCTTAGCTAGTCAATCAAACACGGTGCGCAAATTTTTTTAGCATTTCGTCAAATGATTTTCCATACACTATTACATCGTCTAGATATAATAGACCCATCCCAAATTGTTTCCATTAAGTGCTGAAAAGCTGCAGGGGCTGAACATAAGCCAAATGGCATTTGACGAAATTGAAATAACCTCCTTCTTGTCTTTCGTCGATCACTCTTCTCTACTTCAACTTATCAATATCCCGTAAAAGATCTAGAGTAGAAAACCATGTATTTCCAGCAAGCCGATCTAAAAACTCGTCAAAGGGTATGTATCCTTCAAAGTGACAGCATTCAAACATCTGTCGCCCTTTGACGTCTCTTTCGCAGTTGCACGCGGTAAAGCTCTGTCTGGTTTGGAGGAAGCAAAGCACTCTTCCAAGGCTTGTACCAACAAATTATAATGTTTCTTCATGTCATCTGGCAAATTGCCGAGGACACCTTGTACCTGACCGCGAAGTGAAGCAGCAAGAAAAAGTCCTTTTTCCTCCATTGGCCATGTGTTGATTTTCGCACATGCATCGAAATGCGATTTGTAATCCTTCCATGAACTTGAGCCGTCAAATGTCACAGGCTTCACATAAATTTTCCGTTTCACTTGCTCATTTCTGTTCATTGTGCGTGCCCATGCAAGCATTTGCAATGTAACAGGTTCGCCTCTGTTACGGCTGCGCCGTGTAACATTAATAGTTGGGTTGTGATAATGGTCATCAGCATTTGGAGTCATCTGATCTGTAATTTTCACTTTAGGACGCGCTACACCCCTCTGTCGAGATGCTGACTCTGTATCCAATATTTGCGCAGTTGTATTGTCTATTTGCGCACTTGCTATACCAGTATGTCTATCAGTCCTTAAGCCTGATTGTTTAGGTGTTGATTCATGTAGGGATCATGTGGTTAATTATTGTTCTTAAGTTAATATCGTCCAATTGCTCCTCTGTTCTGCATATGTCTGCGTCCAAATCGGCAATGCTTTTGTTGTGCGCCATGACTATCCCACCGCAGCCACCAAATTTATGTAACGGGACCAGAGGTTGTTAACTATGCAGGCAACACAACTACTTTGCCTTGGCTCAAAACAATAATAAAACTAAACAGTAATTTGTCAGCGCACTTACCACTAGCTAATATCATGCAAAACGTATATGCAAAATGTCTCTGGCTAACAATGCAATGCACTGCGCCAAGGCAAATCTACGCCACGGCTAATGTACTGCGCCAAGGCTAATACTGCGACGTGGAAAAGATAAATACTTAAATAAATTGAAATTCCTTACCTACATAAAATGACCCGTGATTTGTGCGTAAGATTTTACCCGAATAAGGGTTACTGACATTGAAAATTTTTCATGCGTCAACATTTTGCGTGTGTAGTTTGTCCCAATGAGAGCGTTCCTGGTAACAAAATGAAATACTCTCTTCTACGTAAATTGTTTGTGTTTCACAAGACCAACACTGGGTCTAATTACAGATCTATGGTAAAAGAAAACAAATATGGCACTCGGTATAATAAGATAAATATTACATCTATGAGATGGCGATATTGCATATTTTCTCCGTCGCAAACCATTCTCACCAATGGGGTGAAAATATGCAATATCGCCCTCTAATGAACCTTATAACATTTATATAGTATCAGGTTTGACTGTAACTTACGTTCATGTAACGTATATGTGTATAGTTGTATATGTATTTGTGTATTTGATAATCATACTGACTTCGAAATTAACCTAGACAGTGTTCCTCAGATGTCACTCTAATGGAGATACTGGACTATGATAGCTACATTTACTGGCTTAATGTAGATTCTCTTCAGATTTCAAAGTCAAATGTATATCGAATAAACAACGCAAACAAATACTGTTGTTATACAGTTGCATAGATATGTAATTTCCTAGATTATTTACTTATCTCCCTATGCCTCATATATAGTATCTCTGTATGATTATGTAACTGTAATTCAATTTTATGTACCGTATATGTACAATGGTCTATATGTGTGTATGTATAATGGTGAATATGTGTGTATGTAATGTAATGGTGTTTATGTGTGTATGTATAATGGTGTATATGTGTGTATGTATAATGGTGTATATGTGTGTATGTATAGTGGTGTATATGTGTGTATGTATAATGGTGTATATGTTTGTATGTATAATGGTGTATATGTGTGTATGTATAATGGTGTATATGTGTGTATGTATAATGGTGAATATGTGTGTATGTATAATGGTGTATATGTGTGTATGTATAGTGGTGTATATGTGTGTATGTATAATGGTGTATATGTGTGTATGTATAATGGTGTATATGTGTGTATGTATAGTGGTGTATATGTGTGTATGTATAATGGTGTATATGTGTGCATGTATAATGGTGCATATGTGTGTATGTATAATGGTGTATATGTGTGTATATATAATGATGTATATGTGTGTATGTATAATGGTGTATATGTGTGTATGTATAATGATGTATATGTGTGTATGTATAGTGATGTATATTTGTGTATGTACAATGGTGTATATTTGTGTATGTACAATGGTGTATATGTGTATATGTATTATTGTGTATATGTGTGTATGTATAATGGTGTTTATGTGTGTTTGTATAATGGTGTATATGTGTGTATGTATAATGGTGTGTATGTGTGTTTGGCGCGGACATCTAGTTCCATCTCGTTTTGGGTTCGCAATTGTTGAGACAGTTGTTATATCTAATTTGCCGTATTCTAATGGACTTGGAGTGTCCAATATCCTTTAGTACTTCATTATTGTTTGCTTGATAATCATATTGACTTTGAGAGACGGGGTTATTCGGATGTCATTTACACCCGACGAGCTGGTATAATGAGTGCTACAAAACTGTTTTTACAAAACTTTACTCATATTTCAATTTGGTGGTGAATTTGCAATGCAAATAAATAACGTGATACAAGTCTTTATATGTTTGTGATGTTGTAAAAACTTACCTTACTCCAACTGTCACCATTAGTAAAGTAGTAACACCATTCATAAACAATGTCGAACTTAGTAGCTTTGATTTAAATTCCTCGTTGTGTTCTGCACATGCGAACTCGGCAACAAGTAGCGATATTGCTAATGACGTTGACAGGGAAAGCAAAGCTTGCTAAAACACAACAATAAATTATCGTTGATCTCTTAAACAATCAGATATTAAGTACTATTAATTCACATAAAGTGACATCCATGTTGCATTCAAGTTAATTCCATGTTAATATAATTTGATATTCTTGGAAAACGAGTTTCACATGAAATTCACCAAATTAGGCTGTGTAGTTTTTATTTTTCTATAAGATTACAAACAGTTACTGTAATTACATTAGTTCCTAAAATAGGTCGACATTTGTTTAACACTCACGCTCTCACGCTATATCTTGTAACGTCGCTATAAATGCGAATAAAATACTATTTAAATTTGAGACAAAAATACTGGATATGCTTAAAACATGAAATCTATTTTATCCTTCTTCATCGGAGAGTGACAGAATTGATGCTAAAATCTATGAAAATAACATTTAACATTCATGCAGGGAATTTATATATCCTAACATATTTCTTTTTAAATATGTATATTTACAAATTCGTTTTATTATCAGTTCTATTATAAACACGTGTACTAAAATAATACCACTGATCTCATCATTTTAATCATAGCATTACTAATTAAAACACAAACCTCTGAAAAAATACATATGTGGCTGACAAAATACACATGCGACTGAAAATGCTGAAGGAACTGAAACAATGCAGATCCAGATGACCGAAATACAGTCACGCGACAGTAAAAATAGACATGCGACCAAAACGAACGTTTGAGAAGCTTAGTAAATTCCATATAAAATGAAATACATGTAAACAATAGCGTCACATAACGACACATAGGGTTTTTTGATTGGATATACGTCAATGATGTATAATAACTCATCAACTAATTTCTAGGCGATATAAAGAGAATTGCAGTTTCATGTGTTACCTGGAGACCAAAGAAAAGCGTCAGATGAATTGGAGTTGGGTCGCTGATTTTGTAAATAAGTTCTCTTTTGGTAGAATTTGGACCCGCTGATCCCCCTGTATATCCGGTATCTGGACTTGTCTGTGAGGGAGCATCTTCAATTCCATATGGGGTATTGCAGTTTGTCTTGTCTGGAAAATCCAGAGAATCTTGCAGGCCATTATTCGTTTTCGCATCATCCGCCTGAAATATTCATAGTAATTGCATTATACTTCCAGTCTACGTTACTGAGTTGAACAGTTTATATACATGCATAATTTGCGTCCTCCAACTACTGCCAATATATATGTCAAGTTGGCCGAAGGTGTTCATTTATTGTTAGACTACTTTGTACCAACATGGTATCATCGTATCGTTATCGATAGAGTACATCTCTTTTTCCATATCCATATATTAAAAACGTGCATCCAAATCAACATTTCGTAACACTGACTAAATACATGTATAATTTCTGTTGAATAAATCTGAATGCAGTTCATCCAAATCACTATTACATTGTTGACATAGTAACGGTATCGCTGTAAAGTAAATGATTTGATGTCGTCCCACCTGCCGTAAAATTATACATTTGATAAATGATATAACGGGAAAATGCTGGCGTGACACTAGACCTGCGGTCTAAATGAGACACTTTAAACATGCAAACACCATGTGAAGTATACACGATACCTACAGTAACGCTCAGAAAAAGTTACAATTAAGGTCTTCAAGATATCGTACATGGCATACTAAAATCAATTGAGATAGTTTGTCATTGAGAATAATTTCTTACTTCAAATCCAGAATTTGTCTCAGGATTGTTGTGATAATATGAAATCTTCAGAGGTATAACATTATTCATATCGAGACCTTCGAATGCTGTCGCTATGGTTTACATAAAGAGAAGCCTTCGATCAAACTTTTCTTTATATACTTGAGGGAAACTTACCTGATGCCGAGACTCGACAGGGTCGAGTAGTTTTCAAATAAAAGGAAAACCTAGTGCTGTATTGATATTAGAGGATAACAAAATAAATTTTATGCATCTTTTCTTGTCCAAGGATAAACTTGAAGAATCCATGTCAGAAGGGACTTAAAAGTAGGTAATATCTGTTTCAGACATCTACGTGTTAATTTCCTTCTTAGTCCCATTTTAAAACCTCGAATACATGCATTATTATAAGAATGCAAACGAAATACATTGCATGCGTCGTTTAAGTGACAAATGACCTACATAACAAAAATTGAAAATTATAACAAATTTCGATCTATTGTTATATCCACATCAGACATGTTTACGACTTTAAAATGGTGATATAAATAAATGATAAAATGAGGTCAATAGTTAGTTAAAATATATCAATTAGGTATTTGTACATTTACATTGATATTTCTAAAAGCCATGCTTTTGGAATGCAGCATAAGAACGACTTGATGTCCCATTATACACACAGATTTTTAGCTCGATGGACGGAGCCGATCTAGGTAATGATGTGGCCTCTGGTTTTGAAATAGACGTTGTGTAGACGTTTAAGGAAAACCTATGTATCGTGTTACTCTGAAAATTTGTAGACACATGCTTTTATAGATAAAGATGAACCCGATAAAATTTTTAGTAAAATCAGAGCTGTTACTGATTTTTAAGGAGTTAAATAAAATTTATTTCTTCTTTGTATATATTGTCTGATGCAATGCATTCTGGGTAAAATTTATGCTGATCTCACCCAAAATCACACCCAGTTGCGAGTGTTTACGCATTCCAGAACCCAGGTAGACTACAGTTTTATGTCATGCTCCGCAACTATATGATCGTTTAATTAATGTATTATCAAATTAATATAAAATTTGTAAAATTACACTTGTGAAATGTCTTTTACCTACTGAAGCGTATTCGTGCCACCTTGTCTTTTTATTTCTCGTTTTGCCAACTTTCAAGTTAGCTTTACCAACTTATTTTGGAATTTCCAACTTGAAAGTTTGCTTTTCCAACTTTTTTCTTGGAATTTCCAACTTTTTTCTCGTTTTGCTAACATTAAAGTTGACATTTCAAACTTTTTTCTTGGAATTTCCAACTGTAAAGTTGACTTTTCCAACTTTTCTATAGTTGGCTTTTTCAACATGTCAAGTATCCTTTATCAAATTAATATAGAATTTGTAGAATTACACTTGTGAAGTGTCCTTTACCTACGGAAGCGTATTAGTGTCACCTTTTTTATTTCTCGTTTTGCCAACTTTAATGTTGGCTTTTCCATTTTTTTTTTTGGAATTTCCAGCTTTAAAGTTTGCTTTTCCAACTTTTTTTTCTGGGAATTTTCAACTTTTTTCCCCGGTTTGTCAACTTTAAAGTTGGCTTTTTCAACTTTTTTCTTGGAATTTTCAACTTTAAATTTTACTTTTCCAACTTTTTACTTGTAATTTCCAACTTTAAATTTGGCTTTTCCAACTTTTGTCTGGATTTGTCAAGATTAATTTAAATATGGCCTACAGACACTCGAACAGTGTGCATTGAATAAATCTGAATAACTATAACGTAGTTTTCAAATTTAATACGCCGGGTAAAATATCATGAAACGATACAATTACTGATTAACAATCAGGCGATTTTTTGCTAAAATTGTGGAGTTAAAAGGAAAATGATGACACATCTACATCAAAACTACCGTGAAAGGCTATGGTAGTGACTCGTATTCCCAGAAATTGGGTATATATTCATTGAAATGTAGCAATGATACAAATAAAATTAAACATTTGGAACATAATGAATTTTAAATTTCTGTTCGATGTGATTCTTATATTCTATGTTGCTCAAAACGTTATATAACTTTAGGGGACGAATGTTTTGGGAGAGCATTGCAAATTTTTTCAAGTCAGAATATTTAGTTTCAATACGCCACAAAACAAAATATTTATTTTAAATCTTTTTAGGGACAGATTATTATTTTTTTTAGTTTCTTATCCTTTGTAATCAAGTTTGTAGTATAACGTAGTGGCAGGTCTAGACATGTTCAAGGGATTACCATAAAATTATACTATTCAAAACTCGGTTACTGGGCATGAGACTAATTAACATGCATCTTTTAGTGGTTTTATCAGCACCCGGAAATGAAACTATGCCTCCAACTGCAAATATATGCCAGGGCGTGCACAACATATGAAGATTTCATATACAGAGGTAAACTACTCACTGACAAATTATTGACACAGGGATATCGAAAACCACGTTTAATGTAAACGTTCTGCAAATTTTACGGTCGGTATAATAGTCTTGTTTGCGACTACTCTGTTTCACTAAGTGAAATGTTGAGTTGCCTTTTAGTTGGTGGTTGTTGAGACGTCTGTACCAATTATGACGAGGATTCACTCCTCACGTGTTTCATTGGACTTGACTGTGGACTCACGGCGGGTGTGACCGGTCGACAGAGGATGCTTACTCCTCCATGGCACCTGATCCCACCTCTTGGTTTTCCAGAGGTCCGTGTTTGTCCATTTTTACCGGATTTGTATCTATGTCCTGGACATTCTATTGATTTATACTTTGGTATCTGAAATTTTTATATACCTGAAAAGAAGATTATCTCAGCAAACATAATGCATATGGAATTAATGTTGGTGGGGTATGCTCCCCGAAATCTTTTTATCATTACTTTACAATTCACAAATGGTTATTTTTGGATTGCAGACACTAAAATGTGGCATCTGTAATATTCAAAAATATTCCATTGACAAACTAAAACAAAGACAAATTCAGCAGACATAAGCTAAATTCTCCATTGTTTCTTTGTGTAGCGCATATAGATACATATTGTTTTTTTGATAGGAATGCCTAAGATTAAATTCGTTGCAACAAAGTTGGAAAAGCCAACAATAAAGTTGGAAAAGACAACTTTAAATGTGGACATTCCAAGGAATAGTTGAAAAACCCAAGAAAAAAAGTTGGAAAAGCTAACTCTAACGTTGGAAAACCCCCAATTTAAAGTTGGAAATTCCAAGAAAAAAGTTGGAAAAAAACAATTTTAAAGTTGGGAAAACGAGAAAAAAAAAGTTGGAAAAACCCACTTAAAAGTTTGAAATTCCAAGAAAAAAAAGGAAAAGAAAAACTTTTAAAGTTGGAAATTTCAAGAAAAAATGGAGAAGCCAACATTAAAAGTTGGCAAAACGAGAAATAAGAAAATTAAGGTGGCCTTAATATGCTTCCGTATTTATCAAACACAGGTCGCTCTAATTAAATCTTGGCCATCATTTCTGCATTGATTGAACTACATTGTACTATTGTTGTGTTTAATAAGCATGATTTTATATTGTGTAACAATTTATTGACAGATAAGGGTCATTTAAAGATGTTTGTCCATGATTTTTTTTATTATAGCCTACACACATATTTCCTTTTGATAGCACCGTCCTCATGAGACTTTCTGCGTGGTAGCACATCTAAATATTATGTTGAAGGCATCCAGCTTAGAATCCATTGGGTAAATTAAACTGACATTTATACCATTTAAAGTATGTTGGTGTATAGCCATGCATGGGGCATAATCCATAGCCTTCCACAATTGGGCAAACACCCAATGCAAGAGTAAAAAATAAAGTTTTAGCAAGAGGGGCGTATAGGCTTTAATTATGCTATAATTTTAATAAATTCTGTATATTAATGTTAATTCATTTTTTTCTTCAAAATCGAACAAATAGCTTTGTTGAGGATACATTTGAAAATGTTTCGTACTTCTTTTGCCACCGAGCTATGAGGTCATTGGCCTCTTGTTCTTTAAAAATTGTATCCGTCGTTTACTCGCTGGTAGCCGTAAATAACTCGTTACAACTCACAGACACTTGTAAAGATTCCTTAAAAGAGGTGCATATTTTTACATGTCTGAGATATTTCTTACGATTGTGTACAGAATATTTCCCCCCTAAATAGCTCTAAAATAGCTTGTAAGTATCAATACACGGTCGAAGAACACGTAACCCGCGTATCTTTAACAGTTGTTGCATTATATAAGGATTCATAAGAGAAATCTGTGTATATGTATGCTCCATAATACATGTTTACAAGTAATGTTAAAGTTATTTATATTATAATGAAGTAATACATTATAGTCTTAATATTATTGTTAAATATGTCTGTCACATAATTTCTACTGAAGATGGTGATTTTCTGTAATCATATGTGTGATACCATCAACATTTGCAACCCATATAATGGGATATGTGATATGGAATCAAGGTCCATATCAGGGGGATGGATATCTTTAATGCATAATGAGGCTTCCGTATATCAATCATAATATAATATGTTGTCTTGTAGCATGGGCACACTGAACCATTTCGTAAACGTGATTAGGGAAATGGAATGTATCATATATTTGTTCTAAATATGACTACATTTGTATATGTGATATAGCTTTTATTATTCTAGTAATGTACCCCAATACCCCAATGCATTTATTGTTTTTTTTTTTTAATACACCACATTTTCGAAGTTATTTATCGTATACTATTTTCGGAAGTAAAACTTAAATATGTATATACTGTCTTTCACGATTTGACTACAATATTGTGGCTACTGAATTGTATTCTTAAATACTACTCACATTTGATAATTACGACACCTGACACCATACCTAACTAAATGTAAGCTTTTGCATTATGGTAAATGTATTTTATTCTTAGATACCGCTTATGTTTGACTCTCATGTTCTCTACATGTATCCCGACCTATAGCTATGATATCATTATCATTTATCATTTTTATAGATATCTTAATAACATACATGTAATTGTATATGTACTATGGATACATTTTGAGAAATCACTATGATTTGATTGCCGAGTACTGTATCTCGAACTCTGTATCTCGAACTCTGTATCTCGAACTCTATAACATGTTTGTTATATATTATCTTCTGGGATATCACTTTGGCATTATGGTAAATATACTGTATCTGCTATATCACTTGCATCTCTCCTATCGTGATCTTTAATAACTGTTTTTGTTTGTTTGTTTGTTTGTTTATTGTTGTTTAACGTCCCACTCAAGAATATTTCACTCATATGGAGACGTCACCAAATGCCGGTGAAGGGCTTCAAATTTTGGCACTTACGGCCATTGAGCAGTGAGGGTTCTTTAACGTGCCGACACCTACTGTGACACGGGACCACGGTTTTTACTGTCTCATCCGACAGACAGGAAACCAACCTGCCGCCGGCTGGACTCGAACTCACGACCTCACGATCAAGAGTCGAGCGCGCTACCGACTGAGCCAGGCCGGCTCTGGTATAACTGTAAAATATCTTCTGTAATATGAGCATTATAGTTACAGTACTGTAATACTGTAAGATTATACTTTTATGAATCTCGAGCTTTAACTTCTATATCATCATCATATATTATCTCCTTAGATAACTCTTCAGCATGATGTGAGTGTACTGTTTTATGTGAAATCACCAAGGCACTACTGTTATGTACTCTGGTCTCTAGCTTCAACTGTAATTAATTATCTACTGACATATAACTTTAGCATTGTATTAGATAAACTGCATTCCGGGACATCACTTCAGTTTTCTTTCTTGAAATGTAACAAGGGATACAACTGTAATATATTTTATATATCATCTTATGATATACCACATTAGCATAATGGCTGGTGTGATCTGGGATATCAATTAAATTGTATTTCCATATACTTTATACTGAGGTATGACTGTGATAATATTATATCCTTATATATCACTTTGTCATTATGGCAAACATATTGCATTCTAACATATCATAAACATAATACCAAAGTTATAATGCCAAAGGCGATCGTTTCTGTCAATTAGACGTCATCAGTTGAGCTCCAATTTTAGATATATTATCTAAAGCGAAAATGGTATCAGACAAGGCCAAATAGTAAATCTTAACGTAAAGCCAAATTCCGTATAAGAGTAACCACTGTAAAAAATCTTAGCTTTAGAAGAATTTAGAATTTTAAAACTAGGTTTTACTGTTAAGTGCTGTATTCCAAGCTTTAACTATCAAATTATCGTTATATATTAACTTCGGATATTCCAATATATACTTATGGTAAACGTTTGATATAACTTTAGTTTTATTGTTTTGCATGCAGATTGATGAATATAAAAATCTTTATTACCAAAGTAACACGGACCTGTGGAAGTCCTGAAGTGGGACCAGGTGTCATGGAGGAGTAAGCATCTAATGTTGATCGGTAACACCCGCCGTGATTTCACAATCAAAGTCAGATACAAATGAAATAAGTGAGGGATAAAAGATGCAATCAATGTCGTACAATATGTTCTGAGACATCACTTACATACAATCACTGTCGTACAATATGTTCTGAGAAATCACTTGTCATACAATCACTGTCGTGTACCATATGTTCTGAGAAATCACTTGTCATACAATCACTGTCGTACAATATGTTCTGAGAAATCACTTATCATACAATCACTGTCGTAAAACATGTTCTGAGAAATCACTTATCATTATGATAAATTTTATTTTACGACATCGATTAAAGTTTTTTTACGTTTGTATTCCGAGGTATTATTTATCATTATCGGAAATTGTACATTATATTTGTAAATCTAGAGTGGGTCGCGGTCAACATGTTACATATGCTTATAATACCAATGTGTTACACTCTCTGTATATTCCATGTGATTTAACCCTTTCAACCTTAAGTATCTAGATGGTATGATATTCTCTATTGATAAGTCTAGTCTATTATGGCCTATAGGGTTTAAAGGGTTACATTATGATAACGTTATAGTGATTAACAAGCGTTTACGAGACACAAGGCATTGTTTTAAAAATATTTTCCTTTCTTTTAGAAATAGATGTATACAAACATGTAATTCACAGGTAAGTCTTTGCGTGTGGTCTTTTCAAATTCTGTGATGCATTTCCCATGAGTGATAAAAAACCGGAGAGGTTAGCCTTTTCTTGTTTTCATTTTAAATCTACCTTTCTCGCGTGATAAGTTCATACAAGACGCCGACTCCGATAAAATTGGTGATTTTATCTAACGAATTCGTTCTGCAGAAAAATTTATAAAGGATAGAAAGCTATGAAAAATTTAAAATATCGCATACATTTGGTGGGTGTATGCATTTTACCAGATGTATGGCTGATTGAAGCAACTGATAAAACTATACAACACAACACGCAATTTGTAAATTAATTGATCTATATATACGAAGATATCTGCAAATTCAGAATATTGATCCAAAGGATTATTGTACAAAATTGCACTGAACTGAAATCGCAATAAATGTTGTATCTTACTGTTTTGACGATGTTAGTATATTGAAGTAAGGTGAATTCTTCGCTAGCATCACTCATTGTTGGTAGTGTTCTTTTGATAACACCGTTTATAGTAAATTCTCTTTACGTAAGCTGTTATCATTTCAAGGTCAAACACATGAATCAATGTTATCTCTAGTTATGTGCTTCAATGAAATCATATTGGTACATCAACTATCGATTATTTGTACGATTTGAGTCAATGATTACCACAAAATGATCGAAATAAGACAAATTATATGTACTTTTTATACATTGTAAGAGCTTGCTGTTGTAGTTGTATGTAGAACACAGCGTACAGGTCACTTCTAAAATGAATGGCACTGTTGAGTTCTTGTAGTCACTTTATTGATTTATCTGAATATCTTATCTTTATAATTATAAGTTAAGTATTGTAAACGCTGACTTGAAATACTACGACCTTTTTTAGGATTTGCATTAAATCTTTACATGCGCTATTCCTCATGTAACAATGAAAGTGTAACAAAGGCAAAATAAAACGTGATAACAGCCTGTTTAATTCCTTGTCCCAGAATGGTTGATCAACTTTCGGATATGTGTCATGCATTATACTTACTATTAGAATATAAAAAATCTCATATACCAAAGTATAAATCTTTAGGATGTCCAGGATATAGGTACAAATCTGGTAGAAATGGGCAAACAAGAACCTCTGGAAACCAAAAGGTAGGATTAGGTGCCATGGAGGAGTAAGCATCCCCTGTCGACCGGCCACACCCGCCGTGAGTCCGCAGTCAAATCTAAATGAAATACGTGATGGAAAAAATCCTCGTCACAATTGTTACAGACGTCTCAGGGCGCCATGTGGAACATTGCTCAATCTTGTCCACAATAAATTATTTTTGTACCTATAAACTTTCAATTTTGTGAAAAAAGTCAATTCTGTGACACAAAACTCAATTCAATTTTGTGGCACAAAACGCAATTTTGTGTTACAAAATTCGCTTCTCTGGTACAAAATTGAATTTTTTTGCTAGAGAATTTAATTTTGTCATATAAAATTCAGTTCTGTGGTACAAAATTGAATTTTGTGTTACAAAATTGAAAGTTTATACATACAAAAACGGATTTTGTGGACAAAATGTAGCAATGTCCCACATGGCGCCCCTTACACATTGGCTAAATGTGCCAAAATATTTGAAACATTTTATTTTTTTATAGTTTGCATCTTTGTTGAGTAAAACAGACGATTTATTTCATTCAGCATTCAAGTGTTTCTTGAAACTGGCTCCCAACATTTTTTTATTAATTGCCTTCTTATTTTGACAAATTGCTCATCCTGGATTTTTTTTTCACCATGACACCTGGCCCTGCCTTTTTATTTCAAATTTGATATTGGCCCCATTAAGTCAAATGGTTGTACCCTAAAGTTAGGTTCTCCTAAACTCTCTGATATGTTCGGGGTCCCTTATACTGTATGTTAAGATTTTCCTATAGTATTTTATATATAAGGGTCTGACTACATCTAACATGTTATGTAATTCAAATGATAAGTTATGATCTCCATTATTTTGATATGTTAAGATATCTGATATACCTTTATTAGCCAATACGATATGATCTCCAGTACAATGTGATATAGTATAGTCTCCGATATTATCTCATATATAAGCTTCTCCTGCATTAAATTATATTAAAATATCTTTTATTATCTTATATATTACGGTTCCCCATATATTATCTAAGATGGTTAGTTTTCCTACATGTTCAGGTCTGCTCAACGCCAGGGTTTAAAATGATCGAGAAATACTCGCAAAAATCAAGTCAAATTCGAATATTGGGAGTACAAAATGTTGTTTCAAGGAAAACTTAGCGAGTGGCGATTTCACGAACTATGTTGTATTTTGTTTGTTATTTCGGAGTTCTTTTTCGATAAAGTTTTCATTACATCAAAATATATGTAATAGTAAAAAAAAAGCTTTGAATGCATGATCGAAGTTGTAAGTTCTAAAAGAATGGATGGGCTGAATTGCAGAAATTAGTGTCGTAAGAAGGAATGAACTCCAACGATGAATGGAATCGTGTCGTCTCTAAAAACTAAGCTCTCCAATTTTATTTATCTCGCAGATTTCAAAAATGGTAATTTCGATCCCCGAATGATTGATTCCTTTATATATAGAGATATACAGAGAAAAAATACTTACTGATGTAGGTAAAGGATTGAAGAACTCTGTTTAAAAGGTGGTACCCGAAAATTTAAATATCTAGTGATTGGCTATCAGGATACTTACTTTGTCCAACATCACTCTGATTCTACACATAAATACACTGAAGTTGATATAAAAATATGCTGGAATTTCTAATGGACAATATATTTGTCTCTAGTTCGGAGACGTGGTCTTTCAACAAATTGTCGGTATTCCTATGGGAACCAATTGTGCCACTTTATTGGCCGACCTGTTCCTTTATTCATACGAAGCAGACTTCATTCAGAAACTGCTGAATCAAAAGAAGAAAAAGTTTTATTCGACATTTAGATATATCAACGACGTTTTGTAAATTAATAATGACAATTTTCATACATATGTCAATGCGTTATATCCCAGCGAACTAGAAATTAAAGATACAACAGAATCAAGCACACATGCTTTATACTTAGACATTTTACTTAATATAGATACAGTCGGGAAATTGGCAACTAAGCTATACGACAAACGCGACGATTTCGACTTTCCCATCGTAAATTTTCCACATTTAAGTAGTAATATCCCTCAGTCACCTGCATATGGAATTTATATTTCACGAATGATCCGATATACCAGGGCGTGTACAACATATGACGATTTCATATACAGAGGTAAACTACTCACGGACAAATTATTAACACAGGGATATGGAAAACCGCGTTTAATGTCAACATTCCACAATTTTATAGTCGGTATAATAGTCTTGTTTGAGATTACTCTGTTTCACTAAGTGAAATGTTAAGTTGCCTTTTCGTTGGAGGTTGTTGAGACGTCTGTACCAATTGTGACGAGGATTCACTCCTCAAGTATTTCATTGGTCTTGACTGTGGACTCACAGCGGGTGTGACCGGTCGACAGAGGATGCTTACTCCTCCATGGCACCTGATTCCACCTCTTGGTTTCCATTAGACTGCAATTATAGAGTTTTTGTTTCTATGACAGTTGATATCATATTGATTCTCTCTCTCTCTCTCTTAGACAGTTGTTTTAGAAATCATTAAGGGGGCATTAGCCGTGTTTACCCCAAAACAAAATTTCGATTTTTTTCTACTTTTACTTGATGTACTACAAGCAAAAGATGTACACAGACAAACAATTTCAGTAAATTTTGTGAAAAAAAGGTCAGGTCCAGAGTGGTATACATATAAATAGTAAGAATGAGTTAATCAATTGCAATTGAAAAAGTGTCAAACCTGGGTTTCTAAGCAACTTTTTAAAATATATAGGAATTTAAGACTTTATATGTCTATGTAAATGTATATCATTTTAGTGGAAAAAAGGATAATTATTTCTTGAAAAAAAAAGACCTAATGCCCCTTTAACTTTCTGAGCCAAACGTTAGGGGGATCTGGGGTATGACTTCAGGCAAAGATTTTAATTTTACACTTTCTGAGCCATTTTGTAACTTCCTGACACTAAATTTGGGCAGGTGTATCTTTTCAAAATATCACATTCATTCGACAGATTGATAAACCCTCAAAATGAAGTGAAATTAAGGAGTGCTTAGAGGCCAGAGTGTTCTGGAGTGCCGATATCTTTTCCGCTGCATCTCGAAATTTTTCAATTTAGAAGTCAACAGATAAGAAATTAAAGATTTTGCCAATGTCCAGGGTATGCTCCTAAAACGGTTTCAATAATACATGTCCAATTAGATTATTACTTCGCCTCCAGACTTTAAATTGAGGATTTATTTTAGGTCAAACACCTTAAATTGACAGATTTATTATTTTACCACAATGAATCGCATTTCATCAATCATGACCTCTGCAAGGGCAATGCATAAGAGGCATTTTTTTTTTAATTCTAAAAGCACTGAGAGTCTTTTCTGGCTTCAAGGCATCAAAATTTTATACCTAATTATCCTCTCTGGAGCATATCACTAACCCAATTCTACAAAGTTCTATGTTAAAAGAAATTTCAACAGTCTCTCATGATATATTTTTTGATATATAAAAGAATAAAGTTAAAAATGCTAAATTCCTAAGGCAATTGAAAGTCCTGTTACCACATCTGTATCACCCAATGTAAGTTCTGATCACTTGTGCCTGACTTTTGATAAATATTATTGTTTATACATACCAACACAAAATTTGATAATCATATAATTATAGGGGAATTTGGATATTAGAATTTGGATGTTTCACACACACACACACACACACACATATACACACATATATATATAAAGCACAAATATCACTACAACACTGAACATTTACTATGGACTTTGGATCACAAATGATACTATATGTGTCATCTCACCATGCCCTGCCTGGGGCTTGAAATCTCGGGACCAACCATCTGGCTTCCATGCTCTACGCCCAATCCACTTGGCCATCTACCCATTTACGAAATTGAACGTATCAATAGTGGTGGGTAGAGTTTCAAACATGAGAACTTGATTGTAGAGTATCATTTGTGATCCAAGGTCCATAGTAAATGTTCAACGTTGTAGTGATATTTGTTCTCTATATATACTTGTATTTCTCAACATCCATTGTTATTTATATTAGAATAAACACCTTTCAACTCTTTCTCTACGGCCGAGTTCTCATGTTCAGAACTCTATTGACCGCTATAGAAACATTCATATAAACAGATACCATAAAATATATGGATATTATTGAAAACTTTCTGTGGCCAGAAGTAAATCACCATTTTCCTGAAAATAATTTATCTTCCAAGACGACGACAGCACACCCTCATATCGAGGGCTAATTGTGAAAAATTTTATGGAAGAAAATGAAATAAATCTCATGGAATGGCCTCCCAAAACTCGGACATAAATGTCATTAAAAACTGGAACTGAAAAACACGCCTATAAAATCAGGACACCCATATTACTGGAGGATGCAATTAGGTCGGTGGGTGGAAATTCCTCTAAATTTCATGGAAAAACCAGTATGAATCCATTCCAGATCGGCTGTCAGCGGTCTTTAGAGCCAAAGGATGTATTACCAAGCATTAGGTGAGTTAAAACCTTACTTTGTCAGCAATAAATCAGCTTAAGAAAACCTATTCGAAAACCTGGTGAGTAAATGACGTCATGTACATTGTAACTCATATATGGTACGTCAATGTATATGTTATAATAATAAATTCAAACACTGGCTTGACTCTTATGTATGTTTTATATAATAAAATTATAATTCTATAACAAAAGTATATTGCAATGATAACCAATAAATGGAAATAGTACATGAGAATCAAAATATTTTATCTGGTAGTTCAATTTCAAAATCCAATAAGCATGGTTTAAAGACATAGTATCTACGATTTCCTCAGATATTTCAATCTCAATTGTTTGGGCATAGTTAATATTTATAAAAAACGAAAAATTTGAATTAAAACACATAGAAGTATAGTTTTAGTGTATTTCACAACTTCGTTTTTTTTTATTTTTTGTCGGTACGACAAAAATTCGTTTGCAAGCCCGCCCATATTCATATAATTGTGACCTGTATTTGCGCATGCGCATTTCCGTTGATAGTGAAAAATCCAAAGCAAAAACAAATCGTGGCCGAAAAATTGACAGATTCAGCTAGAAAAAGAAATTTCTGGCGAAATACACAAGTTCAAGATAAATATTGGAAAGGAGCATGATCCGATGGATAACAGGACCGTCTAAATGTAGGATCTCATTTTAAATTGTACCTCAGCATCCATTGATTGATATCGATACATCTAGGTCATTGCGTGTGCTTCTGGGATTGTTTCTGTGCATTATGAGTTTGATTCTTACAGACGACGACAACAAATCAGTATTTATCCGTTAATTACGCAAAAAAAAAGTTCGTGGAAGATCATTATTCAGTCATATTTATATTTTTTTGCCGACTAAAAAAAATAACCATTTTCGTAGATACTATGTCTTTAAAACACTTCGAAAGTGTAATGTGAGGACCATGCAAACTTTGAATTTTGATTTTAAATCAAAGTTCAAAGTTTGCATGGTCCTCACATTACAATCTAAAAATATTTTTAAAAAAATTGATTAACATACATCATTATTTATAGTTTTCACAACATGCAAAACAAGTTTCCGATATTTATGTTTATATTTTTACCCTGTATAATAGATATACGAATCCCTTTACCTTATATTAATCAAATAAACTTTACAACAGATACTATGCAATTGTGATAATCAATCTCTTATAACCATTGATAAAAGAAATATGAACTGTACTTTCTTACATGGACATAGTCAAAATATTCATTTAAATGTGCAGACTTTATTTGTACTTGTTTTGACTTTAATGCACTCAGACTTTTGCAGGAGAAAATAAGATGCATAGTATATATAAAAATCAAAGATGGAGCAAATCATTTTACAGAGAAAAAATAAAATTTCTGTATTGTCAATGAAAAGTTTATCTTAATTGTAAAAACAGATCTACATCACAGTATACTTTTTTCTAAGCTTACAGGTGTTACATATGCATTACTCTCTCTCTCTTCCTCCCTCTCTTTCTGTCTGTCTCTAGCTGTTTGTCCGTCTCTTTCTCTGATTTGATACCTAATACAATAACTCGTAATCATGATTTTATAGAATACAGAATCTCTTCTTAATTTTGTTTAAGTGATCCTGTGTTCTATAAAATCATGTCAATCTGTGATTTCCTAAAGCTTGCATGACTCCAGGATTTCCTAAACCAGATTTTCCTGAAAATCAGATGGCACAAACATCCTTCAAATACCTGGAGGAAAATCTCAGCAGAGGGCCCAAAGATAACTACTAAGTGACGATGGTGAGGGAGGTTACAAGGAATTAGAGTACAGTTTACCCTAAACCTTTTTTGAGTAAACTTAATTTTCTGATTCTCATTTAAAACGTTAGCATGTTAAATTGGATTGCAGTATACGTGCCCACCAATTACGAAATGGGAATGAACGTCTGGACAATTCTGTCATGAAAATAAGTTTGGAAACCCTGAGTTTTATCATCTTGACATAGTAATTTTGCACAGGTACTTATACTTCTTTGAGAAAATTAAGTTTACTCACAAATGTTTTAGGATGAACTGTGCTATATATAGCCTCGTTAGGTGTTCATTACCATATTCAAGGTGGACCATGCAACAAATGAACATAATTACATGATCATTTAGATAATTTGAACACAAGACATTTTAACACAGCACATTTTGTATCAGATAAGTTAGCACCTTTATTGCAGGAAACCATTATACTTAAATATTTGACGCATTGTCTCTAAATCTTGTGATGGTAAAGGTTGAAGTGGTGACCTTGTAGGGCCTCCATAGTATCCAAACCACTCCATAGCTGTCTTCATCCCAGGTACACCAAATCTTCGTGTTACCTAAATTACAAAATAAAGTTGTTCTTCAGTCTTTGTTATCATTTATTATGGGGCGCCGTTTTACTTTTTAATACCAGTTAGTGATATCACTCTTTCGAATAGGTTATATTACTTTTTCAAATAGGTGACATCACTACTTCAAATAGGTGATATCACTTATGCAAATAGGTGATATCACTTTTATAAATTCTTAAGTGATATCACTTATACAAATGAATGATATCACCTATTCAAATGAGTGATATCATCTATCTGTATGAAAGATATCACCTATTCAAATGAATGAGTGATATCACCTACTTGAATAAGTGATATCACTTATTCGACTAAGTGATATCACCTATTTGTTTTGTAAAGTGATATCACCTATTCGAATAGGTGATATCGATTATGAATCAATGCCAATGAATGCTCCCTACACAAAAATAAAATATATTCTGGGTCTAACAAAAATATGACTTGTGTCTTCTTGGGCATTATAAATTATTTATTTGTTTGTTTCCTTACATTTGGTCCAAAGAATTATCACCACTTTTAAAACAATTTTGTGTGGAAATGGGACCCTAGTTCAAAATGGCAGGGGTAGATGGTATGGTTTTGGCGGCTCTGTCTGCTTTGAATGCTGAACTCCGTCCAAATCCTACAACAGACACAGGAGATGATTCTGATTTTGCAGCGCTGTGCCTTTATCACAATACCATAATATCGTCCTTTGTGCTCTGGTCATAGATATAGGCCTAGTGATATTCACTGCAGATCTACATTTATGGAAGAAATGGGGAGCATAAGGTTTTTACTGTTTCCATATTTGAGTAAGTGATGTCACTTATTCAAATGAGTGGTATCACTTATTTGTTTTGTACAGTGATATCACCTATTCGAATAGGTAATATCACTTATTCAAATAGGTGATATCACCAATAAAAATGTATAAAGTGATAACTCCTATTTAAAAGATTGATATCACCTATTCAAAAGAGTGATATCACTTACACAAATAGGTGATATCATTTATTTGTTTTTATAAGTGATATCACTTATTTGTATAAGTGATATCACTCTTTCAAATAGGTGATATCACTCTTTCAAACAGGAGATATCACTTATTCGAATAGGTGATGTCACTTATTCGAATAGGTAATATCACTTATTCAATATTCCAATTGGTGGTATCACCCATTCAAATGGGTGATATCCCTTACTGAATAAGTGATATCACCTATTCAAAAGAGTGATATCACTAACTTGTATTAAAAAGTAAAACAATTTATAGCATAACCTGATGACACATAAAAATAAGTATTAAAAATTGCAATGAATTAAATCTGTACTGAAATTACAAAAGAAATTCATCTTCAGCACAAATATTTTTGAAAGGTGTCTTACACCACATGCAGTAACTTTCCAGTTATATGTTGGCAGCCAGTTTTAAATGGTGGAGAAAGGAACCTGGTTACAATGTACACAGTAAGAAATCACCAGTAAACTTGCAAACATTCTCACAAAAAATCAGCTTGGGTTTCAGCGGGGCTCATACTGATCAGACGTAAGAGACTTCATAGTTCAAAGCCAGAAATGGTAAAATATCAAACTTACACAGGCATTTACAGCAATAAGGCGGTGCTGTAACTTCTTAGCCTCCTCCAATTTACCTTGTTTGAACATTAATTCAAGGTCACAAAGTTCTTGTCCCAGGAGATTCCCTAGACCACAAATACCACCCACACATCCTAAAATGTAAAAGTTAAAAATTTTACTGACAAGAATACATCATACCAAAATAGACCACAAATTCCATCCACACATCCTAAAAATGTTAAAGTTGAAAACTTCAGATCACTAACAAGCATATATACCATACCAAAATAAACCGTAGTTTTAAAGTGCTATGAATCTTTTTACTCATCTAACTCTCTCAGACAGCTATCTCAAAAGATTAGATAAACATAGAATAATACATCTATGACAAAAGCTGTATCACATTATCTACTCTGCTTCAACATACAGAAACAAACCTAAACCAGAAATTTTAAACATAGGGTCATTGCAAACACTGATGCCACAATCAGAAAAGAACTAAATTTTGCTCAAAAGTCTCTTGCTGCAAGACAAAAATAAATTAGCCAGGGAATTTTAAAAATCATCTAAATTAATGTAACATGGGTAAAGACTACAAAATAAAGGGACATAACTGTAGATTTTTGTTCAGTTTGAAATTTTTTATAAGTATTGTTTCGCAAAAGAAAGACAATGTTGGTCGATAATTAGCTAAATCATTTTGCATAAAAATTTTGACCTTTCATTGTTTTGCCCCAAAAGGAGGAGATTTAGAACCTTTTATTTATCAAGCTTCCACATCACCAAATGCCGGTGAAGGGCATCAAATTTTGGCCTATGCTCAGCACTTACTGCCACATCCCAAAACTGATAAATAATTTTTGTACAGATCAAACAATCAAAGTGACATCTAAATCATTCAGAACTGGACTTCAAATTTTGTTAGATTAAATTAAAATATAAATTACAAAACATAGAATTTAGTTCACATTATTTTCAATGCTTAAAGAACTTGAAAATCATTAAGTTTGATATAATATAGAGAAAAAAACCTAACTTCAGGGGATTAAAACATTTGTGGTGTTGACATCTGCATCATAAACAATTACCTGTATTTCAAAGCAAATATAAAAGTTACATTAATAAATATCATCAAAACATGTAAAAATAAGCAGGGCTCTAAGACGACAGATTGAAAATTACTCTCCAATTTGCAAATTGCCCAGTAAACATTAAAATTTGGTCACCACCAAAAATTTTTGTAGCCACAATTTTTTACATACCGTATTTTTGCCTAATACAATGAAATATAACAACAATGATGACTAAATTTACAGACTTTTATTGAAGCATTCAGTATCACCAGTTCAGTTCAGGAGTAGGCCTAATGGTTTAAACTTTGTGAATGACATTTCTTCTTTTGCAATTGTATAGACCCTACATACAATATTGTATTTAATTTTCAATTCTAGTTCAATCTTTTCTAAATGTTTTTCAAACGATTGTTGATTGTTTTCTTTCAACTGCAAAAGACTCGGAGCTCCCAGAGTGTGTAGCAAAAATCAGAAAAGCAGCCTACACTTCTCCAGTTTATTGCATTTGTTTTGACACCTTATCGTTTCTGTTTTTCAATTTCTTTGTCACGGTCACAAAGTCTGGTTTACCACAGGAGCTGGAAATTTTATCTGTAAGTAAAAATCCAGAGCCAAATATTGATCAACTCCAACAATCAGGTGTTTGACTCTTGTTTATGATGTACAGATAAAATTTCCAGCTCCTTTGGTTTTACTGGCCAAATCTGAAGCAGCGTTACTACAATATCTACAAAAATAGAAATTGTGTATCACCATTATCGTAATTAGTATACTAGCCTAGAAAATGCCTTTCAAAAAAAATTTGAGTTGTCTGCTAATGCTTTAACTTTCGATACTCTTTTAGCTTGATAATGAGTAGGTACATAACTCCTCTCTAAATTGACAAATGAAACTTGGCGCTTTTAAGGACACTTCTGAATTTGACTAAATATATGTATAATAACGCTTAGAATGAGACCAGACAACTTCTAAAAAAGGGTTAGCAGAAAAAATGGTCACAAGCAGACGATTGACTTGGGAAAAACACGCAATTGCTATATATGATTAACCAGGATGAAACAAAACTGCAATTCTTACCGACAAGATAACTTGACAGCAGAAATCCTGCAGAACCAGCTAAAATCTGGAAGTTGTTTTTCTCTGTTCGGAAAACAAGGTCACCTAATTTTGATATCTTGAAA
The DNA here is from genome assembly GCA_030159075.1 of Atrina japonica. NCBI lineage: Eukaryota > Metazoa > Mollusca > Bivalvia > Pterioida > Pinnidae > Atrina > Atrina japonica. The sequence continues at coordinate 528,511 of BROG01000454.1, read as the reverse complement.
AAAGGCAAAAGAAATATATGTGAGCCACTATGACATAGGCTTATAGGTAATGATGTCATAAAGTTTAGAATGATTAGAGCTTGAGGCCTACAGCTTTACTTTAAGCCTAGGCATGCCAAGGGGCACCCAGGGCTGTGTAATGGGTTATAATTTGGTATAAATCATATAAATAGTTTAGAAAATACTCAATATATCCTAAAAATCATTTTTGTAGAAATTTCTGTTTATAGAAATATGTATATCTGACTCATAATAAATTAAACATTGTGACATCTGTTGCATCATAGAATCCCTGGGTGCCTCTAGGCAAGTCTAGGCTTAAAATCTATCTCTAGACTTAAATTAGTAGGTACAGATGTCCTTGATAAACACTGCCACCACACTCCACTCTGTAACAGTAAAATTCAAAATCATAAGATTCCAAAAGGTGACAAGTCTTTATGGAACCTAATATTGTATAAAAATTCTGTTAGGGTTCATCAAAGCAAACCTGAGTTACTGCCAGATGTGTACAGATGGATGACAGACAACAGTTTGTCATAATATGTCCCATCATAGATGGGCATATAAAAAGTGATAGGGATTCTCTTGTGTCCTTAATTTCTAGATCATTTCAATTTGACATTTTTATAGATGTACCATGTTTCGACATTTTTTTTCTAGCTCCATTGGATCTCGGCCACTTTTTATCTGAAATCTTAGCTTCCCATGAGGAAAGTTCCTGACAAGTTTGTCCTGTACACCCCAGTTCTTACAGTTCTTTGCCATTTATGTTGTTAATTCTTGTATCATTTTGACAGGGGGTAATACATGAATCCACTCTATTTTAACTATCTAAAAGTGCATCTTTAAGATCTAGTGTATCGATTAGCACAATACATGTAATGTTTGTTTGTTTGTTTCTTGTTGTTTAATGTCCCACTCAAGAATATTTCACTCATATGGAGACATCACCAAATGCTGGTGATGGGTGAAGGAAATGAACCTGCCACCAGCTGGACTCGAACTCACGACCTCACGATCAAGAGTTGAGTGTGCTACTGACTGAGCCAGGCCAGCTCCAATACATGTAATGAACTTAAATCAAAATGATTAATTATTTGAAAATTACTCATGATATAAAGATTATTAAATTGACAAGAGACTTTTAAATTAAAACAATGACATTTGATATGGGCAGTGAAGCAAATCTCTCTTTTATTTTAGTATAGAGTCTAGACCTAACGAAAATCAACATGATTGTAGATTTAGTTCTTTACTTTTATACCATATTTTGCCACGTCTATTTCTTTGCACATGCCTAATAAAAAGACTGTATGTAGAGATTACTTACATCACCGCCACTGTCTTTCAAACCTATGATGTTTGGATGTTCAGACAGAGGTAATATGACATCTGCACCAAGGTCAATCCCTGTGTTACTGGGAACACTGTACAGGATAACTGGAACAGGGCAGTCATCTGCAACCTGTAAAATATACCTTACCCATTAAATTTTGCAACCATAAAAGATAATACATCTATTAAAGTGTCAATAAAATGTTTACCACAACCCTATTCTACAAAGTAAAATATTGACAAGCTTACAGTCAGTTTGAATGCAACACTTGTCCCCTGCTGCCATCACAGTTTTGAAGTATCCAAGACCTTGATTACAACATTGACATGCTAGATTACCTCAGACAGAAAATGAAAATCAAGTTTCATTCATATCTGGCTTCTGTAACTCGTGTTATAAACTGGAAACCACAATATAGCTATTTTTAGCATCAGTGATCTTCATCATTAATCAATTGACCCTAAACACAATCCTATACGAGATAACCTCATAGGATATGGTTAAACTGCCTATTTTTAGCAGGTGACATTCATATAATATTTGACCTTTTGACCCACAATCGCTAGCAATCCAACAGTAATTTTCCTGATAAGCTCAACTTCAAGTTATCATCTTGAAATCAACTATGGCTACGTCTAAAAACTTTTAGCAACCATGCATTACCTTTTGTCCTCACAGAAAATCCCACAAAAGACCCCCTTAGAATCTAAAACAGTATCATGTTTCATTCATATTTGGCATCTGTGAGTCAAATTATTATCTGGAAACCAAAATATAACCATAAATATTTATTTTCAGCACTGATGACTTTTGACCTAAATAGATGACCTTTTAACCTCAGATAATCCCACACTGGACCCTGTCATAATATGATAAAGTATCACGTTTCATTCATATCTTGCATCTGTGAGTCAAATTATCATCTGGAAACTAAAATATAACTATAAATATTTATTTTCAGCAATGATGACCTTTGACCTTAATAGTTGACCTTTGGGCCTCACAGACAATCCGTCAATAGACCCCTCATAATTTGATTAAGTATCCCACCATCTAATTCATACATTATCTTGCATCTGTAAGTCAAGTTATCATCTGGAAACCTAAATATAGCCATATATACATCTTTCTTTAAGTAACAATGACCTTCATAGTTTACAATTTGTACTGGTACTCAACCCCAAACTGGAGTACCTCAAAAGCTAACATAGTTTCAACAAAGTTCATTCAGATATGAAATACCTAACTCAAGTTATTGTCTGGAAACTGTCCAGACAGACAGACAGACAATGACAAAACTATAGTCTCCTCTAGTTTCACCAGCAAGGGACTAATAAAAGTGACACTGACTTGCAGGATATATCACTCAGGCAAACACAAAAAGAATCTATCACCCGCGAGAATTATGTACGAGTTATCTCCCTTCCAAGAGTAGTCAGTGTATAAGCAGTCGCTACACGCAAGTAGGACAACCACCGGCGTACAAAATACAGCGACCGCTGGTCGCGTAAGGTAGGTGGTCGCTATATAGAGGGCAAATATATAGTAATTCTCAAGGGGCAGTCAAAATACGGTCGTTATGGACAGGAAGTCGTTATATGAGGGGGGTCGCTAAGGCAAGTTTGACTGTATGTTGAAATATTTACACGTGAGTTCTTAGTGTCCAAAGGACCGAGTTTGCAAGATCCTTATCCTTGCCAAGAATTAGGGTGTAAAAATTTCAATATACATGTATGCAGATAATAAAATTTTTATCATATATCCTTATCAATGACAAACTGGTCATTATTAAAAATACGTAATATAATACACAACAGATCACAATAACATCATATATTTGCATGATACGATATAGTTATAGTGTGTATGAATGAAACATTAAAGAAGTCTTGGAACTTAAAAACTGGTCCCGCGCATATATAGAAGGATATTGTACCTTTTCATCTAATGTTAAGTAAATTGAAAATGACAGTAGGATATATAATATGTATACGTATTCAATGTCAAAGTGTCACAATTGTGTGAAATATACAATGTCAAAGTGTCACAATTGTGTGAAATATACAATGTCAAAGTGTCACAACTGTGTGAAATATACAATGTCAATGTGTCACAATTGTGTGAAATATACAATGTCAAAGTGTCACAATTGTGTGAAATATACAATGTCAAAGTGTCACAATTGTGTGAAATATACAATGTCAAAGTGTCACAACTGTGTGAAATATACAATGTCAAAGTGTCACAATTGTGTGAAATATACAATGTCAAAGTGTCACAATTGTGTGAAATATACAATGTCAAAGTGTCACAATTGTGTGAAATATATGATGTTAAAGTGTCACAATTGTGTGAAATATACAATGTCAAAGTGTCACAATTGTGTGAAATATACAATGTCAAAGTGTCACAATTGTGTGAAATATACAATGTAAAAATGTCACAGTTCAACAGAGTATACAATATCAAAGTGCTTCTACAAGAGGCCCAAACTGACCTTAAATGTCAATTGAATGAAATCATAACAGTTTTGGCCCCTTTTGGAGCCACTATCTGTATTAACCTTTTTTCATTCACAAGCAATATTTGGCGTCACACAGGACAAGTTCCTGCTAAGTTTGGTTAAAATATAACATTGATTCTTCAGAGAAGTAAAAAATATATATCTTTTCTGTTTACTTATATAGTGTATAGTTACTTTTATTCACATGGGATTTAATTTCACTATATTTGCAGTCAATGAAAATACAACAAAATCAAACATCCATGAATATAATACCATAAACTATACTTATAAGTACCAGAAATTCAAATATGTAACCAATCCAAATTATCAAAGTTAATACCAATGAAAATGTATTCATATATAACCAGACATCGTGTACAGGAATCACAAATTAAAATGTTTATAAGCTTTACCTCAAAACTTTATGTAATCAAAATACTCGTGAAATAGTCATAACACAATAGAGCAATGCATGGGATCTTCAATTAAGGACTGTTTTTCATTTTTTGAACATCATTGGGGTATAAAAGCAATTGCTCATGGAAAAAATTCTGTGCAGCATGAAACAAGACAAATGCAGATAATGTTGTGAAATAAGAAACTGTTATTGTTCTGTTTAAAAGATAATTATCGACATGTTTGTTATGGAAAATCTGTGTAGGCCTATAAAGTATAATAGATCCATGTCAATTCAGACTTCAGTTTTTACCAGCTGATCATATAGAGTATCCTGTCAATTTACTGAGAAACCTATGAACACTTCTTAATAACTTATGCTCGGCATTAACATTACACTTTACAGGTTGTGAAAAACAAGATGGGCCTGGTAATTAGCCTAGCAATTAATAGGATTTGAGGTGAACCGAGAGTTGATTTCACACAATGCGAGTGACGAATTGTTTCTGACAGGAATAGCCTATATGGTGACAGAAAAGCAAGCTGTTTATCAGAGATACAGGACAAAATTGCACTAGACCTGACTCCCTTTTCAACTTACTTACAAGCAACGTAACTACGAAGCAAATTTTCATTTCTGTGGCCTGTGTTTCTTTTCATAACATGACCTAGATCTATCGCAATAGGCCTATGATATGGGCATCTACAGTGTGCTACAGATGCAGACCTAGTCTTGTGTTTTCTATTTCTTTCAGTGGTTTTTGTTTGTTTTGTGGTAATTAATGGCTTTAAATAAAAATATGAAATGAATGTGTGTTTTTTTATTCTTTATTGATTCATTCATATGTTCAGAGAATACTTGTCTGACAAATCGCTGCCGTAACATGGTCATGGAAAGGGTTTCTTAGATATTCAGGTATTCCTACGCCAGCTAGCGGTTAACACTTAGATCACTGATTTTATTGATATATATTTATATACCGACTGTAATTTCCTTCATTACAGTTATACAGAATGACTGTATTGTTGTATCAATAAAATCTTAGAAAATCTTCAAAATGTCTGTCATTTCACAATGACGGTTTGAAACAGACAGCAGAACAACATGTATTACCTCCCTTTTTTCATGTGAACAAAAGTTGTCAATCAACTGAATGTAAACACTTACTTTATGCAAACAAATTTAACAAGAGGCCCAAGGGGCAGTCGTTCACCTGGCAAAATTGGTCAACATTGTAAAAAACATCAAAAATGTGTAAAAGATAAAATGGCTAATAAACATGAAAAACAATAGACTCATTGGGGGCCTTAATAATCAACTGAGTGAAATGTATTTTACTGACAATATACTGAGAAGCAACCAAAAGCTTGAAAAAATCAATGAAATAGAGAATTAACTTGCATAAGGGTAGACTTGCTTTGCTGATATTTTTATAGATCTTTCTAGATAATGTGCAACAACAGTAGAAAACATGCGAAATCCATTTAAAATTTTTATTTTTTACAAGGATCACCCTCACAAGGATTAACCTGGCAATTTAATTCCTGTTAATTTTTCGTTGATCTTTGCATGCTGCACTTTTTTTTCTTTCTTTCTATCTATTATGCTTTTTCAGGAAAATAGGAAAAAACTGTCAAAAACATGAAAAATCCACTAAAAGGTAAAAAACTCCCATAAGGAGCAACCTGACAATATCAGCCCTATTGACTTTTTTGTAGATCTTTGCATGCTGGACATTCTTGCTTTTCACTTTCTTTCTATCTATTATACTTTTCAAGATAATGTCAAATAACATACAAAAACATGAAAAACGCACTTAAAAGGAGAAAAAACTTTTACTCTGACTATTAATCTTTTCAAGATAATTTCAAAAAACATCCAAAAACATGAAAAATTCACAAAAAAGGGTAAATAACTCACATAAGGGTTGACCCGACAATTTTTCTCAAGCTTTAATAATTTTGGAGATACATGTATTAAATAAAAAATATCTGCCAACTCGTTCGTTCTATATTTCGCCATGGCAGCCATGTTTGATCCTAGCCCCTTTTCATCTGCAAACTTAATGCAGCTTTACATGGTTATACTTCCCATCAATTTTGGTTCAATTTGGTCAAATGGTTCTGGAGAAGTAGTCAAAAATGTTGAAAATTTTACAGAAAAAAAACATATATTTTCCATTTACTTAGGTGCCTGTGACCTTCACCTTTACCCCATTGACCTTAAAGATTTGTCAAAATGATCCTCAGATAATTCCTAACAACTTTCTCATATTCTTTGTTTAGAAAAAGTTTATCAGTTTTGAGTTATTAAACAATTTGTAATACAAATATACCCTGTGTTACTGAAGTGCCCCCAAGTGCCTTGTTAATGGACTGATTTCATTTTCGTTCGCAAAATTTGTAGATATTGACTTAAAAATTATGCATTCAAAATTTGAAACTCATCTGATCATTGGTTCATTAGAAGAAGATTTTTAAAGATGTATCAAGTTTTGGTCCTTTTAGGCCCCTTTTAGGGCCGCTATTTGTCTTATCTCTTTTTCATTCGCAAATTTTATGCGGCTTCACATGGGAATGCTATATGCCAAGTTTGGTTAAACTTGGCTGACTGGTTCTTGAGAAGATGTTTAAATGCAAAAGTTAACAGACAGATGACTACGGAGACTGACGAACTCCAGACCTTTGGCTATAGCAATAGCTCACTTGGCCTTTTGGGCCAGGTGACCTAATAAAAAGAACCTTTTTCACATGATTAAAGAGTTCTGAAACAGCCCTTGTTTCGTTGACACTTCATCATCGTTGTTCAATTTAGCTACTAAAAACAGCGGAATAGAGGTAAATTTCGAGTCATATTTTTACATTAGGTTTTATAGATAACTTTCACATATTTGGACAAACAATTTTGAAAAATGCATATGTGTTATGTAGTATATTTATAAATACTTTGGTGTACATTATCAGTACACATGGTTTTTATTTTCTGCAAACATCTGATTTTTCTGTCTTATATGTATTCAAACATACTATACCTTGGTATAATGACTTGTGAGATGCTACATACCTTGGTGTAATGACTCATGAGACAGTACATTATTTGGTGTAATGACTCATGAGACAGTACATTTCTTGGTGTAATGACTTGTGAGAGGATACATATCTTGGTATAAAGACTCCTGAGATGGTACATACCTTGGTTTGATGACTCCTGAGATGGTACATACCTTGGTTTGATGATTCCTGAGATTGTACATACCTTGGTATAATGACTCCTGAGATGAAACATACTTTGATATAATGATTCATAAGATGGTAAATACATTGGTGTAATGACTCATGAGACAGTACATATCAAATGGTGTGATGAATCATGGGATGGTACATACTTTAGTATACTGACTGGTGGGATGGTACATACTTTGGTATACTGACTCGTGGGATGGTACATACTTTGGTATAATGACTCCTGAGATGGTACATAACTTCATATAACGTTCTGTAAGATAGTACATACCTTGGTGTAATGATTTATCAGAGCTGCCGTAGTCATACTTCCTTTATAAAAGCATGGAGTCACAACCAATACTGCCTTTGCTCCTACATCAGCCATTTTCTTTGACATCTCTATTGTCTCGTTTGTAGCTTTATAATTATAAAATACAAATGATAGGTCATCACTATTAATGAATGAAGAAAACCTAAATAAATAAATGGTGTTCATAAACAAATAATGAAGAAACAGTAGGAAACTTTTTATTATTTTTCAGTGTCAATACTCAATAGTATGTACTTATTTACGAGAAGGTCGCTGGTCTCTTCTCGGGTAAATAATGAGAACAATAGCAAGTTAACTGTTCCCTGAGACACTTTGCTTCATGTCAGGAAATAGCTGGTGTAGAGGGGTACAATAAACTTGCCATTGTCTGAATAGCTAGTAAACAAACATTTTATTATACAAATATCATAACTGATTCTAAATCGACCAGTATTTTTTTTAATGCATTCCAGAGAGGGATGCAAATTTGCCTTCTTCAGCAGTGGCCATTTCTTGTCTGGTAAACAATCATTCGGAAGTGTCAGGTACAGTGGCAAACAGTCAAATAATAGCATTCCGCAATAATAACATTTACCGTAAATCTTCCGATGAGAACATGCCCATGTATATGCCCAGTTAGTAGTCCTTTATCATACAAGTTATGTAAAAAATATTAAATTAATTCATCTATAAATCTGTAAAGAAATTACATACCGAGGGATAATAATATGATTTATTTCATCTTGTTTACTGGATTGAGGTTGATATAATATTGACAGGCTACGATCATGCTTAAGAGATATTATAGTGTAATTGCTGATATGATCACCATAACATCACAGAGGTCCAATAGTAAAACAATGAGAGTATCTATATATATATATGTAAATGTTTAATGGTGAGTCTACCACCATAACATCACAAAGGTCCAATAGTAAAACAATGAGAGTATCTATATATATATATATATATATATATATGTAAATGTTTAATGGTGAGTCTACCACCATAACATCACAAAGGTCCAATAGTAAAACAATGAGAGTATCTATATATATGTAAATGTTTAATGGTGAGTCTACCACCATAACATCACAAAGATCCAATAGTAAAACAATGATAGTATCTATCTTGTCTGTTACAAGTAAAGTTGTCAGTGGGGCTTGGCTATGTAAATGTATATATCAAACATTCTTTTACAATTTCCCTGCCTTAAATTCTTCAAGTACATATACAGTAAAACACACACAGGACTATACAAAAAAACCTACATTCACACCCTGAACCTGCTATGATCAACTTCTTGTCCCCCGAGTGTTTGACCACATGTTGTACAATTTCAGCACGTTCTTTAGGTGTTTGGAAAGCATACTCGCCATTGGAACCCAGCACAACATAACCTGAAAAATCAAATCAGATATAGATACAGTGAAACCTGTATATAGGGGCCACCCAAGGGACCAGAAAATATTGACCTTTATGTGCATATGACCCTTATATACAGGTTCAATTTATTTGAAGTATGCAGTCAAAGGACTTGAAAAAACTGGCCTTTATAAACAAGTAATCCTTATATAGAGGTGGTCGCTATAGTAGGTTTTACTGTATATCATACTAATTACAATGAATGTATATTGTATATTAATGTACTTTACTGGGGTCAAATTACCATAAATTTTAGTCATAATAATTTACCTGCCATTCCACTATGCCCAAAATAATGATTTATATTGTTGATTTGAGGGGCCGTGGACATGGTAAAATGAAGTTCAAAGCCCTCACCCTCAATTTTGAAATTAATTTTCAAAATGCAAGATGTAATGATTATTAAGATGTCTTATAAAATTGTGTGCTCTTTACAAAGAGTCAATTTATGGGGGGGACAGATTACAATTGCCATGGTGATCTAAAAACACAAAATTACAATTCCACATAGTTGGCACATAGCCAAGATATATAAATCATTCATTCTACCTACCTACAATGTATATTTACACCAAATATGCTGAGCCCCGGTAAAGATTAAAGTAAATATGGTTTAGACAAGTAAGACATGTAAAACCACAAAAGGGAAATAACTCTAGAAAATAAGGCTGACAGGGGCACAGTTGTAGTATATGACACACTGATAGTGTGATACTAATTTAAAAGAAAGATTGTCAATGGTAGCAGGAGTGATCTTTCAAGATAAGTTTTATTGTCCTCTCTATAGCTAGTTCATCAGAAAGACAAGCTGTATAAATTACAGTAAAACCTGCTATAGCGGCCACCTCTATTTAAGGATTACCTGTTTATAAGGACCAGTCTTTTCAAGTCCCTTGACTGCATACTTCAACTAAATTGAACCTGTGTATAAGGGTCACCTGCACATAAAGGTCAATATTTTCTGGTCCCTTGGGTGGCCCCTATATACAGGTTTCACTGTATACACAAGTGACATACATGTAGATTGTCAGTTGCAGACGGATTGGGAGTCACTGTGGCTGAGTGGTTGAAGCATCACACTTTTAACTGTGAAGTCTCTCACTTCTGGTCAGCACAGTTTTGAGCCCTGCTGGAACCTCAGCTGATTTTTGTGAGAAAGTTTGCCAGTTTACTTGTGGAAGGTCGCTGGTCTCCTCTCGTGTACATAATGAAACCAGGTTCTCTCCTCTACGATTTAACAGAAAATTTGTTGAGTGTGGCATAAAATACTATTCAAAACAAAATAAATTTGAAGGAGTAACCCATCAAGACAGATTCACTTGCAATTTTGGTAAATTATGCAATTGATATATTTTCTGTTTACTATTTAGGTTCTGCAACCTTACAACTTTTTCATAATCATGTATCTTTTGTACTAGTAAAAGTCAAACATTTTTTTTTTATTTTAATTTTTGTTTTTTTGTTTTACGCCATACTCAACAATCTTTCAGTCATATGATGGCGTCCATTTTTTATTGGTGGAGGAGAAACCCCGGTTACCCGGGTAAAGACCACCGACCTTCCGCAAGAAAACTGGCAAACTTTCCCATTTAATTCGAAATGACCCTAGCGGGATTAGAACCAGAGGTGAGAGGCCTTTTGATTTAAAGTGCAATGCTCTAACCACTTGGCCACGGAGGCCCCTTCAATCAGTTTTGAGTTAATTGTATTTGTATTAACAATAAAACAATACCCTATATGTCATTTAAAGCACTCGCTTGACTTAGATAATATAAACCAAATTTGAAAGAAATAAAATTGTCGGTTTATGAGAAGATTTTTAAACATGTACTAAGTTTTGACACTTTTTAGCCCCTTTTGATCCTCCTATGGGTGCTAGCCTCTTTTCGTTCACAAACTTAAAGCCCCTCCCTAGAAGCAAGCTTCCTGTCAAAATTTGGTTGAAATCTGTCCAGTGATTCTTGAGATGTTTTCTCAACTGAACTTTTTAATGCATTTCCCTTTGCATTTTCATTTTTCATTACGGTCACAGTCTGTACACAAAATTAGGAATTTTTTCCTCAAATTCAATTGGAAAAAACACACAAGTATTTTGTATGGTAAGGGGCAGGGTATCAAACCTATGAATATCATAGAAAAACAAGAGACCCATGGGCCACATCGCTCACCTGTGTGTTGGTATCTAACAAATATGGGAATCTCAAATTTACAAATTATTTTAACACTCCTTAGGAGTAGAGCAGACCAAAAGTGAATGAAAATGACAAAGCTGGGAAAGATGTCAAAAACATGTCAAAGCATTCCAAAAACAGGGAATTGAATCCTGCATCCATAAAAATCACTTAGATGCAATTAGTTTTCACAAGTTGATGGAGCATCAATGCAGTTTCTTCAACTATATACAAGTAAAACACTTTAATGCATCATTGTGAATGCAAGGGAATATAATTGAGGAAATCATGGAAAAATGAATATTCCGATTTCTATGAAAAATACAAACATGAATCATACATCCATGTAGATCACTCAGAAACAATCCGTTTTTCAATTCATGATGTGGTTCTGCAGAAAAAGATTTTTAAAGAGGGTATCTTTTGGGACATATTCTGCCCCGCCCCGGATCCACCCTTTGGCCAATCTCACTGAAAACTAAAAATGTGTTAAAGGACCTTAATCACTTGCATCCTGTAAAGTTTCATCAAATTTCCTTCAGTAGTTTTTAAACAAAAGCTGATAGTGTGAAAAATGCACGCTCTCCCCCCCTATTTTTTTTTTGCAGTCATAAAAAATTCTTGAAATTAAATTTCTGCAAAATTGTTGCACAAAAACATTTCATCACCTAATAACAAGTAAAGCACATCAAATGAATGCATCAAAGTGAATGCAAGGGGAGATAATTGAGGAAGTCGTGCAAAAATGAATGAAAATAACAAAGTCTGAAAAGACCTCAAAAGCACGTCAAAAATTAATATTCCGATTTCTATGAAAAATACAAACTTGAATCATACATCCATGTAAATCACTCAGATACAATCCATTTTTCAATTCATGTAGTGGTTTTGGAGAAGAAGATTTTTAAAGAGGGTATCTTTTTGGACTTATTCTGCCCCGCTCTAGATCCACCCCTGTGCCAATCTGACTGAAAAGTACAAACTTGGTAAAGGACCTTGAGCACTTCCTACCTGTCAAGTTCCGTAAAAATCCCTTCAGTTGTTTCAAAGAAGAAGTAGAAAATACGAAAAGTTTACAGACAGACTCCAGACGACGGACAGGGAGTGATCACAATAGCTAACTGAGCATTCGGCTCAGGTGAGCTAAAAAACTGATATTTTCCACTTACTTAGGTGCCTGTAACCTTCACCTTTGACCCCATGACCTTGAAATTTTGTCAAAATGATCCTCAGATAATTCTTAACAACTTTCTCATATATCTTTGTATACAAAAACTCGATCAGTTTTGAGTTTTTACCCTGTGTTACTGAAGCGCCCCCTAGTGGCTCGTTTATGGACAGTTTTCATTTTCATTCGCAAACTTTGTAGATATTGATTTAAAAATCATGCATACAAAATTTGAAACTCATCTGATCATTGGTTCATGAAAAAGATTTTTAAAATGTACCAAGTTTTGGTCCTTTTTGGTCCCTTTTAGGACCCCTATTGGTCCTATCCTTTTTTCATTCACAAACTTTATGCGCCTTCACATGGTGATACTATATGCCAAGTTTGATTAATATTGGTCTACTGGTTCTTGAGAAGAAGATTTTAAAATTCAAGAGTTAACAGACGGATGCCAGACATTTGGCTATAGCAATAGTTCACTTGGCCCTTCGGCCAGTTGAGCTAAAAAATGAATGAAAATTCAGATAGATAGATAGATAGATAATAGATAGATAGATCAATAGATAGATAAAGTTAAATGTAGGTAGATAGATAGATAGATAGATAGATAGACAGATAGATAGATAGATAGATAGATAGATAGATAGATACATTGTAGATAGGTAGATAGATAAAAGTAGGTAAAATTAAATGACAATAGGTATTCAGACAGTACTTATATATAGGGCATATGTTCTAAGGTTTAGACCTTACCTCTGAACGGAATCGTATCCCACTTTTCCAGATTTTGTGTCAACTTGTCGTAAGCTATTGATTCGTCCTTGTTGAACGGAGTGGCAATTGGAGGATACAGACCGCTTATATCCATCTGTGTGGCCTGACTGGATATAGTTGCAGTCTTGTATCTATTTACAGATCGCACAAATATAGACTCAGCATGCTTACAGCGCATTAAAATTCTGGTAGCCATT
>BROG01000454.1:242500-510000 GCA_030159075.1 Atrina japonica | reverse complement strand
CAGGTAGGGGTCATGTATTGACTAATCAATACTCTCAGAATGTTTCACAGGTTGGGGTCATGTATTGACTAATCAATACTCTCAGAATGTTTCACAGGCAGGGGTCACATACTGACTCATCAATACCCTCAGAATGTTTCACAGGTAATGGAAATGTAATGACTCATCAATACTCTCTGAACACTTGTTTGCTATGGTTTCACAGGTTTTCAAGATTCAACTACATGTATGAATTACACTATTTATTAGTTGTGCATCGTAGCACTTTTTTTTACAACTTTTGCAAGAAAGATTGTTACGATTTGACAAAGTAAATCACAAGACTTCTGAGAACATCGATGAGTTGTCAATACATAACTAAACTTCTTGCATTGATTCTTATAATAGTTGATGTGAACTTTAACCTTGCATTAATCACTGACAGTGGTGTTTTAGTGGAAAATTGATTTCCTGTTATGAGCAGTGAACCCTTATTTGTGAAAAACACAAATTTCCTTCCGAAAATTTTAACCAAATCTGACGTCGCTTCACATCAATGGGATCTCATTTTGTTATGATTGAGGTCAACATTCAGCAATGTTATCTGACTTTTAAATCTTCACAGATGATCTAACTCTCAAGTGTATTTCTATCAAACACATCATCCAATTACGCTCATTGGAGCAGACCTCGACTTACTATCAATTTGCTGCTGATGCAGTTTTCCATATTATCTCTCGGTAAATCATAAAAACCAAAGTAGTATTATATAATCATTTTTAATCAAAATGAAACAACATCACAGAAAACTTGTCGGAGATTTAAATAAAATGATGACAATAGAATAACGATTGTTGACAGTAGTATTCACGTTAAACTTAATCAGTGTATTTTGTACAAACAAGTGATTGTCAAATATTACAGAATATTAATCTGATCATTTATAAAAGAAAAATTATACATACAAAATATGATCATGTCCAAATACCTGTCTTTGTCTATAAATAGCTAAAATTACAGTAACCTATACTATTTATATCTATAAATTGCACTAAATTACAGTAAACTATACTATTTATATCTATAAATAGCACTAAATTACAGTAAACTATACTATTTATATTTATAAATAGCACTAAAATTACAGTAACCTATACTATTTTTATCTATAAATAGCACTAAAATCACATTACATCACTGTCACATAAGCTCGGTGAATTAACCTACATACATGTACACACTGCCATGTAAGCTCTGTGAATTACATACATGTACACACTGTCATGTAAGCTCTGTGAATTACATACATGTACATACTGTCACATAAGCTCTGTGAATTATATACATGTACACTCTGTCATATAAGCTCTGTGAATTACATACATGTACATACTGTCACAGAAGCTCTGTGAATTACATATATGTACACACTGTCATGTAAGCTCTGTGAATTACAGACATGTACACATAGTCATGTAATCTCTGTGAATTACATACATGTACATACTGTAACATAAGCTCTGTGAATTAAGCTACATACATGTACATACTGTCATGCAAGCTCTGTGAATTATATACATGTACATACTGTCATATAAGCTCTGTAAATTACATACATGTACACACTGTCATGTAATCTCTGTGAATTACATACATGTACATACTGTCGCATAAGCTCTGAGAATTAGCCTACATACATGTACATACTGTCATGCAAGCTCTGTGAATTATATACATGTACACTCTGTCATATAAGCTCTGTGAATTACATACATGTACATACTGTCACAGAAGCTCTGTGAATTACATATATGTACACACTGTCATGTAAGCTCTGTGAATTACAGACATGTACACACTGACACATAAGCTCTGTGAATTACATACATGTACATACTGTCATGTAAGCTCTGTAGAATTACATGTACACACTCACATAAGCTCTGTGAATTACAGACATGTACACAGTCACATAAACTCTCTCAATTACATGTACACTGTCACATAAGCTCTGAATGTATATATATATATATATATATATATATATATATATATATATATATATATATATATATATATATATATATATAAATCCAATAGATACAGCCCGAGTTAAGTTACTTATTAGGTTAAGTAATCATGAACTACAAACATGGTGCATTTTGATGTATTATCCATTAGATTATCACTGTATGTAATCATAGATACATGACATTTAATCATCTGCTCTATTTTTAAGATATATATAAAATATCTGTCAGTTGGTATGCAATCCAGTAAAAGTTGGTCATGATAAACAAAAATATAGTTAAGAAATTATCTAGAATATACTAATTGCTGTATATCACACTTGCTTCACACACTATATTTGATCTCATCATAGATAAATGTCATTTCATCAGCTCTATTTGTTTGGTCAAGTCTAGACATAGCATGTGTAATACGGTATGCAAATTACAGTGTGCATCATTTATGATAAACAAAAAATTTACAGTCAAATCAGAAAATTTCATTATAGTTTTAATTTTACCCTTTTCATTTATCAACAAAATTTAAACCATGACAAAATTTAACATAAATCGTACATATTACAATGTAACAGAAATAGTTTCTTTCACAAACAGGTTTTCATTTTTAAAACAACAAAGATTGAATATTCTGAAATTTTCTCTAAGTAGTTAAAATCTAATCTAGAAAAAATTTATTTCTGTACATCACGCTTTCTTCACCAAGATGAGTGGTTAAAGCATCAAACTTCAGAGCATCAAACTTCACACCATGAAAAATTCAAAGACCTGCCTTGCATATTGATGCAATAAATATAAACAGTAAAACTGCTTTATAATGCCCCTCCAAATCCTTTCATTGCCAACTTGTTTTATGCCACAATTTTTGAAAGTCCACTTCACCAATTTTCTGTATACAAATGTAATTTCATTTAAGGTTTTCCCCAACCTCTCACCAAACCCCTTTATAATGCCAAATTTGGGCTGAACAAATGGTGGCAGTATAAGGAGATTTACTACATATATATTCTCTTTTTCCAAGTGCCTGGACTATCTAATTATTTCCAATGTATGAATTATGATCAGCATTGATATTTTGTACATCTACAATTACAACAAGAGGCCCAAGAGGACCTTAATCACTCACCTGAGAACCATCTACAAATGTGGAAAGTAGACCAAGAAGAATATGTACATGTAGGCTGTTCTGGCCAAGAAATATAAATATTGCAATTTTAAGAAATTCAGAAAAAATTCTAGAGATTAAATTTCAGCAAAATTCTTGCACAAAAACATTTCTTCAACCATATACAAGTAAAACCCCCAAAACGCATAAAAATTTCATATTCTGATTCTAAGGAAAATACAAACTTAAATCATAAATCTATGTAGATCACTCAGAAACAATGCATTTTTCAATTCATGCAGCGGTTCTGGAAAACAGGATTTTTAAAGAAGAGTACCTTATGTGACCTATTTTGACCCACCCTGGATCCACCTCTGGACCGATCTGACCAAAAACTATAATTTCGTAGAGGACCCTAAGTACTTGCTTCCTTTAAAATTTCGTCAAAATTCCTTCAGTGGTTTTAAAACAGAAGCTGACAGTGTGAAAAATGCACCCTCTCCCCCCTCTTTTTTTGCAGTCTTAAAAAATTCATAAAAGATTCTAGAAATTACACTTGGCAAAGTTCTTGCACAAAAACATTTCTTCAACTAATTTCAAGTAAAACACAATAAATGGATGCAACAAAGAGAATGCAAGGGGAGATAATTGAGGAAATCGTGCAAAAATGAATGAAAATGAAAAAGTCTGAAAAGACCTCAAAAACGCCACAAAAATTAATGTCGGGTATTCCAATTTTTATGAAAAATACAAACTTCAGAGAAGAAGTCGAAAATATGAAAAGTTTACAGACAGACGACGGACAGGGAGTGATCACAATAGCTCACCAGAGCCTTAAGCTCAAGTACATGTAAGCTAAAAATAACAAGATCGAGGCCCATGGGCCACATCTCTCACCTTACAAATACATTGGAACCTGACTCAGAAGACCATCTTGTATCAAAGGCCATAAACTTTTCCTAATAAATACTGAATAAGTCCAGACCCTCACTTAAGAGACTACCTTGATAATCCGTCAAATTTGAGTCAGTCAGAAAGGTGATCTTATTAAAAGAGTTCCACTCTTAAGGATGGGAATTTAAATTTTCTAATTATTTTTAATACTCCTTGTGAGTAGTGGTAAAAATCAATGAAAATGACAAAGTCTGAAAAGACCTCAAAAAGGTGTCAAAATTTGATTTTCTGATTTCTATGAAAAACAAACTTGAATCATATTTTCATGTAGACCTTTGGTATTTATTTTGCCCCACCCTGAATCCATCCCTGAGTTGATCTGGCCAGAAAAACAGAAACTTGGTATAGAACTATAAGAACTTGCTTCCTGTACAGTTTTGTCAAATTCCTTTAGCAGCCCTGAAGAACAAGAACAAGCTGACAATCTAAAAACGGAGACGCCAGAGAACATGTGATCAGAAAAGCTAGAAAACTCAATTCAGGTGAGCTAACAATATATAACAACAAATTCTCACTTGAAATATAAATATGGGACTGCAAAGAAAAACAAAAATTGTAACAATTAAAAAGTAAATGTACAAAGTATCATCAAAATGATTAATACAGTTAACTTAAAACAATTAAATATTGCAAATAAATACTCATTAAAATCAACAGTTATAAAAATACAAAGATAAAAATCAAATACCGGTATTATCTTTACTTCCTGTTAACAATGTAGAGACTGGTTTTACCAAGACTTGATTGACAGCTATTGATTACATTAGTCTTAGTTTGTTGTAAATAGACACTTACACTATAATACAATATAGGTTATAATATCACATGAAAACACACAGCTCTAGTGACTATAATTGTTCACCTAGCAACATAACAAAAATGATAAATTATGCAACTCCCACTGGACACAGATTGGCAAGTTCTGAGTTGCGATATATTTCACAAGTTTTCAACATACATGTATACATACATTTTTGTATGTAGATGATTAAATTTAAGCACTGTTTCGATACTATCTATTGATTTTAGGACTATATATATTTGTACACAATAACAACCATTATATAAATAACAAGATACCTGTAATAAGCTAACAGGTAACATGAACAAGATAAATTGATAATCTACTGAGAAATTATAACTATAATTGACTCATTTGAAGACAAATGAACTGATATAATTTTAATCCATATAATTATCATCTGTCTATATAGCTACATATACCTGTAGTTTTCATGGTAATAGCAACATATGCACACCATCCTCAATGCAACCCAGGGTGTGGTGCAAAAATATACCCATATGCACCATGGCATGGCTGGCCACACATACACAATTTTTTATTCAAAGGGAAATAACTTTTGTCAAAAGACACCTGATATCAGCTTAAATGTACTTTTAAGAAGAACTTTAATAATTAAGAAGATGGTAGATAAGTGATGACCTTTATGAAATTATCAAGAAAATTTATTGGACATGTTTGCATGGACAAGAATTAGGGTATGATATCTTGATGTAGTGTTGTAATAGACTAGATTAAAGACGGTTATCTGCTTTAAATATGTATAGACTGTGAAGTATGAATACACATTATCACTACATCTATATATACATGTATAATATATATTATCATGTACATCACTTTAGACTTTAACTTATGGTGAGATGAAACTAGATCATTGTGGTAACAGGGAGAGATGAAACTGAAATAGATATATAACTGTTGACATGTATACTACGACCGTCATTAAAAAATTATTTGGTGATATGCCCTGATCAGTAATTTTAGAAATAGGTCAGTCGGTAGGCAAATAAGGCAATTATTTTTAATCTTCTTTTAAATTTTGACATAAAACTTGGATAAAATTCAAGATTTTTGACAATATCAAAAATAAAAGGGCAAAACTGCCTGAAGGAAATTGAGACAGGGCTTTTTGGTTGTATTGATCCTATCGGATCAATCAAAAATTCAAATATTTTTTTGGTTACTTTGGCCTAATGCTGGGTACATAAAGTTCACCAGTAGAGATATATACGTCAATGATATAAATCACCTGTATCAAAGTGACATACAATAGGATTACAGTAATTTACTATGTCATGCAGGCCTACATATATATGGTCGACATGAGTCAGAGAGACATACCTGGGCCGCTTTATATGTACATATATTTATAACAAAGTATACCA
The DNA here is from genome assembly GCA_030159075.1 of Atrina japonica. Lineage (NCBI taxonomy): Eukaryota > Metazoa > Mollusca > Bivalvia > Pterioida > Pinnidae > Atrina > Atrina japonica. The sequence goes on along the minus strand of BROG01000454.1, from coordinate 503,745 downwards.
TAAACTGTGTAAATATATCAACAGAACACAGGATTATAAATCAATGAACTTAAATAAAATAGTAATTGTATCGGGTATTTACTCATTTCCTTTATAACTTATTTAAAGCTGTCATGTTAATACAGTGGTACCTAGCTGTCTCAAAAGACGACTCTTATAAAACACCTGTCTTATGAGACATCAAGTACACATCCATAACCACTTCGTTAAATGATCCTTTGAATAAAACTTCTTTTGACAAACCAAAGTTCTGCCAAAAGAAACCACATTTTAGTGGCAGACAGGGTGGTCTCACAGGTTTCATTGTATTTTGAATTACTTATTTAGTTATTTTCAATACAAAATATAATCTAAGTATATTTTTGTGAATCCATATATTGTTTTTTTTATGCATCAATACTGAATCAAGACAAACAATATTTTTTCATAAAAACAAACAAATTTGCTACAATCAAAATACCAAGGAATACTTTCTCTTGAAAATAAACTTTGCATTTGAAATGTATCTGAAAATATGCCTGCTATTTATACAGATGAATACGAATAGATCAATAAATAGTAATCAACTACATGTACTAAAGTCCTGAAATATGTACATTGCATCATTTAATAAAATCTTACTAACTTAATAAGAAAAACTATACATTAAAATCCAAGATGCTTTCGACCCCCATTCGCAATTTTCTGTAATTGTTAAGCAATTTGTTTTAGATAAGATGGGTTAGGAATATAATTTGATTTAAAAATCATAATATTGTCAAGTTTCTGCCCTGTATATTTTCAAATGTTTTGGTGGTATACTCCCAGAAAACATTTGACAATTTTTCACACTTGACCTGGGCTATTTTATTAGTACCAAACTACATGTATTACTCTCAGAATACACATCAGTATATGTATCTCATATCACAATCAACAATTAGATAATTTTGTGAGGATAATGGAATACAAATAAAATCACAAATCTCAGGCTGTGCCCTCAAGAAAATATGACTGCTTTTGGTGAACAAACCTATCACCCGAAAACCAGGGCCATAAATGTATAATACATGTATCAACCCTATGATAAGAGTGCAGGGCTATATAGAATTTGACATGATTTATCACTGCACAGCGATGAGACCAGGTGTTTAGGAATAGAAACCTTGTGAACAACAGATTTTCAAAGAACAATATAAACAGTTGTATACAAAAAAGATAAGATATATAATAGCCCTTGGTCAAGTGGTGCATGTAGATACCAGAATATCAAATTATCCCCCTGAATTACTGAATTCCCACAAAATGAGTTATCGGTGGAGCATCTACCATCAATTCATTGTACTTTCCAACAAAGTGCCACACTTTGTTCATGTAGGAATCTTCATTATATGGTAAACCATTCTCCTTCAAAAATCTTGAAACTATTGGCTTCACTTTGAGACACATATTATCCGAAAGGCGGGGAAATAAATGGTGTTCCACATGTGCACTTACTATGGAGTGTCCAAATGCATAATCCAAAATAAAGTTCCGAGGTAAATTTAAAACCCCTGTTGACATCTGGTAGATTTTCTTTGGTCGATTTTTCTGTGAATACATTGGAAGTCCAATATGTTGGAAGATATTGACATGGATATATGGGATGGTCAAAATGGCCCTGTCTACCCAGGTACACAGTATTGCTCCTTTCAAAGAAAATCCTGATATATTCATCAAGAGGTAGAAATTTATCCATAATCCAATTGACCCCAAAACTGCATACCTGAGAAGTTTTGCCCATTGGCCCCACATTTCAGATATCACCACTGGAATTGTGATGATGGGTACTAAAATTGGAGCTAAGAACATGTAGATATAGGCAGGCAAGACTGGCACTTTCCATGTACTCGAGTCTCCAAGACCGATAATATTTGTATGTGGATGGTGAGTTTTTATATGAATATCATAACCTAGATCAGCAGAAAAGGATGCGCAAATGTCGGAGAAAAACAAGCACCATATTTTATTCCATGTTGGTGATCTGCAAACTGCATTGTGAACAGATGCATGGGAACATTTTACTGCAAACATGGTATGGCAGTAGCCGTAGATACAAATACCCACGGCGACATGCCACCAAACCTCTGAACGCATTAATAGTAATGATAGAAAAACCATGCCAAATGCAGTACACGTGATTGCCCAGTCAACACCATATAGATCCCACCAACTGCATTTACTTTCAAATTGTCGGACTTCTTCATTCAGATCAGCAAAGGCTGGCAATGACTTCATCAATACTTTGTCATATACTGTTTTTGATCCATTTTCCGTTGTGTACGATTTCTTTGAATTCACCATTTTTACTACGTTACTGTGTCTCACACGTTCCCTCACGGACACAGCTGTAATACCTGTATTGAGTCTTAAGTCTCACTATGCAACAGATTACAAATGACAGAGATGACCTTTGAACCAGTGAAGGGAGCATTTCGTAATTGATATTATTATTGATAATATTATTGATAATATTATTTCTTGCTGATCATTCTAAATGCCTACAACGTAATACATAGTTTAAACTTAATTATGTATGTTCTAGTAACACTAGTGGACTTTTCGGACAAAATTTATTTGTATGGGAGCTGTCAAAAATTTCGAAAACTCCCTTTAAAACTAGGTCTAATCGCCAATGTCAAGGTTAATAAACAAAAATGGAGTCGTGCATTGCTGTAGAACGAGAAGTAGAAAAAGTTTTAACAAAATTTTCAGGACTACAGGATCACGCAGGAAAGAATATAGAGGAACTTATATCATCTATTCAAAATATACAAAGAGAACTGAGTGAAGGTTACTTTAATTTTCGTTTAAATGTGATACATATGTTGATCGATTTCTTTGTTATAAGCAGTGAGTGACTGAATGAATTTCATAATCATATTTTTATATTTATTCTAAACTTGTAGTTAAATATAACGTATTATATACTGAAGATAAAAGATCCAGGGTAAACAATATAGGTCTTGTTTGGGTATTTTAAACCATATTTTATTTAAATTTATATTTTATAATCTTAAGATTTATTCCACTCATTCAAATTTATCTTTTAGTTTTATCTTCTTGTTCCAGTTGGACACCTGGTAATTGTTTTGGGGATTCTGTTGCGGCCATTTTATTATTGTGTTATAAAGGGATTACACACCTGGCAGAATTCATTGGATTTTGTTTTTACAAATGTAACTTATTGTCTGCCCTCCTTTTTGTATGTGTGTGTGTGTGTGTGTGTGTGTGTGTGTGAATGATGGAGGGTCTGTAATAGATCTGTTTGTTCTATTTTAAAATGCCTGCTTACATAAGTCATACAAACACAAATAATCTGCATGCCTCAGCCAGTCCTTTTTATATGGGAGATGATAAATCACCTCAGAAAAACCACACCACAAGATTTTCTGGTCTTCCCCTGTGGGGATCGAACCTAAGACCCTTGGTATGGCAGCTTAGTGTTTTACCACTGACCCAACTTCACCTCCTTTATGGATGATTTTAAGCCAATGGAATGATGTCATTTTCCCATTGCTTTTTATGTTAAATAATTTTGTTTTTTCAGTTAATTGGTCTGACTCATATATTCAATGAAATCTTGTAAAATTGTGTGGAAGTCTGTGGACTATCTTTATGAGGAAATGAAAAAAGTGGACATACTTTTGGCACGCGAGTATATATTGCCACATTAGATTTACTTATTAGGGATGTACATGCAAATAATCAATATCCACTTACTGTGCAAATGAAATATGATGTCTGTTTCACATCCTGTCTTAGTAATAGTATTACATGTATATTATGAAGTCCACAGAGATGATTAATACCAGTAATAATTGTATCTGGAAATTGAGATCAGTTGTGAAAATTATTAAAATTTGAACACTTTGTATATAATAATGTTTTCCTCAGTTATTCATCATTTCAAATTTCTGCTTCCAGCTCCAGAAGATCATGATTTGACAGCGACTCAGTCACTGATTTTACAACAAACAGTGCGTAGAATCAAGGAAGCTGTGTCACGATTGGGACAGGAACATAAAGATTTGCACAGCACTGTCTCAAAAGTTGGTAAATCTATAGACAGAGTAAGTACAACATGTATTTCATTTTATATAATTATGAAAAGGAAATTTTAGTCTCCCCATTTCTTATTCCAGTTATCACTAACAAGATTCTGTAATTGATTAATAGCTCTCAATGGCTTTTCCATGTCACACTGCTGAGTGTGTAAAGGTTTCACAATGTAACCTGTTTATTATGGAATGCTAATGGAATACTGACCGTATGAGTTAAATACTTTGTCTGATCTATAATGGATGTCCACACTCTGGTGAAATCGAATACACATATTTAAAAATTAAAAAGAAATATGACACTCTCTTGACTATACTGGGAATTTGCAGGATTCCCACGCATCCTTGAAAATGGGAAATACCTGGGAATTTGAAATAATACATTACCGACGGGGAAGTATCCTTGAAAAAATTAATAATTTCAAAATTCCAGGATTTATCCTTCAAATTGTGAAAATAAAATAGTTGTATCACTATCCGTGTCTGGGGTCATTCTTTGCGGTAGCCCTGTTGCTGTCACTAAGGTATAATGGTGCTGTTGAGAATAAAATGATTTCAAAATTACCTTGTTGTTTTTATCTGAAATATTTACGTAGTTGCTGTTCAAGGTCTTTAAAAGTAATGATATCCATCTGAACTGTCAATGTACATGAGGCATGGTTTTCTTTAGTTCACTTGGTCAGCTGCCATCCTTACGAACATTACCCATATGGTAAATGATAAATATTGCTAAAAACGGAAGCGGATAGAATACGGAAAATAGATAACATCATATTGTGAACATGGGCATTTGAAAAAAATAACGACACAATTAACAAGCCAATTTTCAACAAACAATGTGGTAGTCTAAGCTACTGTAGATAATCATAGGTCGTGTCAGAACACCTGTAATTGTGTACAAACATATACTTACAGAAAACAATTCACTCACATTTATTGTTCACTTGATTTCAAGTTAGCAAGGCAGGCACCTTGAGTATGATACATAATTACCTGCACAAACAAATTTACCACGTGGCCGGGATTCGTCAGTTTTCAATATTAATCATGTACACCGCCCTTCCTGATTCGACACCTGAACAGGTATGATAATATTTAAGTAAACGCAAGTAGAGCATGTCAGGAAAATTTGAACTAATCGAGACTTTCATTTTTGAGACAAAACATGACAGCAGGAAATATATTTAAATACCTATGAACTGGACGCAAACAGAAATCTCCGATAAAGTCTACATATGTTCTTCACACTTTTTTTTATTCATAGATCTATTATGATGATATCGTAGACATGGCAGAAGCTTTTTTCACTAAGATTATTAGCCAGATTTTTTAAATTCAATTCATAATGTTTGTTTTGTTTTGTGTGTTTGTATTTATTTATTTATTTGTTTATTTATTTATTTATTTATTATTATTTTTTTTACACCGAGGTGAGTCAGTAGTACAGCAATATTTGAAAATGTTGAATATATCAAATGTGTACATTTGTACATATGTCCTTGAAAACTGAAATTTATCCTGGAAAAACCGTGGAAAAAATCTTGGAATATCATATTAGAAAACTTCAAAAGAGTGGGAACCCTGGGATTTGGCAAATTGAATATGGTATGAAATATAAATGTAAAAAATTTGGATAAAAAGAAACTGATTATGTAATTGATATTTGATCACATGGCTTCTTTCTATTACAAACTGATCATAGACAATGACTTGATTGCCCATTACTAGTTTCAATTCTTTTTTGTCTCTTTTGTAGAATTTTGTTACAGATTTTACTTGTATATCACAAGACTGCAATATTGAGGATGAGGCTAAACGAATACTTTTGAATGAAGTAATTACAGAACATTTTATGAGACAGGGTATGCTAGACATTGCTGATGCTCTTATTGAGGTAATGATTTTATCTACATGTGTAACTGACAAATACAAATGTGACATGAGGTCAATAAGGTCAATAAATCTGTACATAGGAGTAATATAGACTAAAATCAACTAAAGTGATGGAATATTTGAAAGGTCTCCACAGTATGTAAATCTGTAGTGACATAGATGTTATAGATGTACCAGGGTATTAGATTAGCGGTCACCCAGTGGCCAGTGTGAGTAAAAGTTGTGCTGGGCAACATCAAATAGTCATTATCGTCGCCCAGCTGGCGAGTGTTAAAAGTTTATTATCATACCAGAATCTTGGCCATATATCTAGACACTGGTTAGAGTATTCTTCAGGAAAAAAATATAGATAAAAGGCAATTATTTGTAGTTCAAAATCCATTTCTAAAATCCAGTTAGAAACTAAAATAATTATTCTATTGACAATTAAACACGTTAGTCTTAACCTCATGGCCAAAAATCTCGAAGAACACATCATGTGTTGACTACTGTTACTTGCAGTTAATTGAGACAGGAAATGGATGTTGGGTTTGCAAGAAAAGAACCGATACAGAACGAAACTGATTTTCAGGATTAGTTAAAATGAAGAAAACACTATACCATACCTGCCAACCTCTGAAAGTTAAAATGAGGGTCATGACCGTCATTTCCAAATGAAAATGAGGGTCATAGCGCATTACGATGTATTTTTACTAAACTATTCTGAAAAAAATGTTTCTTATACTTTAATGCAACATTATTATTGTAAACATACATGCATAGACCAAAGTATAAGAAATAAAACAAAATATAGGTGTTTTACTATAAACTAAAGTTGGAATCATATGAAAAATTCATATAAAAATCTATAAATTGTAATACAATTACAACATGTAGATTTACATGTTTCTAGAAATCTAGATGCAAAACTGAAAAGTTACTAATTGTCTCAAATTTATTTATTTGAAAATTATATGTATTTTATCCATTTATAGTAAGTATTTTATCATATGTAAAACTGACATAAACATTTTTGTGAATTAATCATTCTATATAACTATCATTAGTAGCCTACATTTATTAAATTTCCATTACGCAAATGAAAGTCGGGTTTGGTATCCCATCTATAATTTACCAAGTAGAAAGTCCTAGCCAAAACGATGTTTATTCAGGTAAGCACTTGATTCCAAACAGCGAAAGTCATTCTTTATGCTAACGACTGAGGAACTTTATGAATATTCATTTCATTCGAAATGATTGATGTGACCGAATGGTTCGGTATAAAATTGGGGAAACAACTATTCCCTTATCTCAAAGTAAATCCTTGAACATTAGAATTGATGTTAGAGCTGTCAGTTTAATGAAAATTATTAACTGAATTTCATATTTATTGTTATTATAACAGATTCAGAATGAAAAACATATGCAAGAATGCCTGTTATTAAAAAAAAGTTGTATAAAAGTCACTGTTTTTTCTATATTTCCATGTATTTGTCCCTATATCTGCCCTCAGTAATTAGGTTATCATAGTATCATATAAACGGAACCTATATTGACCGTCGGTCATTAGAGATTAGTAAAAGTTACGCGTTTACAATATTTTGATAGGTTATAATAATATCATATAAAGACACCCTATTTTGATTGTCGGTAGTTAGAGTTAAGTAAAAGTCATTCTTTTTCTATATTTCTATGTATTTTTATCTAAATCGCCCCCAGTTATTAGGTTATTATAATATCATATAAAGGGGACCTATACTGACCATCGGTCGTTAGAGCTTAGTAAAAGTCATTCTTTTTCTATATTTCTATGTATTTTTATCTAAATCGCCCCCAGTTATTAGGTTATTATAATATCATATAAAGGGGACCTATACTGACCATCGGTCGTCAGAGCTTAGTAAAAGTCACTCTTTTTCTATATCTCTACGTATTTGTATCTAAATCGCCCCCAGTTATTAGGTTATTATAATATCATATAAAGGGGACCTATACTGACCATCGGTCGTCAGAGCTTAGTAAAAGTCACTCTTTTTCTATATTTCTACGTATTTGTATCTAAATCGCCCCCAGTTATTAGGTTATTATAATATCATATAAAGGGGACCTTTATCAAGCGTTGGTCGTTAGAGTTAAGTAAAAGTCATTTTTTGCCTATTTCTATGTATTTCTGTCCAAATCACCCCTCAGTCATTATGCTAGTATAGTATTATATAAAGGGGACAAATATCTACCGTCAGTCATTAGAGTTGAGTTAAAGTCATTGTTTTTTCTATATTTCTATACATTTGTGTCTAAATCGTCCCATAGTAATTAGGATATTATATAAAGGATGGCCCTATATCGACCGTCTGTCATTAGAGTTTAGTATAAGTCAGTGTTTTTCTATATTTCTGTGTATTTTTCTCTCATTCGAGCCTCAGTAATTAAGTTTTTATAATATCATATAAAGGGGCTGTATATCAAACGTCGGTCATTAGAGTTTACTAAAAGTCACCTTTTTTTTTTTTATATTTCTATATATTTGTGTCTAAATTGCCCTTCAGTAATTAGGATATTATAATATCATATAAAGTATATCAAATTTTCATGGGAGAGATTTTTCAATCTCATGGGGGTGACACTAAATTTTAGTAAGAATTAATAGGAAAAATTTTAATTTTCATGGGGGAGATACATGTATGCATTTGTATTCAAGAAATTATCAAAATTTTACATAAAAAAGGAAGTCTCCCTATTTATGGGGGAGATTTGACAAGTATGCAACATACATTGTAATACATTGTATATACATGTATAAGGTATCAATCATTTTAACAATAAATTAATGAATTATAAAATTGAATTAAATATTGTTTTTTCTTTGTGGTCAACCAGATTTTTATGGCAACCAAACAAAATTTCAGAATCACTTTGTTCAAAATGTTGTGCTTGAGGCCGGTAGTAACAGTCAGTTTGTTAATTTTTGTTTAAAGAAACGAAAAAAAATTAATTTTTATTCTGTTTTGTCATTTTTTTTATCAACAGCCATTTTTCAATATAATATTTCTCTTTGTGAAACCCGAAAATATTAAACTGGCCAGTTCCTTTAAGCAATGTCATGGTGCAATTTTTTTTATTCTTCCTCTCTTCAGAATTTGACAAGTGTGGTAGTTTTTTCAAATCAAGAAAAAAAATTATCAAAACTTGTAATAAAATTTTATTTCTATCAAAAGATCTCTAAAGTGCAGTTTTTGGCTTTAATAGTTTCAAAATTTTATTGGGGAGGGGGCATGCCCCTAAATTCCCCAAGCATATTCAGACTGCTTTTGCCATTCTCATCAAAAGTTGGGCAAATGGTTTTATAGCTGGGTTACCAGCCCAGGTCGCTACTGTATAAAAAGAGTAAGCCTTATATCCTGTGTACATTGTATTGTTTGTCAAAATTACCTTAAAACAACATTGATGTTCTTGTCGCTGAACTGTTGAGTCAATAGACAGGTCTATCTTTCTCCAAACATTTCATATCCCAATCAGGAACATCCTCTGGATGGTTGGACAGCATTGTTGGTTAGACAGGTGATCAGTCTTCTACCCTATACAGTCAGGCTTCCAGCTACTGTTGTCTCTGCCATGACACGGATTGCCCTGTTCCCCATCCTTTGCTGTCATTATCTTCTCATACCTCATACCCCCCCCCACACACACACACACATTGACAGGGAAGTTTCACATTCCCCATACGGCATGTCTGTATTCTACCAGCAGATCTTCATACTTCAAATGCTTGTGTTTTTGGGCCTCTTGACAATGAGTCTTTCATGGCAAAGCCAGTTCTACTAGTCCAAGCTCCTGTGTGTTCTTCAATATTAATTCATGGTGGATAAAAAAATTGAATTATGATTTTAAATTCATAAGCATCAATAACAAGTGTTATTAAAAACTGACCAATCTGTTGTACATGTAAACAATGAAAAACATTGAAAACTGATATTTATAAGAGTGTTGGCAGGAAATTCAAGTGTGGTGGAAAAATTCATGTGTAGTACATAAGTAGCATAACCATGGATAAATAGACCATAGTGATCTCTTTGTGAAGGTCAGTTAAACCTCCATAGAAAAATAACACCAGTAATATAGCCATGCTTGTGTACAAACAGCAATCCATGTTTCATACAATGCAAGACTCACTACACCTTCATTTCACATGGAAAAGTCTTTTTTTTCATTTAGACAAAGTTAGACAGAGGTTATAGAGTCATATAGTTTATTGATACTTTTCCATCATACTTATTCATAGTATGATTTAAATACTGAAATAATCTGGAGATTTTCATAAAATTAGGGAGACAAAATCTCACACTACTTCAACCACTTGAAAGGGAGACAATCAATAAAAGGGATTCACTGTCTTGTATTTTTATTATGATGATCCCTATACATTTTATCAATATTGGTCAGTTATATTTAATTATTGATTTTTAGATATGCCAAATATTAGTGTTTTAGAGTATAGGAACTTAGTATGGGTTTGGGGTAATAGTTCAGAAACATATAAGTATTATTATACAAATGTTTTATATATATGGTACATTAATTATAATAAGATTTGAGCTCATGAGGTCTTCATAATAACAACATCTTTCTCTGATTTAAAGAGATTTATAGGCTATTTAGTTATCTATATTGTTTTAAAGTAATAGCCAGGACCCAGTTGCTCAACGGGCTGTTAAATTTAATGTGAAGTTAACCAATGCTAAACCAATGGGCTAACTGTAGGTTAAATTTAACAACCTGTTGTGCAACTGGGTCCAGAACATTAAGGTCAAGTGAACATAATATTTTTACAAATAACACGGCAATCTATGTAACAATACAATGTACAATAACATCTATGTAAGATCTATAATATCTATGTAAGAGCAACTTAACGATATATAACAGCTGGCATATTTATGACCCAGTTTACATAAGTGTGTCCTATATTTCCTTTTCAGGAAGCAGATCTTCAGATAGCAGAGGATAAGAAAGAGCCCTTCTTAGAACTTCACAGAATTCTGAATGCTTTAAAGCAAAAGAATCTGGAACCTGCACTGCGGTAAGTTACCTCACCCACATTGCTTGAGTGATATATCCTTAACTATTGGGTCATAATTTGTAATTATGGGGGTCCCCTTGATTCTTTTGTTTTATAAATTTCAAGTTTTAATTGCTTGTTTTTATGTCTCTAAGATCAATGATTTGTATAGTCTCATCATTTTTATTTATTTGTCTGTTTACAACATAATGATTTCTGTCAAGTATTTCCCTTTTCTTTCTCAAGATTTTAATCAAATTTGATAGGATGCTGCATATCAATAAGATCTAGGATGACAGTGATTACGACTGACATTGACAATATTTGGCAATTATTTTAGGCTTTCAGATCTTGAAGAATGGCTTATGTTTTAGGATGTTGATCGGAGGAGGATTTCCTGTTTATTCGATTTTCTTTGCTCACCTGAGCCAAAGGGGGAGGGGGGTGCATTTTTCACACTTTCAGATTTTGTTTCAAAACCACTGGAGGAATTTGACAAAACTTTGCAGGAAACAAGTTCTCAAGGTCCTCTACCAATTTTGTAGTTTTCAGCTAGATTGGCCCAGGAGTAGATCTGGGGTGGGGCTAAATACGTCACATAAGGTACCCATCTTTAAAAATCTTCTCCAGGACAGCTACATGAATTGAAAAACAAATCTACATGAATGTATGATTCAAGTTTGTATTTTTCATAGAAATTGGAATATTGATTTTTGGAGTGTTTTTGAAGTCTCTTTTGAAGTCATTTTTATTCATTTTTCCATGATTCCCTCAATTATCTCCCCTTGCATTCATTATGATGCATTCTTTTAATGTGTTTTTCTTATATATAGGCGAAGAAATGTTTTTGTTTAAGACTTTTGCTGAAATATAGTTTTTAGATAATTTTATGAATTTATTGAAACTGCAATATTGTTTCTTTGCCAGATAAGCTGACATGTAAATATTCTTCTTGGTCTTCTTTCCACAATATGTAGACGATTCTCAGGTGAGCGCTTGAGGCTTGAGGCCCTCTTTGGCCTCTTGTTTTATTTTACCATTGCTGTATGTAGTGTCTTTAAATATATTTTTTTATTCCTTAACATTTTCTTCACACAGTTGGGCAGAAGAAAACAGAGAGAGGTTGCAGGAAATTCGCAGTGCACTAGAATTTAAACTCCACAGACTACAGTTTGTAGATCTCCTGCGAAGAGGTCCATCTCATCAAATGGAAGCCTTACAGTATTCCAGAAACTTTGCACCATTTGCAGAGAGATATTCAAGAGGTATCCATCATTGTCTACATCTTCAGTAGTCAATGTTGATGAACTTTATTGAAACTAAAAATAGGACAGTCTTTTAGAAAATTTATGATGCCCCTCAAGATTGAAGATTGGGACATATTGTTTTTAGCTCTTCATTATTGGTGCACATTCAATTAAAATTTCTTGAATTTTTTTTCTCTCAGGTTTGAACTAGAAACAGTGTTTTTCAAACTTTTCTTGTTGTAATTTATTTTTTCTTACATGTTTACATAAAGATAAAACCAAAACCCAATCATATAAAATTAAAATTTAATAATATTTTAAGTAGTAACAACATCCTTGTTACTCTTTGTATGTGCTCTTTTAGTTCTTTTAAATATTCTGTGAGTATCCAGAGATTATTTTTATGTATTTTTTGTCTCTTTCTATTTACCATATCTGAAATAATTGATTTCTGTATTAACATAGAATTACAGATATTAATGGGCAGTTTGCTATACTTACGACAAGGGATAGAAAGGTCACCATACGCTCATTTGTTGGCTCCGATATATTGGGATGAGATGTGTGATGTGTTTACGAGGGATGCTTGTACTTTGATGGGAATGTCAGTTGAAAGTCCACTCAGTGTCAGGTAATTCATTTCAAAATAATCATGTCAGTAATTCAGATTAATCATTATAAACAAGGATCATCCAGTATAAAAACAAGGCACAGATATCCTGGGTGGAAACCTTGATGTATTTCCATATTGATTTTTTGCAGAAGAAGACCAAATATGATTTTTAATTTATTTACAATGATAATAGACAGATTTTATCAATATATAATCTCATATAAATTATATCAAAACAATAAAAAGCTTTGAAAATTAAGTCTTTAAGAGTGGTTGAGAAAATGAAACATGGCACACAACCATTTTTAAATATGCCATGGTGAATTAATTTAATGTTTATAGAAATGAGACTTGACTCAATGCAGCATCTCCATAGCCTTGTCACGTGAAATTAAAAAGAGTGATAATCCATCCATTATAAAAGCCATAGTGATGGAATATTTGGACATGAAATATCAAGGCTATCATAAGATCTATACGGATGGCTCCAAGGATCCAAACACCGGTAAAAAAGGAGCGGCGTATTATGATCCTCTGGCGGACTATGGGGACGGGTATAGGTGCACTGACTTCGTTTCAGTTTACACGTCAGAACTCGTTGCGATCAATGAAGCACTCGATTACATCAGTAGTAAGGAATATAACAAGGTTGTAATTCTGAGTGATTCACTGAGCGCCTTGCAGGCTCTAGCCACCAAAAATAGCAGTAGGCCAGATATGTTAAATGAAATCTTAGTTAAGGTACATCAGCTCCAGTGTAGGAACATTAGGGTACAATTAACAATAATGGCTCCCAGTCCAAGTTTGGAATGTTATACAGTAACCAAACTTGAACTATTCATCTAAGAGTTGTTCAAACTTCACTGACATCACATGCCCCTTGGGAGTGAGGTCAAAATGTATGACTTTGCAAAAATTTGTTTGGATCAGGGGCATTTGTATTTCACAAACATATCTTGTTCTTTTTAAATTTTCTGGATTATATTTTTGATGTTTCTATCTTCAGCATAAGAGCTGGGTGTTTGGCATTACCTCCCTTGTTGAATATAAAGCAAGTCATGCAGCAGCGTCAAGTTTCAGGGGTTTGGAGTAGCAAAGATGAACTGCCAGTAAGTTATGCATTCTTCTTCAAAATACAGAGATTAATTACTGTAATTTATCTAATTAAGGCACCCCTTTTGAGGTATTTCAGATGTATGGGTGCCTTAATTTGTGTCAAAAAAACTTTCAGTTAATAAGGCACCATAATTGGAGTTTCTGGGGTTTGAAATCAACCTGAAATATCCATGCAACATGTTCAAGATAGATACGGCCCAGATGTTGTTTATTTATTTCTATTACCGGTAGTTAATCTTGATCATTATCAGCTACTAACGCATCTATATAAGTGAAAAATTTCTGTGAATAAACATTTCTTTTATGTTGTTTATTTTCTCTACTGCATGATGAAAATGACTCATGTAAACGCTATCACTTGTAGTTATATACTGTTCTTAGTAAGTACTGAAAATGAAATCCCGGTAATGTACAAAATTATTTGTCCGACATTCAGGAAATAAGGACTTCAATCTGTACTGCCATCTCCTAACAGCATAGGCCTACCAGTTACTTGGTAAATCAGCCAATTACTAATTAGGCATGCCCTTAATATACAATCCATAATGACTAATTATGTAACTGACAAACAGAATTCAAAATGTCGACATGGAAATGTCAAAACACATGGTTTTTGAAAATCGGGATCGAGATACCAACAAAAGTGTATTGCCTATTGTCTGCTAGACACCGACATGAAGTTTAAAATATATATCAAATACCAAGTCAAGGCAAATAAATAAACCTTTGAAACCAGTAGAAAGTCAAGAAAGTATTACAAAATAATTATAAAGGATGCTTTAACACCACAACTCAGATTCAATTTAGTAACTGGACTTTGCAATACCATAGCAGCCTGAGGCAAAATAAGCTCTGCTTTCAACATGTTCAAGTTGGAAAGACTGAAGTGAAGACTTTTTGAGTCGATCTAATCAGTCTTTTTTTCATATTATTAAAGCTGTTTAATTTTATTTTTTGGGGTGAGAGGGGGAGGGGGTATTTATTTTCATTTCACAGGACACCTTTATCAAAATAGATAAACATAATTTTGGTCTTTATTTTTGGTGGTGCCTTAATTAGAGCACGGCCTTATTTAGATAAATTATGGTAGTGGTCATGTGATTTCTAGGGATGCACTTAGATATCAATTTTTCTACACACAAAGTAGTCAGTAATAAAACCAACACACACAAAGTAGTCAGAAATAAAACCAACAGACACACATAATAGTCAGTAATAAAACCAACAGACACACAAAATAGTCAGTAATAAAACCAACAGACACACAAAATAGTCAGTAATAAAACCAACACACACATAATAGTCAGTAATAAAACCAACAGACACACAAAATAGTCAGTAATAAAACCAACAGACACACAAAGTAGTCAGTAATAAAACCAACACACACAAAGTAGTCAGTAATAAAACCAACAGCCACACAAAGTAGTCAGTAATAAAACCAACAGACACACAAAGTAGTCAGTAATAAAACCAACAGCCACACAAAGTAGTCAGTAATAAAACCAACAGACACACAAAATAGTCAGTAATAAAACCAACACACACAAAGTAGTCAGTAATAAAACCAACACACACACAAAGTAGTCAGTAATAAAACCAACACACACACAAAGTAGTCAGTAATAAAACCAACAGACACACAAAGTAGTCAGTAATAAAACCAACACACACACAAAGTAGTCAGTAATAAAACCAACACACACAAAGTAGTCAGTAATAAAACCAACACACACACAAAGTAGTCAGTAATAAAACCAACAGACACACAAAGTAGTCAGTTATAAAACCAACACACACACAAAGTAGTCAGTAATAAAACCAACAGATAAACAAAGTAGTCAGTAATAAAACCAACAGACAAACAAAGTAGTCAGTAATAAAACCAACAGCCACACAAAGTAGTCAGTAATAAAACCAACACACACACAAAGTAGTCAGTAATAAAACCAACACACACACAAAGTAGTCAGTAATAAAACCAATAGACAAACAAAGTAGTCAGTAATAAAACCAACAGACAAACAAAGTAGTCAGTAATAAAACCAACAGACAAACAAAGTAGTCAGTAATAAAACCAACAGACAAACAAAGTAGTCAGTAATAAAACCAACAGACACACAAAGTAGTCAGTAATAAAACCAACACACACACAAAGTAGTCAGTAATAAAACCAACACACACACAAAGTAGTCAGTAATAAAACCAACACACACACAAAGTAGTCAGTAATAAAACCAACACACACACAAAGTAGTCAGTAATAAAACCAACAGATAAACAAAGTAGTCAGTAATAAAACCAACAGACAAACAAATAGCCTAGTCAGTAATAAAACCAACAGCCACACAAAGTAGTCAGTAATAAAACCAACACACACAAAGTAGTCAGTAATAAAACCAACACACACACAAAGTAGTCAGTAATAAAACCAATAGACAAACAAAGTAGTCAGTAATAAAACCAACAGACAAACAAAGTAGTCAGTAATAAAACCAACAGACAAACAAAGTAGTCAGTAATAAAACCAACAGACAAACAAGTAGTCAGTAATAAAACCAACAGACACAAACAAAGTAGTCAGTAATAAAACCAACTGAAAAACAAAGTAGTCATTTAATAAACCAACAGACAACACAAAGTAATCAGTAATAAAATTAAAACAGACACACAAAGTATTCAGTAATATAAAACCAACACACACAAAGTAATCAGTAATAAAACCAACAGACACACAAAGTAGTCAGTATTAAAACCAACACACACAAAGTAATCAGTAATAAAACCAAAAGACAAACAAAGTAGTCAGTAATAAAACCAACAGACACACAAAGTACCGGTAGTCAGTATTAAAACCAACACACACAAAGTAATCAGTAATAAAAAACAATTTAAGACACACCAAAGTAGTCAGTAATAAAACCAACACACACAAAGTAACACAGTAATAAAACCAACACACACACAAAGTAGTCAGTATTAAAACCAACACACACAAAGTAATCAGTAATAAAACCAAAAGACAAACAAAGTAGTCAGTAATAAAACCAAAAGACAAACAAAGTAGTCAGTAATAAAACCAACAGACACACAAAGTAGTCAGTAATAAAACCAACACACACAAAGTAGTCAGTAATAAAACCAACACACACACAAAGTAGTCAGTAATAAAACCATTACACACAAAGTTAGTCAGTAATAAAACATACACACACAAAGTAGTCAGTAATAAAACCAACAGATAAACAAAGTAGTCAGTAATAAAACCAACAGACAAACAAAGTTGTCAGTAATAAAACCAAACAGCCACACAAAGTAGTCAGTAATAAAACCAACACACACAATTGTAGTCAGTAATAAAACCAACACACACACAAAGTAGTCAGTAATAAAACCAATAGACAAACAAAGTAGTCAGTAATAAAACCAACAGACAAAACAAAGTAGTCAGTAATAAAATCCAACAGACAAACAAAGTAGTCAGTAATAAAACCAACAGACAAACAAAGTAGTCAGTAATAAAACCAACAGACACACAAAGTAGTCAGTAATAAAACCAAACACACACAAAGTTAGTCAGTAATAAAACCAACACACACACAAAGTAGTCAGTAATTGTACCATACACACACACAAAACTTTCAGTAATAAAACCAACACACACACAAAGTAGTCAGTAATAAAACCAAACAGATATATTGCAAAGTAGTGGTAATAAAACCAACAGACAAACAAATAGCCTAGTCAGTAATAAAACCAACAGCCACACAAAGTAGTCAGTAATAAAACCAACACACACAAAGTAGTCAGTAATAAAACCAACACACACACAAAGTAGTCAGTAATAAAACCAATAGACAAACAAAGTAGTCAGTAATAAAACCAACAGACAAACAAAGTAGTCAGTAATAAAACCAACAGACAAACAAAGTAGTCAGTAATAAAACCAACAGACAAACAAAGTAGTCAGTAATAAAACCAACAGACAAACAAAGTAGTCAGTAATAAAACCAACTGAAAAACAAAGTAGTCAGTAATAAAACCAACAGACAAACAAAGTAATCAGTAATAAAACCAACAGACACACAAAGTAGTCAGTAATAAAACCAACACACACAAAGTAATCAGTAATAAAACCAACAGACACACAAAGTAGTCAGTATTAAAACCAACACACATGCCTTAATCAGTAATAAAACCAAAAGACAAACAAAGTAGTCAGTAATAAAACCAACAGACACACAAAGTACCGGTAGTCAGTATTAAAACCAACACACACAAAGTAATCAGTAATAAAACCAACAGACACACAAAGTAGTCAGTAATAAAACCAACACACACAAAGTAGTCAGTAATAAAACCAACACACACACAAAGTAGTCAGTATTAAAACCAACACACACAAAGTAATCAGTAATAAAACCAAAAGACAAACAAAGTAGTCAGTAATAAAACCAAAAGACAAACAAAGTAGTCAGTAATAAAACCAACAGACACACAAAGTAGTCAGTAATAAAACCAACACACACACACACAAACACACACACACACACACACACACAAACACACACACACACACACACACACATTCAAAGTAGTCATTTATAAAACCAACACACAAAGTAGTTAAGGATCAAATTAAATTCTGTACAGCACATTGAATTTTTCCACGATCCATTCCATATACAATGTACACTCCATGTTTTTCAAAAAATGAAAAACTATCCTTATATTTATATAAATATTACCATTTTCTGTGAAACTGTAGTCAGCTGGTTATAATTGGCTTTGAGTTTTTCATATGACTAAACAGCTGTGTGAGATGAGAAGTAGTTCCTATTTTTTGCCCGGAAATACGAAATGGAATTAAGGTTTATTTTCTTATTTCATATCATTTTGAAAGAAACTAGTGATATGGAAATTTTGAATACTTATTGTCAGATTTAGGTTTAGGGTATTAATATTTGATCACAACTGCTTCAATGGTGCAGGAAGGATAAATGTGTCAGAAGAGAACTGAAAATGCAAATGGCCACTATCATAGCTATGCTGTATTTACAACGAATTTTCATTTGAATTGTGATGTATTATTTAATGGGATATACCATAGAAAGTTTGGATGTAACATACGAGAACAGAGACAGCTAATATACGTTCATGACAACTGAAAGTAACCATTTTATTTGACATTTTTACCAAATAGCTGGGAATAATTATGACTGATCATATGTAAATTAAGTATTTCACACGGCCTGATTTCACATGATGAGAGTGACAAATTGTATCTGACAGGAATATCCAGTGACGGCAAACAAATTGACCTGTTTATCAGAAATGCTTGACAAAGTTGCACTAGGCCTAACTCTCTTTTTACTTTTCAACAGACAAGTTACAATTGTAACTACGAAGCAAACTTTCATTTCTATGGTCTGTGGTTCTGGTCATAACATGACCTAGATATATTGCAATATGGGCCTACACCGGCTGTAGGCTGTACAGTGTGCTACAGGTGTAGTCTTGTGTTTCCGATTTCTTTCTGTGATTTTTGTTTGTTTTGTAGTAATGTATGGCTTTTAAGATTAAATATATAAGAAATAAACATGTGATATTCTATTCCTTATTGATTCGTTCATGCATTCCTACGCCAAAAAGTAAAGCGGTTAACAATCAGGTCACGTGACTACAAATACTGACATATGCAATACATCGCATTTTATCTGACATTTTAGAAAGTTTAGATCGCCATGCCCTTGATTATAATGTCAAGTGAATGTGACAAATTTTCATATTTTTTATTCAAATTACACAGGTAGAAATTGATCTGGGAAGAGAGTACAGATACCACTCCATATTTGCCTGTCCCATCTTAAGACAACAAAGCACAGAGGTCAATCCACCAATGAGATTGATATGTGGTCATGTGATATCTAGGGATGCACTTACAAAATTATCAAACGGAAACAAGTAAGTATCTCAAATTATGATGAGTGTGTGGGTGGTGTGTTAAAGGTATACAGGTTGTCACTTTGATAAAAAAAATATATCTCACAACAGTGATTGTATGTAACAAGGGACACAAGAAAAAAATCGGTCTTTATAGGGAGGGGGTCTTTGTATAGAGGTTAATTTGTACACAAATGGTACTATCGGGGACAGCAAAAAAAAAAGGTCTGTATGACCAGGTGGTCTTTATACTCATGTGGTCACTAAAGCAGGTTTTACTGTATTGCCTAGAATAAATGAAATAAGCTGACTTTTGTTTTGTCATCCATGTAAGAATACAAATGTTTACTCTCTCATTATTCATATTCTTCTCAAAAATATGACATTATAACAAGTTTTTTTTTCAATCTGGGATTTTCGTTTTTGTTTTTAAAACGCCAAAGATCCAAACAAAAGAAATCCATTTTCACAGCTTGTATGCCTCTAACTTTTAACTGATATTATTATGGGTTGCTATGTAATAACAACCTATTATTGGTTTACTTCGACTTTTCATCATCGGGTTAAATTATCCTGTTAGCAGTGAAGAGGTCATGGAGGTTGCATTCACGAAATATAGTCCAACTCAAGAATTCAACTCTACAGAAAAGTCGTATATTTTGGTGTAAATGAAATTAAATCTAGTTTGAATTATCATTGACTGGAATACCACATGATTCTACTTACTTCTGCCTTTCGAAATTATACAATACAATTTGTAGTTAGTTTCAACCAAACATCATCGATCTATTTATAAATATGAAATTCCACTATACAAGATTCCAGTGATGTTGAGCCTGTATTACTCTGCCTTTCATCATATTGATATTGACAGCCACAAGCATACTGCAAATAGAAATAATTACATATTGCTGATACCAACATGAAGCTAAATCTATTTCTGTTGAACTCTCAAGAATATGTATGTTTTCTAGTCCATGGAAAAATGAAAATAAATCCAGAATAGACGGGATAGCATTGAGTAGGAGGTGCTTATTATGCAAATGGCACGTGAAAGTTCCTGTCCATTTTGAAAACTATCAAATTAAACGTGTTTGTCATTTCATATATGTATACATAAACCTGCCTTAATGAGATCTCCTGGCTTTTATGCCACCCCTATTATGACCCATTTGACCACTTGCCTGATATAACCAGCATCTTCTCAATTTAATTGTCGGATAAAAAAAAAAATGTATGTATTTATATCGCTAAGGGATTGTAACTTTCTAACAGTGAATGTTACAATTGTAAGTTCTCATTTCCACGGAAGTTGGGGAAATCGCCATGTCCATTGTCGGTGTTTACACAACTTTTGTCTAAATCACAATTAGATTGGGATGTATCAAACATGTTTTTTGTGTAATTGGTTTGTTCATAATGGATTTCAAACAGAAAAGATGTCTTCATCAACAAAAAAAAAACCCATTTTATCTATTGCCGAAAGCGTTGATGTCTATAAGTGAAATTGGTGATAGATCGTTTTGCTTTCTTTCTTTTCGCTACTTTAGGCCTGAATTATGTTGATGAAAAATTATTTATTTAACAATAAACATGGGGTTAATTGTCTGTTTCACCCTGTACAGTTATCTATATTAATTAATACAAGATAGAGAACATTTATTTGGTTGTTTATTTAGTCAAGGCACATTATATGTCATGTACCATGGTAATAGCCCTAAATAGGATTGTTTACGTTCTATATTACAAGCCCTAAAATATGCTTTAAATCACAGCCATTTTTCGCTATGAAAAATTTATTTTACCTGTTCCCAGTGCCATGTTTGGTTTAAATTTACGTAGGCACCATAATTGCTCACATTTTATTTTATGAATGACAGTTAATGTACAACAGAATGAGCAAGTTGGTGTGGAAGATACAACAAATAAATTTAGATTGTTAATTTTGAATTTATTTAGAGGTTGGAAATTGATTTTTTTTGTTTTGTTTTAAGATCTACATTAATTTGATGTATTTTCATTTCATATATGTTAGATAAAAGTAGTTAGAGTCTCATGGCTATTATGCCAAAATAACAACCCATTTCAGTACTTTGATTGAATTTGACTTCGAAATTTATTGTCAGAAAAAAAAAATGATAATATTCACTAACTGATTGAAATTTTCTACTTTTGTTTCAATGTAATTGCTATAGCTCAACTGAGATAACTTGGCTCATCTTACAAACACAAGTCTAAATCAAATTATAACAGGGTTGTCAGACATGTTTTCTTTACAAATATATTAGAGCTACAGCACTGCACAGAATCAAAAGCAAGGTAAAATGTTTTACCTGAAGGACTACACCCTTATTATGTTTGGAAAATAGGCAGTGTTGTTTTGGTTTTTGATAGAGTGCAAATGTGCCATTTCATCATGGTAGACATATATGGTACATGCACATATATAAAAAGCTGTTGATATCAATTTCCTGTTTCAAGCATCTTCATCATGGCAGTATTCCATTTATTTACATTGTTACATGAATTATATGTGTACAGTGAAACCTGTATATAGGGGTCACCCAAGGAACAAGAAAATATTGACCCTTATATGCAGGTGACCCTTATACACAGGTAATCCTTATATAGAGGTGGCCACTATAGCAGTTTTTACTGTAGTTGCATCAGACGTACAGTTATCTACCAGATGAGCAAGTTGTTTCTTGTTACATTTGAAGAGATTTTTTATGTTTTTTATCGCAAATAGAACACCATAATGTGTTCAGTCGAGTCTTCTTCATTATGCCATGTCACTTTCATTTTTTTAATTTCTCTGATGGACTTTAGTCTGAGGTTGATTTGACCTTGACTGATTGGGCCTCCATGACTGAGTGGTTAGAGCATTGCATTTTAAACCATTAAGTCTCTCATCTCTGGTCAGTTTGAGTTCCAGCTCATCTGAAACCAAAGCTAATAATTATATGAGAAACTTTGTCAGTTTACTTGTGGGGTATTTTACTGTATATATTGTCAGTTTACTTGTGGAAGTTTGGGATATTTTACTGTATAAATTGTCAGTTTACTTGTAGAAGTTTGGGGTATTTTACTGGATATATTGTCAGTTTACTTGTAGAAGTTTGGGGTATTTTACTGGATATATTGTCAGTTTACTTGTGGAAGTTTGGGATATTTTACTGTATATATTGTCAGTTTACTTGTAGAAGTTTGGGATATTTTACTGTATAAATTGTCACTTTACTTGTAGAAGTTTGGGATATTTTACTGTATATATTGTCAGTTTACTTGTAGAAGTTTGGGGTATTTTACTGTATATATTGTCAGTTTACTTGTGGAAGTTTGGGGTATTTTACTGTATATATTGTCAGTTTACTTGTAGAAGTTTGGGGTATTTTACTGTATATATTGTCAGTTTACTTGTAGAAGTTTGGGATATTTTACTGTATATATTGTCAGTTTACTTGTAGAAGTTTGGGATATTTTACTGTATAAATTGTCACTTTACTTGTAGAAGTTTGGGATATTTTACTGTATATATTGTCACTTTACTTGTAGAAGTTTGGGATATTTTACTGTATATATTGTCAGTTTACTTGTGGAAGTTTGGGGTATTTTACTGTATATATTGTCAGTTTACTTGTAGAAGTTTGGGGTATTTGACTGGATATATTGTCAGTTTACTTGTGGACGTTTTGGGTATTTTACTGTATATATTGTCAGTTTACTTGTGGAAGTTTGGGGTATTTTACTGTATAAATTGTCAGTTTACTTGTGGAAGTTTGGGTATTTTACTGGATATATTGTCAGATTACTAGTGAACGTTTGGGGTATTTGACTGGATATATTGTCAGTTTACTTGTGGAAGTTTTGGGGGGGTCTTTTCCTGGACAAATTGACACTGGCTTCTCTCGTCCACCATTAAAAACTGGCCGCTACCACTGTACTACTGTAAGAGTGTTGAGTGGTGGTATAATCCATTCAAATACAAACACAAAACCGTTATTGCTCTTTTTATTTTGATTTATTTGTTTTTATCTAGTTTTATTCGTCCTCTTGTAAACTAAACCATACCTCTCTTTAACAATGTTTTAGTTTATATTTATCTGTACTTTATGTTTTTGCAGAGTTAAGTGTCCGTACTGTCCTGTAGAGCAGCTACCATCTGAGGCCAAGCAAGTATTCTTCTGAGATTGAGTACCCATACTTGTTCAGGAACCCATTCACTCAGGTCAAAGTTCAGGAGTCATATCTGGATACTAAATCAGATTTTAGCAAATTTACTCAAACCAGAGAACATTTGCTGCTTTTTCTTGAATAGTTTCCAAGTTAACGAGAGAAAATCTTTACAAACCCACACAATATTTATGACAGTGGAAAAAGCCACACAGAGCTATTATGAAGTAGCTTTAGATAAATCCAATATGCTGACACTCTCCAACACTTCGGCTGGTCCATGTTTGTTATTGGAATATTCTATATCATAAATTTGAGGGTATTCAGTTGATGAGAATGATTACATCAGAATGAAATGTTATGTTAAGCCAGAATATATTTTGTAATCTAGAACTAGATCACTCATGTATCGATGCTGTATCATCATCACTTGTAAATTCAAGCATTGTTTGTATATATGTTGTTTGTTTCTATTTATATCCAGTGCTTTTGTTGATTATCAGAAAACATAAAATTTGGAATACCCAATCCTTGTACATATACTGTGAGATGTCTGATAATGTGTGGAGATCATGATGTCCATGGTAATCTTGGGAGGTGTCTGTCCATGACAAAATTCATCGGTGCTATCATTTTGTCTTTTCTTAGAATTGTCAAATTTTATCATTAAAACAATGTGAGCTATCATTGACAGCTTTTTTTTTTCTAAACTGTTAAATCAACACAACCATTTTGATACACTAAAACTATCTCTAAAACACAAAATCATCGACATTTATCATGGTTTAAGCCGTTATACATAGTTTTTCAGGAATGGTATAAATACTCTATTGCAAAACAATATTTCTCCGACAAAATTATAATATGCATGCGACCTCTTGGTAAAAAACTTTGAGGACCTTTAACATGCATATTAAAAGGAATGTTGAGGCCTTAGTATCTTTGTACAAAAAATTCAGGTGATTTATTTCTGATATATACATGATCAAACATTGCATAAAATCTGCATGTCAATTTTTCACAGATGACAACTCAAAATGTTTTGAATTTCAAGATGATTATTCCATCTTTTGAATTGCAATTTCCTAAGCACTCACAGATTTGTATGAATCATTCTTGTCAATATGGTATTAAAAACCTACAAGAAAAGAACATATCTTGTTTTTTTTTTCATAGGATTTTGTTCATTTTCATATTTCTTCAAAGTGATTGGTTTTGCTTGATCAATGAATATATTGCTATATGCATTTTATTATTTCTATATAATACATTACAAAATTTTTAAAGTTTATCCTAAAGAAATGTTTCAATACTGCCTTAAAAGAGCTTAAACCAAATGTGTAACACAATTTATAGGTATTATTTAAAAGGAGCAAGTTGTAAGATTGTTAAGACCTAATTTCCACCAAATCAAAAACATCAAGTTTAGTTATCACACAGTTGTATATATTTATTATGAATTATAACAAGTCAAAGGTGATATTTTGTTATACATCTTAAACAACAGTCATAAATATTATGGTAAGCTATATTTATTGTTGAAAGTTGTGGTACTTGATTTAAAACATGCAACATTTGTCTCCAGTGGTGCATGCCACAAAGAATAAACATATTTTCAATAGAGTTTATGTGTACATGTATTTTTCTTTTCATCTCCTGTATTTGTGACTTACAATACCAGGATAAACGAGAAAATGGGTGTGTCTTGAATTATAAACAGAAATGTTTCCCTTTGGTGATTACTTGTTTAGTTAATTTGTTTGTAGTTGTTGTTTATATCAAATAGTGCATGTTCACATTTCATATACTTATTCCTTGAAATAATTTTTTCATCTTGTGTTATTATACCATAGCTTGATATCCAAAACTAAAATTATATTCTCAGTCATGGCTTTTTTCAGCAGATGTTGTTAAAACAAAGAAAACAGAACAGAAATTTGCAAATATAAAATTTTTGTCACTTGCGAAGCCTAGTGACAGATAGGAATCATTTTGTCTGTCTGTTTGTCACACTAGAGTGACAAGACTTTTACATCACAAACCATAAATGGAGTTCTATGTCACACAAGGGACGGATATCAAAAATCTTTTTTCAGTGACAAGACAAAAAATTTTCTATTTAATTTCATAAACAATCAATACAGTTTTAATCAAGCTCATTGCAAATATACATCACCATTATAATTACTTGAAAACAATTCTGTAGGGCCGACATTCCCCACACTGTTTCCCCTTCAACAACCTCCCATTGTATTCAGACTGGGATATAAATATTTGTCACACTCTGGCCTATATGGAGGGGGGTGGCTTTTGTACATGTGACTATGCCACTGGTAGAAGTTTCAATACATGTATACCATATTATCTATAACATGTATAATAGGAGATCACTGGCCTTCTGCAAGCAAACTTTGTCATAAAATCAGCTTAAGTTATGGAGGGGCTCAAACCAAGAAGTGAGACTTGATGGTTTAAAGTGAAATGTTCTAACCATAAACCTATCAAAATGCATGAAAATAAAAACTGATGTAAATTTTATTTACTTTTTGCAAATTTTGATTTGGTTTTGAAAAAAAACATCAATAGTATAAACACATGCTGACCCCAAGTGATGAGTGTTGCACTTTTTGAAAAAGTAAAAAAGGGGTGGTTGGCATTTATTTTAATTATTATTTTTTAATTTGTTTGGTTTCTTTTTTTAGTTTTAATGGTGTATTACACCACACTCAGCAATTTTTCAGTTATATGGTGACAGCCAGTTATTAATGGTGGAGAAGAGAACCTGGTTATGATGTACATGTACCCAGGAAGAGACCACTGTCCCACAAATTGCAAACTTTCTCACAAAAAGCACTTCTCAAAGGGTTCGAACCTGCACAGACCAGAAGTAAAAGACTACGAGGTTCAAAGCATGATGCTTTAACCACTCAGCAACAGAGGCCTCCAATTAATAGAGAGGCGGCTTCAGTTACAAAAATATAATACCCTGGAAAAGACTCTCGCCCTTCTGCAAGTAAACTGGCAAGCTTTCTGATATAGACAGCTTTGATTCCAAGTGTCACAGTTACATGTAGGTTCAAGGTGAGATTAAATCTTTTAACATGTTATAGTACTATGCTCTGATAACTTGGCCACAGAGCTTTTGTTTTGTGTGGGGTTTTGTTACCATATATTTCTTAAATTCCACTTCTGGTAATCATCAAATTTGAATTTTAAAGCAATGTTTTTAATTTTACCATACATAACTGATTTGTGAATGTGCAATTTTTTTTGGTTTGTTAACAAAAATTTTACCCATTTACTGCAATACAAAAATTTGTCAAAGTTTGTGTGGGCAAATTCACAGTTGATAAAACAGCACCCATAATTCTTTCTGATTAATGCATAAATACATGTAGGTTGTATGCAAATCAGAAACATGGATATATATATAACATTGGATTGTATTGTAATTTAATTATTTTTCATAACTCGAAAACAAAATCAGAATAATAAAGTCTGCATCATTTTTAATAAAATGTACAACACTATGTTACTGAAATAATTTTATCTGATTAGTATTTACTTTGCCAAGCTGACTGTAAAACAACAAAAACAAACAAAAATGTAAAAAACTTGAATCTCATTTTGACTTGCAATTGTGAGATGATCCCTTACTGACCAGTTTGCATAAATTTAGTGTGTGATAAGCTTGGCCTATTCCTATTTGAAAATGTGAATTTCATGTCCTTTTATCTTAATTACTAAATTGTCATAAGGTACTCGCATAAAGAAATGAATTGTTTATTATGACATAATCACTTGATGAGTTTGATAACAATACAATAACATGAAAGAAAGTAGAAAATATGACAGACAGCTGTAGAAGGATTATCACTTTTAAATATGTTGATAAATAAATTAATATTTAACTTAAATAGTTTAAAACAGAAAAAATACAGTAATAATGAATTTTCATATACATGTAAGTAACAACAATCAAATACATAATTTCAATTCTAAAATCTCATTTTATGAAAACCATTTTTGTTGAATTTTTGGTGAGTACATGAATTATGAACAGTTCATGCATAAATATTAGAAAATAGATTTTTTTTCTTTTAATCTCTCTATATAAATACAAAACAATACCTATTACATCTTGACTTTCTATATTTGCATGTTCAGCTTGGTATTAAGATAGTTGAGCTTGATAATTAAGTTCTCTCTTACTTATTCAATATATTTAAAAATACTGAAATAATGCAAGAAAAAAGTATGTTCACTTAATTTAAACAATTTACTTTGAATTTATAGGCTTAGATTTCTTTCCATGATAAAGTAAGTGAAAAAACATGAATTTTTCATTAACTTTAGCCTAGGGCTGTCATTGATAGACTCGATATCGATATATTGATACTCAAATTGATTCAATATGATAATCGATACACTTTTAAAGTATTGATACATTTCATTATACATTTCACAGGATGTATTTTATTTTACAATTTTCAAAATTTTCCAGTTGTTTTAGTTCATTTTATTGAGCTATGGTATATTTTGTTCTAATTGTTCGATTTTTTTAAAATAAATGATGTTTTCCTTTCAATCATTGCTTTTTCATCTTCAGATGGTCAAATATACAATAAAACAACTAAATATTACAATGAATCTATTTGTTTTGAATGCATTCATAGAAGCACCAGATTATTCGTTTTATCGATATATCAATACTTTTTACTTATCGATATAGAATTTCTCATCAATGACAGCCCTACTGTAGCCTAGGATTCCAATTTACACAACAGATAGTTATATAATTCACTCTTAATACAGGTATATAGTCTACATATAATTAAACAGAATTAGTAAAACATAGCTATAATTACATTTTATTGGTCTCTATCTGTTCCCAAATACCACTCAGCCTGCACACGTTTCTCAAAAGACTAAACAAATAATGGTAAAGCAAGAATGTCTTTAGACAATGTTAGTAATCTTAACCACAATACATATAAACCTGCACCACCCACTTTATCCAAGAACAACAATAAATAATTTCATATATATAAACCTGTATATATATAAAGGGATATATACCTTTATATGATTATATATATATAATTAAACTACCAAGGGACTAAAACATTTCAGCCTCCAAGAAATACATAACAGTTCAGACTGCCAACTACATTTTCAGCCTCACAGAGAAACAATGGTTCACACTACCAGACTACATTTTCAGCCTCAAAGAGACACATAATGGTTCCGACTACCAGACTACATTTCAGCCTCATAGATATAGGCCCTACACAGTGGTCCAGACTACCAGACTACATTTTCAGTCTCATAGAAATATAACAGTTCAGACTATATTTTCAGCCTCAGATATACATAACAATTCAGACTACATTTTCAGCCTCATAGAGATACATAACGGTTCAGACTACCAGAATACATTTCAGCCTCAAAGAGAAACATAACAGTTCAGAATACCAGACTACAATTTCAGCCTCAAAGACATACATAATGGTTCAGAATACAAGACTACATAGAGATGCCTTATAGAGATACATAACAGTTCAGACTACCAGACTACATTTTCAGCTTCATTCAGATACATAATGGTTCAGACTACATTTTCAACTTTAAAGAGATACATCACAGTTCAGACTACCAGACTACATTTTCAGCTTTAAAGAGATACATAACAATGCTAACATTTCACAAGCCTGGCTAAAGTTTAGACCACAACATTGTGATTTTACATGATCATGTCAATGTTAGTAAACAGCTAATAAAACAGATTTAGTAATAAAATCAGAAAGCTTTTTATACATGTTATAGATATGAGATTTTAATGATTCAAAAACATAGCACATTTCTTATTTCTATTCAATTTTATTTCATTACAATGCCAAAAACATTTCAGATGCTTTTAACAAATACGATAAACTTACAGTCAAGAGAGATTAAAATCACCAAAATGATGAAAAAAAATTGCCACTGCAATGGAAAGTTTTCTCATGTTAACGGACAAAACAGAAATCAAAGATGACAAAGCTCACCTCATAGTAACATTTTTAAATCTCTCTTATTAACCTGACCATAACCTATCTTCTTTACCACTGAAAATAGTTCAAAACATGGTCAATTTCCAGAAAAATACAATAACAATCCAAAATTAAAAGCATGGGTGTGTTTAGAAGGATAAACATCTATACCATTGATGTATGAGGAGTACAAGCAGGTTAACCTGATACAAACCAGTCTTCTTGACTGTACACGGTCCCCATGACGACAGCAGAAGCTCTCCTCAAATTCAATGAAGCCAGCTAATTACTTAACTTCAATATTTCTCTGATGTAGTGGTTGGGAAACGTTAACTCTATAAATATGAAGCAGAAATAAAAGAGAAAAGTAAAAAGAATTTTTAAAAAGTATTATGCATTGTTTAAGATTTTGCCTTCATAACATCTTATAATATGGACGGACAAAATTTCTCTTCTTTCAAACAAAAAGTTTGCCAGTTTACTTGTGGAAGGGCAGTGGTCTCTACCCGGGTACATTGTAACCGGGTTCTCTCCTTCTCCGTTAAAAACTGCCCACCACCAAATAACTGAAAAATTGTTGAGTGTGGCGTAAAACACAATTCAAAAGTAAAAATAAACATTTTTTTTTATTACTTGGTCTATGTACTTATTCTAAAATTTCTGTGTATGACCGAAAAAGAAAAGATAATACTTTATTTTCATTCACATCAAAACATTTGTTCAAGTTTATGATTTCCCCCATGTTATAATATTTTAAGTACATATTTAAAGATTGGCTACTACAAGAACGTTGCAAATGATTCAGTTGGCAAAGTTTGAATCCACAGCATAAAACATCATACGATTTGTGAATGATGATATAATATATAAGATACTGGCAGTATACCAGATGACATGAAACTGAAAGATAAACAGATGCATGACAGATCTGTGATTATAAAGGGACGGAGTAATTTGTACATATAACATGTGTCTTATTAATGCTGGGCACTTCTGAATATCAGTTACAAAAATTAACATTTAAGATACAAGTGATATACCTATCTCTTCTTTTCATTCATACATGTAGATAGAAAAATGAAACTCTGATAGATACTCAAAAAGAATATTTAGTTTTCACAATCAAATTTGATTTCTAATACTTACTTGATAAAAAATCTTAATTTCACTTTTAAATCATATGCAGGTGTGTTTGTAGGATGTGTTTGTATGTTTGTGTGTGTGTGTGTGTGTGCATGCGTGCATGCATGCATGTATGTATGTATGCATGAAAATTATATAGAGCACAAAAATGAAATACATTCTGTAAAAATATATTTATATAGAGATCTTTTTCAACAACCAAAATCAACTCCAGCAATACAAAATGTGCGAAATCACTAACATAAAAAAACAATTTACTTTCAAAACACAAAGTATCAAACAGTCACATTTAGAAAGTTTTAATTCAATGAGTTATTCAATAACTCAGAATATATTCAAATATACAATACACAAATAGATATCATTGCAGGTCCATTCTGAATGTAAAAATAAGCTAATATAGTTAATGGTATCCATTTCAGCTCTGTACATAAAAGGTTACATCACAGCTATCATATCCTGTCACACAGAATGCTTTTCCACCTTGATGTAGAAACTGAACACCAACAAGCTGCTGGTCTGTTACACTCTCAGAATATCGATATTCAATCTGTAATATTAAACATAGTGTAGTTTAAGATTAAAACACTCACCTCATACCAACACATACATCCCCAATTAACCTGACTTCTACCAATCGTTTTATAACAGCATTGAAAATGGACTAAGTCTATATATAAATAAGATATAAGCAGTTCAACGTCCTGTTGCAATAATTGAAAAAAAAGACTTAGTTACTTTTTTTCTCTGGTGTCGTCTCAAAATTTAAGTGTGATTAAAGTGAATATGTGATAAGTGTATGATTTGAAAGGAAAACAGTGCACATAATCACATGATTGTTTTTTTTTTTTTGAATTGATATGACTTCTGCCACTTTGTCAATTTCAAACTTTCAATCATATCAATGCAAGTGATATTTGCTTTTGATTGTCACTCCTGTGATTTTAACCCTCATCTAGGTTTTTACGCAAAATATGGCGATTTCATGGACCCGACACGAGTTTGTGTGCAAAGGTCTAAAATTTTGAAATAGGTTTGTCATCCTTAAGACAGAACTAGCTAAGCATAACATGAATGAGTGCAGGAAGAATTTCCTATGGAGACTGATAATTTACGATATATATCAAGTTTATCTTCTCCAGACCACATAGAAAAAATAAACTTTATCAATTGAAATAAATCAAGCTTGTCAAAACGGTGACAGTTCTATTCAATCCATGTTCAAGAGGCCGATAATATTTTGTCCTTACCTCTGGTAATGGTCCCTCCTTGAGCTGCCACACTCGTAAGAATGAATCTTCACTAGCAGATAACAACTGTAATGTTTACAATAAAATCTATATAAGAAATACAACAAAACAAGTATGTTAGTTTGATCATCTCCAAAGCTGCATTTGATCTACTTTTTTACAGAATGAAGATTCTAAGAATATTTGCTGTTTTATTGAAAAAACAAGAAATTAAGGTTAGGATGTGTCAAGAACTTAACATTTTGACATCATGCCTAAAACAGTTGGCAACAAAGCAAAAACAATTATAATATCCCACCAGGAGATATTGTCCAGATATATATAACAAAATAAACAAAGGGAAATAATTCAACAAATTATAATCCCCCACCAGGAGATATTGTTACTATATATATATATATATATATATATATATATATATATATATTATATATATATATATATATATAAAACAAAATAAACAAAGGGAAATAATTCAACAAATTATAATTCCCCACCAGGAGATATTGTCTATATATATATATATATATATATATATATGTAACAAAATAAACAAAGGAGAACACTTCTAAAAATCAAAAGCCAGAATGGCCACAATGGTGTTGTGCATATATATATATATATATATATATATATATATATATATATATATATATATATATATATATATATATATATATATATATATATATAGGCCTGTACAAGGAGAGAAAAGTGTGTTATAATGTGTGTGTATATACATTTCTATGAAAGTAAGACCTATGTGTGTATAATTCTATAAATGCAATAAACAGCATAAGAATATCATTATCAATCAGTTCAAGGAAAATCTATACTTATGATTGCATTCTCTACCTTTTTGGTTTGGAAATCATAGGATATGTTGGATTCACATCTATAGCTGATAAAGTTTTAATGAGTTTCTGAGAGACAACACACATATCTACTACATTATATCAATTTCAGCGTCATTCATGGAATTTCTCTATAACAATTAAATATTCAGTATAAATATTTGTTGCATCATTGTATTTTAAAGGATTTACCAGTATCATTCGTCAGACCAAAAACATTGTAAAATGTTGGACAGATGAAAATAAATCTTTCACAGTACCTAGTGCCACTATGAGCACAAATTTTTGTCACATGACACCCCATCTACCAAAGTTGTGTATTTGCACTAAATCTAGTGAACCTAGTTGAAACAAATGAGAGCCAATTTTGTAACAACATTAAATTTTCTATGCCTAGGTGAAAAAAAAATCAACAAAGGGGAATAATTTTAAAAAATAAGCAAAATAATCAAATACTAATCTTATCCTTTTTTCTTGCTTTGAGCAATACGTACAAACTACAAGTCACTGCAAGGGATAAAAAAAATTAAATTAAGACATTAACCATAAGTCAAACAATTGCCTAGACTGTTGATATGTTCATCATATATCTATTTCATGTTATTGCAAAATAGAAAGACCAAAAGTCAGATCTGTAACTAACTTACACTCGCAGTCGACCAAAAGTCAGATCTGTAACTAACTTACACTCGCAGTCGACCAAAAGTCAGATCTGTAACTATCTGCTACTATAAACCTATCTAATTCAGCCCAGTCAATATTTAGAGCACAAACAACAGCTGGACATTTTTTTGTGGATCTTTAACCCATTCACCCCTGTAGACACATTTGAGCTGACCTAACTCATTGATTTACAAAAGAGTCCATTGCTTTTCAGGGGTTGTTAAATTAAACAGTTTGAACATAATTGACCAATTACACAGTAATGTTAATTTTCACTCAAAAAGTTTAGTGCCCACAACAATTTAGTCTATATTATTGCATGATAATGACTAAAATTAAATATGTGAACTATTTCACATTTGTTTGAAAGTCATAACTGTGACCAAGAGCTAGTCACATTTATAGAAAGAATGTTTAGTAAACAAGCATTCTGAGAGTACTGATGAAATTTAGCATGTCCTGTACCTGTGAAACCATTATCAACAGACTGGTGAGCAATTACAACAAGAGTTGTCAGAAGACATTAAAGCTGGCCAAAATGGGTGTAAAATTTAAAAAAAAGATATTTGACCCATAGCTGTCAGGTTTTAAGGTCAAAGGACTGGTAAAATTATTTCCTTCAGCTCAGGTTAAAATTTTTTAAAAGTAGGTTGAAGTCCAAGGTCAAGTTCACTAGGTCAAAAGTCAAGGTACCAAATGAAGGCTCTGGTCATTAGAAATATATATGTGGAATATCATAGCCCTACCCCTTATGGTTTAAAAGATACATGTATAGTCAAGTTTAAAGTTTTTGAAAAGCAGTTCAAAGTCCAAGGTCTAGGTCACTAGGTCAAACATCAAGGTACCAAATGAAAGCTCTGGTCATAAATATTCTATATGTGAAATATCAAAGCCCTATAACTCATAGTTTAAAAAAGTAGCCAAGGTTTTAAGGTTTTTGAAAAGTAGGTCAAAGTTCAAGGTCACATGTCAAGGTACCAAATGAAAGCTCTGGTCATAAAAAATCTTTATGCAAAATATCAAAGTCTTATCCCTCATTGTTTGAAAGCTGTAGCCAAGGTTAAAGTTTCTGAAAAGTAGGTCAAAGCCAAAGGTCAAAAGTCAAGGTAACAAATGAAAGCTATGGTCATAAGAAATCTAAATGTAAAATATGAGAGACCTGTCCCTTGCAGTTAAAAAGTTATATGCCAGTTTAGAGTTTTGTCTATGGACAATGACGTCAATACCTGGAGTATGTCTAGCTCTCCAGTAGTTTGTGCCAGCGAGCTAAAAATCAACAAAAATCTAAACACACTGACAGACAGATTAAGAGACAGACTGACAGACAGATTAACCCTTTCAATATGATAGTGTCCTATAACGCCCCCTAAATATATTGTTCTCTACTCATGATAACGTCCACGGCCGCCCGGTAGAAATACAACCGCTGATTACAAGAACGTAAACCGCCTAATGTTTCTCCTTCAGGGGCTTCACTTTCAATTCGGGTTTTTCCCACTTTCACTTATGACCGGAAATCACGATTGTGACAAGAGTTAGATGAGACTTTAGTCTGTATAATCACATGTACATGTAATGGATGCCAGCGAAAATAAGCAAGTTATGACAGATATAAAAGTGCTATTACTTTGAAATCAGTGACTGAAAGTCGTTAAAAAATGGCTGCCGCTTATGCATCCGAAATTTCCCCAAGATGTTTTAGATATTTTCAACTTTGATTCCGACTCTAAAAATGAGTTTTTAGTATCTGATTTGAATGACGTTTCTGGATTTGAACAACATATAAACCCTATTTCTATAGAAACAGAATCTGAGATAGATATCGATTCCAAAAAAGATGTTAGCAGTGACGATGATTTTACGGACAATTTCAATGCAGAAACCTCCTTCATGGAACATGTTTCTACAAAAAATTTAAATAAAAGTGTTAAATTTAACACATTTACAGCTGAAAATATTGGTCCAACTTACAATTTGGATATTTTATCAAGTCACAAGTGAGTTACCATATTTTCATCTCCTTTTTCATGATGATTAAACATACAATTTTTTTATATGAAATGCAAAGGAAAATTATGTATACAATAAAATATATACATGTATTTAGAATGTATTGATTTATTCAAGTTTTTCATTCAAAAGTTCTATTTGTACATTTAAATAAGACCATATTCTTAAAATTTCTCTCACAAATTGATTCATTCCACATCCATAAATTAAAAATCAGACTGCACAGCAAAACGATGTCATGATGAAAATATGCTACAGTGAGCAGAGTGCAGAAAATATAAACTGCTACAGTGTATAACCTCACTATGCAGATGTGATGTCGCAGTATTGAAAGGGTTAACAGACAGACTGACAGATTGACAGATGGATTGACAATAAGATTGACAGACAGAGTTAATAACAAATAGATTGACAGACACGCAGTCAGATTGCAAAATATTTTTAACCACAAATACATTTGTAACAATCTAGAAAAACATTTTCTACAACTTCATAAATTTAATTTATGATACACAACTTAAACATGCATCTCATCTAAATACTTACTATTCCACTACCACGTGCAACATCCAGTCCATTTATCCATCTACCATGAGCATGAACAAGTGCTCCTTGTTTTCCTGTCTTTGCACAAAATAATTTTATTTCACCATTTCCAAATCCTCCCACTACGATGTTTTTCCAAAAAACTAAACTACTACATGGCCATCTGCAAAATTGTATTAGTCTGATTAGAAAGGTAATCTATCACATCTTCATGTATTATAATCATTATTTTATTACATCATATTATTATATCATTTACACATTATTTGATATCACCAGTAAAACAAAATGTGATCAGATATAATTAGATATCACCTGTAAAACAAAATGTGATCAGATATAACAAAATATCACCTGTAAAACAAAATGTGATCAGATATGATTTGATATCACCAGTAAAACAAAATGTGATCAGATATAATCTGATATCAACAGATATCAAGTTTAGATTACCATGAAATCAAAAGGTATGATTTGATATCACCAGAAACAGATATTAAGATTAAATATGATTTGATATCAATAAAAACAGAGGTTATGATCAGATATAATTTGATATCAATAATAACTGAGGTCATTTTCAGATGATAAAAAAAATCAAACTAAGGTATCATTTGATATCACTGATAATTGATATCTGTGCCAGAGACTTCAGCTCAGATGGCTACAAATGTCTACATGCAGCATAAATTCTGTATTTTCATTTTGAAGTTGAGCTGGGAAGACAAAAAGCTGTTGAACTTTTGAATAAAAAATATGTGTTGAAATTATGTTTTGAAATATTCCCACTTCATCTCCCTACACAGTAGATATATTTGTAATTTTGTCACCGGAAAACAAGTCCCAAAACAGGTATAAAAAGCGCATTAGTAATATTGGTTGTCATTGTATATCTGTACTTGCAAAACAAAACATGCGAAGTCCCAGAGGCTGAATAAAACTCACAGAATCTAACCTGTACATCTCAACAAAAATAAACATCTGTGCCTCAAGTACAGATATACAATGACGACCAATAAATCTAATCCGCCTTTTATACCTGCTGTGGGATTTGTTTTTCTGTGAAACAATTAAAAATATGTCTGCTGTATGGGGAGATGGAATGTTTCAAAACATTTTTTTCAACACTTTTTTTTTCATTCAAAGTTCAAAGCTTTTTATCATCCTAGCTCAGCTCTAAGATCATAAAAAGTTAGTTGAGCTTGAGGATGAAGTAAATGAATTGGGTCTAAAAACACCAAATATATTCAGTACTAAAGCTCAGCTAATGTTTCTTGATTTTAAGGTAAAAACAACCAAAATTATTCTGCGAATTGATATGTTTGTATATTGATGGCATACAATTGTAAATGATGATGAAAATTATTACTCAACAGAGGATAGGTTCAGTATTTATTAAACAATTGTTTGAGTGCACACTCAAATTCTGAGTACTGTCCTCAGGGTATAATTATTCACACTAACAGGAAAATCTTAAGTATGACCCAAAAGTTTTAATGTGAATGATGAAAAATAATAATGTGTTTCCTATTCAGATCCACAAGTTTTACAAACGACTATATAGTCAATGATTTTAGACTCTTTACTTACCCTGACCCTGATATTGCGTGTGTTTGTTTGATTGAGGGCCCAGACAAAGTCCATACAATTATATCACCCTGTTCATCACTGCTTACTAATCTCTCATCATTATCTGAGGCCAGGTCACAAATTGGATGTTTATGACCTGTCATGGTAAACAAAGACATTAGCCAATGTAAAAACATTTTCAATGATTTTTCCAGACATTTCCAATCTCTTTTCAATTATTTTTCCCGGCATTTCCAATCACTTTTCAATTATTTTTCCAGGCATTTCCAATCACTTTTCAAGGACTTTTCCTAGCATTTTTCAAGCATTTTCAAGCACGGGCCTTAACGGTCACCTGAGTGAAATAATACACAGATTTGGCCACTTTTGGAGCCCCTAAGGGTCTTATGTGACTTCATGTGGGGATACTTCTTGCCAAGTATAATGGTTAAAATTTACCCACTGTTTCTTGAGAAGTCAAAATGTGTAAAATTTGACAACAGGAGGAACATGGGCCACATCGCTCACATGAATATATAGTTAAAATATGGGAATCTCAAATTTACAAATTATTTTAAGACTCCTTGGGAGTGGAGGAGACTTAAAAATGAATGGAAATGACAATCCATGCAGCAGTTTGGGAGAAGATTTTCAAAGAGAGGTACCCTCTAAGACCTATTTCGCCCACCCTGGATCCACCTCTGAGTTGATCTGGTAAAAAAACATAAACTTGTAGGTACCAGGTACTTGCTTCCCTTATCCTTCAGTGGTTTTGAAGAAACAAATGTGAAAAACGCCCCCTCATTCTTTTGCAATTTTTCAATTGAATAAATGAGAATAAAATCAAAGAAATTCATAAAATGAATGCATCATAATGAATAATAAGGGAGAAAATCAAAGAAATCATACAAAAATGAATGAACATTACAGTCTAAAAAGACGTCAAAAACGTGTCAAAAATTTATTTTCCGTTTTAAAGAAATTAACAAACTTGAATCATACATCTATGTAGAACACTAATATACAATTAGATTCTGGAGGAAAATATTTTTAAAAAGGGGTACCCCTGGGGCCTCTTTTGTCCCACCCTGGATCCATCCCTTGGCCGATCTGGCTGAAATGAGCATACTTTGTAGAGGACCTTGTGTTCTTGCTTCCTGTAAAGTTTCCTCAAAATACCTTCAGCGGTTTTGAAGGAGAAGTAAAAAAATGTGATAAGTTAATGGACAGATGGACAGACAGACGCTGGACAAAAGGCGATCAGAAATGCTCATTTGAACATTTGATTCTGGTGAGCTAAAAACCTGATACTTTCTGTTTACTTAGGTGTCTGTGACCTTGACTTCATGATCTTGGAATTTTGTCAAAAAGATTCTTAAATAATTCCTAACAATTTTCTGAAATATTTCTGTATACAAAAAGTCAATCAGTTTTGAATTATTAAGCCATCTGTATAAACTGTACCCTTTGTTATTCAAGCTCCCCCTAGTGAACTGTTTATTGACAGATTTCATTTTCATTCGAAAATCTGGACTTAACAATTGAAAGTCATCTGATCATTGGTTCATGAAAAGATGTTTAAAGATGTACCAAGTTTTGGTCCTTTTTGGCCCCTTATAAGGCCCCTATGAGTCCTACCCTTTTTCATTCACTAACTTTATGCATGGGGATGCCATATGCCAAGTTTGGTTAAAATTGGCCCACTGGTTCTTGATAAGATGTTGAAAATGTGCAAATATTAACGACGGACGATGACAGACAAAAGAGCCTTTGGCTCAGGTGACCTAAAAAGTGCAACGAATGACATCTTATTAGTTGATGGAAACATTTTACGATGGAAAAAATAATTAATAAAATTTCATGAAATTAAGTAAAAGAGTAGACTTAAGAAACAACTCACCTATTAAACTTTCTTTAAGTGTTATATTGGTTCCTTTGGCTGGAATATTGAACACATGTATATCCCCCTGCTGTGATCCTGTAAACAATGCATGAAGAATTACAGAAAAATATACTTTGGGTCAACTGAAATTCAAAATTTTGTTTTTGTTCTGTTCAGATATATGGATATATATATTTTGCTCACTTTTATTTAAGCATTGATTCTATATTTTTTCCGTGTCAGTATTTAATGACCTGAATGAAGACTGTGCACACTGTGTAATTTGCGAAGCAAACATTCAGTGTTTATTTATTAATTTTCCCAAACAATATAAACAAACAAGTTAAACTGTCGCACTTAAATTGCGTCGTTATGACAACCGTGAACAACACTAGACTGTTACATCATTTTTATGTCATCATCACAAGGAAGAGAAGTTGATGTGTGGCTGCTTTAGTTAAAATTACAGTTATTGAATGAGGAATTTGAAATAAATCCCATAGAGAGAGTATTAATTGTATTTAATGATATTGGAATGTTAATACAATATATCCATTGCTTTGGATCACCTTTTGCAGGACAAGTAGGCCTAACTGCAGTAGTGATACAGTAGGGAATAGGTTTGACTGTACTTGAATTTAAAACCGATGCTAATGCAGTTGAACTTGGGGCTGATTCAAAATTACCAGTTGAAATGGAAGACAGGGTGTTACGAATAGATTTTTCTGTTGTGTGGTGCATTCGCAACTGTAACTTACGACCACTTTCACTATGATGATCTGTTTTTATCTTGTGTGATGTAAAACACATTTGTGTATAGCAAATGGCCAACATGTAAACAAAAAGTAGTACCGTCCAGGAGCGTGGGCTTAATTACCGTTCATGTCACTGATGTATGACTCGAATGTTTTCTGGATTGTTAACCAATGAATTCGTCGGAAATTCATTAATTTTAATTATTTATTTTTGGTCCAAAATCTGATGTAAATGTAGATACTAAGCAAGACTAAGAGAGACAAGAGATTCCAGAGGGATCTTGGCACCCACCATCGAATGTTTTTCATTTGAATGTTTCTTATTTTGAAGCTCAACAATGAATTTGAACTAAAACCTAAATATTTGTCAAGTGCTTTCTCACAAGATTATAACAATACCAAAAATAAAGTGCTATAATCCAAGATAGCTACTTGTCAACCTCAAAAAGTGAAAATGCTGGTCAAAACCTGCATTAAGTAAAACAAGACATAATTATATGTCTTGCTGGTCCCATCTTTGATATCAAATGTAGCAAAGTACAGTAAGTATATATTTCAGGGGCTGGGACAGGACTACAATATACACTAGTGAAAGTGTTTTTCCATAACAATCAGTAATATATATGGCTTAAGGATTGGACTGTGATCCGACCCTGCTGAAAATGTAAAAATGTACTCTGCACAACTAGACCTCAACCCAAGGAAAACCTATATGTCAAATTTCATGAAGATCCCTTCAGTACTTCCTGAGAAATAGCGATAACAAACTTCAATTGTCAAAATCCAAGATGGCCCCCATGCAGATTTTTTGTGATCCAACATGCCTGAAAATGTACAGATCACACAGTAACTAGGTCAAAAGTCAAGGTATCAAATGAAAGCTTTGTTCATAAGAAATCTATATGTGAAATATCAAAGCTGTATCCCTCATGGTTTTGAAGCTATAGCCAAGGTTAATGACTTTGAAAAGCAGGTCAAAGTCCAAGGTCATTTAGTCCAAAGTCAAGGTACTAAATGAAAGCTTTTGTCATAAGGAATCTATGTGAAACATCAAAGCTTTTTCCCTCATAGTTTAAAAGCTATAGCCAATGTTCAAGTTTTTGAAAAGTAGGTCAAAGTTCAAGGTCACAAGGTCAAAAGTCAAGGTACCAAATCAAAGCTTTGGTCATAAGAAATCTATATGTGAAATATCACAGCCCTATCCTTCATGGTTTAAATGCTATATTCAAGGTTAAAGTTTTTGAAAAGTAGGTCAAAGTCCAAGGTCAAGGTCACTAGGACAAAAGTCAAGGTACCAAATGAAAGCTCTCTTCATAAGAAATCTATATGTGAAATTTCAACAATGCTGGGGCTATGACATTAGCTCTCTGGACTTTCATCATGGCAAGCTAATAAAAGTGACATAAAACAGTATTTCAACATCACAAACATCTGTATTTTCAAAAGATTTTTTGTTTAATGACATTTACCATATACAAACTTCCTCCATGTAACATTACTTACATGTAAACACATACAAACTTTATCCATGCAACATCATTTACATGTAATAATAAAAACAAACTTCCTCCATGCAACATCACTTACATGTAATATATATACAAACTTCCACCATGTAACATCACTTACATGTAATACATATACAAACTTCCTCCGTGTAATATTACTTACATACAACACACACAAACTTTCTCCATGTAACATTACTTACATGTAGCATATATACAAACTTCCTCCATGCAACATCACTTACATGTAATATATATACAAACTTCCTCCATGTAACATCACTTACATGTAATACATATACAAACTTCCTCCATGTAACATTACTTACATACAACACACACAAACTTCCTCCATGTAACATCACTTACATGTAATATCTATACAAACTTTCCCCATGTAACATCACTTACATGTAATATATATACAAACTTTCCCCATGTAACATCACTTACATGTAACATATCCATACTTTCTCCAAATAATAACTATTGATTTGCTGAGAAATAAAATGTTCTCGATGTAATGTCACTTACCAACACATATAAATGTTTCTCCCAGTCCTGATATACCTCTTCCAAAATTATCATTTTCTACAAAAAAGAAGAGAGCCAAAACAACATCAAACCAGTCAATATGACAATAAACTTCTAAACAATGTAACTAACTCATGTAAATATGGTATGTGTACATATATATATATATATATATATATATATATATATATATATATATATATATATATATATATATATATATATATATCATAGAATGTAATGAAATAAGAATACAGTATGTAGCATTTTATACTCTTGATCCTAGAGAACCCCAAACTTGGCCCAGAAGTCATGTAATCATAATCAAACATTGCCTCATCACATGCCTCACACCAACATAATTTACATACCTAAGTTAATCTGAAGTCAACTTATTTCATTAACCAAAGCATTGAAAAAAGTCTACGTCTAAAACAAGGTCAGTTTTGCCAATAAAATACCGGATTTTTAATTAACCTGATGTATGTGGAGTAGAAGCAGGTAAACCTAACCACAACCAATCTTCTTAAGTGGACTCTGATGCAGGGTAATCACATGGCGATAGTACATGTATAAGCTTATTAATGGATTACTCTAATTAGTCCAACCCGCCCTTGGGTAGGGATTTGACATTATATAAATATTACATTCATGAGAGTGATACTGCATATTTTCACCCCAAGGAAGCATCGTCAAATGACTGTTGACCAAGGTGAGGCTGAGGTCATCAATGCTTTTCCGAGGGTGAAAATATGCAATATCACCCTCTCATGAGTGTAATATTTATTTTATTATACTGAGTATCATATTTGTTTGCTTTACCGTAGATATTTTACACTTCAACTATTAACCAGCAAGCTAGAAAATACAAAACAAATACCCTACAAAACAAACATTTTGGCTACGATGAAAAGCTCTCACTGTGATGAACTGTACACATATAACTTTGGTGCAAGTGACAATTTTTGGAATATCACCATGGCTTCTTTATCTTTGTTAACTGAGGGGGTGACATTGAAAATTTTCACATCTCTCTCAACCAATCAGATTACAAGATTTTAACA
This sequence comes from Atrina japonica, assembly GCA_030159075.1. Lineage (NCBI taxonomy): Eukaryota > Metazoa > Mollusca > Bivalvia > Pterioida > Pinnidae > Atrina > Atrina japonica. The sequence continues at coordinate 459,836 of BROG01000454.1, read as the reverse complement.
GAAGGTATAATGAAAGAAGTTATGTTAACAGTAGTTTTCTTTTTAAGTGACACTTGTGAATATATACAAAAAAAAACACTGGGAACCAATTCTCTACCAAAGGAATTGAAATTCACCTGTGTGATTTTTTAAAGGAATTTTCCCTGCATTGACAGGTCAAAATGTACAGCACTTCACCTATACCTGGTGACATCGCCATTCAAGTATAAATTACATAGCATACTAATACCATTAAAACAAAACAAAACAAAAATCCTAATCAGTGATGCAAAACCCATGGCGTACTAAATTTACAAAACTGTGTTTAACAAGAGTGGTTAAAGTTACCTGAAGCACACAATTTTGTTGGCCATGAGGGGTTAAGTTCTCAGTGGTGGAAGAGAGAACCTCGTAACAATATACCCAAGGACAGACCATGGCATTCTTCAAGTAAACCTGCAAACATTCTCACAAAATCCACTTTAGTTTACTAGAACATATGTAGAGGTGTGAAATTTCATGGTTAAATGGGCATTGCTCTAGGCATTCATAAGAGACTTCCAGTCAGACCAAATTCTTTGAACCACTCAGTTAAATGATCCTTTAAATAAATTCTCTTATAAGAGACTATATGTCTTGGAGACCACATTTTAGTGGCAGAAGGGGTGGTTTCTCAAGACAGGTTTGATTGTACAATTGTAAGTGACCCACAAGAAACCAATAACTCAGCTGTTATCATATAGATTTTATCTCACATCATGTGTAACTTATACAACATGTTCAGGTGACAGTAGCCTGTGTCAAAATGGCGGTCTCTCTATATCTCTCTTTCTGAGGATCTAAAACACTGATGCTTATATACAAATGTCAATTCTGAACAACACAGAACACAAGAATTCTAAAAGATTCTCCTACCATGTGGCCAAAAAAAAAAAAAAAAAATATGGGTGGTGTACACATCAAAATCTGTCAAAGTTTCACCTTCTGTAACCTTTTGACACCAACATAATTATTGCAGTTTTAGTACATCATATTATTTAACATTTTCATAGAAAATGCCGAAACAAGTTTACCAAAGATTACAATGACAGATAATGACCAATTTATCCTTGTAGCTGAAACACATCCAAAATCAATCAGGTTATGTTTTATCTCGGGGCACACAAATTTTGTTACCTGTTCATATTTATTTACAAGTGAAAATTTACTAACAGTATTTTCCTCATAGTGTTAAACAATCGGTACTGAGGATGTGGGTACATTTCCCAGTTTACTAGCAGAAAGATCGTGATCTGTATTGTATACATCTTAAGCACACATTCTCATCCACAATCAAGTAAGGTAATCAAAGATTACAAAGCTCACCTTATCCAAACATAATACCCACCCCTTCCCCCCGCTAATAACCTCACCTCAACCAATCTTCTTGACCAATCACTAACCCAGGAACCAGGGTCATAGCATAAACTCTCCTCAACTTTGTTAAGGTATGTCAATCAAACCTAATCACAATACAGTCAACTCTTGTTATAGCGGCCAGATTGGGATCCAGTAAAATTCCCATTATATCAAATATGCTATTATATCAAATTTCTGGGCTTGGCATCAAAATAAGATTGCAGAAATATCCTTAGTCGTTAAACCCCTATTAAATGTTAAACCTCAATTCAATATGATTGCATTGATGAAGTTAAATGATTTCAACAAATAAAACTGTTTTTATTGTTATTTTCATTCCATTAATTTACTAAATTATGGCAACAATTTTCTAATTTTTATGCTTTGTCGTTAAAACAAGTCAATTCTAGAGGTAAAATGCATGTTTGTTCCCGAAAATCACTGCCGGTGCTGGAAAGCAAATATGCTGTTACATGGATGTAAATTCGTTCCCTTGAAATTTCTGCCAATAACCAAAAATGCTGTTACAATTGTATATCAAATGCTGTTGTAACAAGAATTGACTGTACTATATAACTTAAAAATTGTTTTGAGTAGTCTTAAACTGCAGGAAAACTAAGCAGAAATGATCTACTATAATTTACAAGTACATGTACACTTATATAAGGAAGGATTCAAACCTGCAAAGTCAGTGCTATTGACATCTACAAGGGCATGCCAGTATATCATACTGGATCCATCTGACTCAAACATCTGGAAAGATAATACATACAAATCAATATATCAGGATTTCTACAAAAAATTGAGTAAATATTAAAACATGTGAAACTGTTCATCAAACAATGATGAAACAATAACATTCTTATAGAAAAGAGCAAACCATTTATATAATTAGATGTGGAAAGGTTGATAATTAATGCAATTCTTACTCAAGTTTACCCACATTCCAGTTTCGATTCCTGTTTCTGAAGAATGATGACATTCAGCATATTACCATTTCCAATGTAATACATGTACTCTAAGCACAGGCTAAAAAATGATCTTTGCTCAATTACAAGTTGACCAAGATAACCCAAATGAAAGAGTTACAACTTTTTTTTTCAGGGGAGGGGAGAGGGGAGTGTTATTATTATGAATATCTTGTTATATAATGAACTCAGTTTGTACAAATTTATGCACATAACAAATCAATAGACAATCCCTGATTGCACCTTTATTGCACCTCTATGTATTCTCTGTTGAAAAACAATTTTATAACAAATTTTATATTACGAAATTTGCCTTTAACAAACAGATTTTCATGTCCCTTGATATCCCAATCGAACTCTTTTAAGGTTTTATAACGAAGTGATCAATATCATTGAAACTAAAATAAATTGTTGACTTTTTGGGCAGGCATAAGTAGGGCTAATCTCTGATTATATAAATTGTGTAAATTAAAAGTAACAAAAAGTGGGGTTTTTTCTTTTACTTCATAGGAAAGTCCATTTCATTTTTCTTCCTAGGAAAGTTCCTGTTTAGACCGAATATAGAGTGATTTTTGTTTGTAACAAAATGCACTTTAACCATTCAGCCCACTTTGCTATAACTATATTACGAACTGTCCTTATAACAAATTAAAAATAAGGTAGGTCCCTTGAAATTTGTTATATGCAGGTTTTACTGTAGACATAGTCAGGGATAGGTGAGTTGATTTGTTAGTTGCTCCTGACATTTTGTCCTTGCAAGCTAAGGAATTACATTTCAAATTAAGATGAATTGTAAATGCACATTTGTTGTTCTGAATTTCTACTTTTGTTCATTATAAGGTTGTATGCTGAATTAGTCATTCAATGTTTAATGATGGTCTGTGGGGCTGTATACCTATAAAAAATGTCCCTGTACTGGTCATTCAATGTTTCTGATGGTCTATGGGGCTGTATACCTAAAACAGGTGTCAATGTTTCTGATGGTCTATGGGGCTGTATACCTAAAACAGGTGTCAATGTTTCTGATGGTCTATTGGTCTGTATACCTATAACCATTATCCCTGTACCAGTCATTCAATGCTTAGATAATGATGGTCTGCGGGGCTCTACACCTATAACAAGTGTCCCTGTACTGTTTGGATAATGATGGATCATTCAATGTTCAGATAATGATGATCTATGGGGCTCTATACCTATAACAAGTGTCCCTGTACCAGTCATTCCATGTTTAGATAATAATGGTCTTTGGGGCTCTATACCTATAACAAGTGTCCCTGTACCAGTCATTCCATGTTTAGATAATGATGATCTGTGGGGCTCTATATCTATAACAACAATCGTCTCTGTACTAGTCATTCCAGGTTCACATAATGATGATCCGTGGGGCTCTATACCTATAACAAGTGTCCCTGTACCAGTCATTCCATGTTTAGATAATGATGGTTTTTGGGGCTCTATACCTATAACAAGTGTCCCTGTACCAGTCATTCCATGTTTAGATAATGATGATCTGTGGGGCTCTATATCTATAACAACAATCGTCTCTGTACTAGTCATTCCAGGTTCACATAATGATCTGTGGGGCTCTATACCTATAACAAGTGTCCCTGTACCAGTCATTCCATGTTCAGATAATGATGATCTGTGGGGCTCTATACCTATAACAAGTGTCCCTGTACCAGTCATTCCATGTTTAGATAATGATGATCTGTGGGGCTCTATACCTATAACAAGTGTCCCTGTACCAGTCATTCCATGTTCAGATAATGATGATCTGTGGGGCTCTATACCTATAACAAGTGTCCCTGTACCAGTCATTCCATGTTTAGATAATGATGACCTTTGGGGCTCTATACCTATAATATATGTCCCTGTACCAGTCATTCAATGTTTGGATAACGATGGGTTATTCCAAGTTTAGATAATGGTGATCTTTGGGGCTCTATACCTTTAACAACTGTCCCTGTACCAGTCATTAAATGTTTAGATAATGGTGATCTTTGGGGCTCTATACCTATAATATATGTCCCTGTACCAGTCATGCAATGTTTAGAGAACGATGGTCAGTCATTTAATGTTTGGATAATGATGGTCTGTGCGGCTGTATACCTTTAACAACTGTCCCTGTACCATTCATTCATTTTTTGGATAATGATGGGTCATTCCATGTTTAGATAATGGTGATCTTTGGGGCTCTATACCTATAACAAGTGCCCCTGTACCAGTCATTCAATGTTTAGATAATGATGGTCTTTGGGGCTCTATACCTATAACAAGTGCCCCTGTACCAGTCATTCAATATTTAGATAATGATGGTCTTTGGGGCTCAATACCTAGAACAACAAGTGTCAGTGCCATAAACCTATCCTACTGTGTTCTGTTGTACACTTATCTAAAATGGACAAGTTAAAATCATCAGTTACATTCAATGATTCATAAACTGTAATTTCAAACGACTACTGAATTGAAGTGTATCAAATTGTGTGTTGGCACTTGGATTCCATAGTGAAGATTGAATTTCCCAAGTAAACAAGCTCATACTAGTTTTACACTCCTCGGACTGGTTGACAATGTCATCCATCATAATCATAACAAATCAACAGAGTAGGTAAAACTGTAGAGTAATGAAGAATTCTAGAAAAATAATCATAAAATGCTGGGTTGATTATCTTTTTGTCTTATAGTTTAACAAATTAATGGTTTATAACAAAGCAAAAAAAGGACATTAATGGTCAGTTGAGGCTAAATGGTAATAGTTAGGCAACAAAACTAATCAGTCTGTATGTGGCCCATGGGGGAAGGGGGGGAGGCTATTTATTATTTAAGGACTCATATGAGATATATTTATTCACAACAGATGCATGAAAATTCACTACCTGTGACTTTCACTACATATAACCTGGGAGAGTCACTACCTGTGACTTTCACTACATATACCCAGGGAGTCACTTCCTGTAACTTTCACTAACCAGGAAGAGTCACTACCTATGACTTTCATTGCCTATACCGAGGAAGAGTCACTACCTGTGACTGTATACCCAGGAAGAGTCACTACCTATGACTTTCATTGCATATACCGAGGAAGAGTCACTACCTGTGACTGTATACCCAGGGAGAGTCACTACCTGTGACTTTCACAACATATACCCTGAGGAGTCACTACCTGTGACTTTCACTACCCAGTGAGAATCATTACCATAATTTTCACAACATATACCCAGGGAGAGTCACTATCTGTCACTTTTCACTACATATACCCTGTGAGTCACTACCTGTGACTTATATTACCCAGAAAGAGTAACTACCATAACTTTCACTATATATACCCTGTGACTTTCACTACATTAGTACATATACCGGTAGTGACCTGTAACTTTCACAACATATACCCAGGGAAAGTCACTACCTGTGACTTTACATTACATAAACCCTGTGAGTCACTACCTGTGACGTTCACAACATATACCCAGGGAGAGTTACTACCTGTGACTTTCACAATATATACCCTATGAGTCACTGCCTGTGACTTTCACTAAAATACCCTGTAAGTCAGTACTGTGACTTTTACTACATATACCCTGTAAGTCATTACCTGTGACTTTCACTACATATACCCTGTGAGTCACTACCTGTGACTTTCACTACATATACCCTGTGAGTCACTACCTGTGACTTTCACTACCCAGGGAGAGTTACTACCTGTGACTTTCACCCTGTAAGTCAGTACCTGTGACTTTTACTACATATACCCTGTAAGTCATTACCTGTGACTTTCACTACATATACCCTGTGAGTCACTACCTCTGACTTTTGCTACCCAGGAGAGTCACTACCTACATGAATTTCATTACACCTGCCTTTTTCTGCTAATTTTGGTAATATGCCATTGGCAACACAACTGGGAATTTAAACATGAATTTGTATCAAAATTAAAATTGGGAAAAATTATTTGTATGAACAAATAGAAATCTAAATGTAATGGAATCTTTGTTTTAAATGCAATTCCATTCATATTGATTTATATTTCATTATTGTGTTACCTCAACCTGGGGTTAAGCTAGATGAAGAATTCACGTTGCCCAAAAAATCACCATCTGTCAAAATCTGTCATCAGTTTCAAATTTCAGGATCCAGAGTCAAATATTTCTCATTACTGTCAATTTACTAAATCAATGAAATGAATTACAAAAAGTTGTCTAAAATTTATGTTATTAATATAAAACATTATTTTAGTCTACATCACCACAATCTTTAAGATGCATCCAATACACTGCATTGTTAGTTTCTTTTCTTTTTTTTTTTTTTTTGTGGATGTCATGGAAAACACCATGATCTCACTTCAACAGTTCTCAGTTAAATTTTTGAAATAAAATCAGTGAGGACTTATATAAACAAGCGGCATGAAATGAAGATAACATTTATGTTGTCAAACTATTATATCTGCATATAGGACAGAAGATATTGATAATAATTAATTATAGGTGTGGAGGTTTTAATTTACAGGTAATCAATATGTACATGTACCTGACCACTACAGGTCATAGTGTAATTAGCCCCAGCACACCTCTGTATGGTCTAATGATATTAATTACTGAACAGGATCATCAGTCCATGTTCATGATGATAATTCGTAAGATCTAATTCAGTAATTGTTTTAGGTACCAGTAGGCCAAAATTCTGCTCCAATTTTAAGTTACATTTTTTTGGCCTGATTTTACCAACAAAAAAATAAAGTTACTTTAAATTGGCGCAGAATTTCAGCCTAAGGTACCAGTAACCTATATGACCTAATGCTTAAAAAAAGCCAAGCAACCGCTGAAAACGGTATGACAGGATTTCAAAGTACATGTAAAATCTAATCAGTAAATTAGAGGCAAGTATAATGCCCATGTGTTTGGAACTATTTCTTATTAGGTTCATTTTAATTACCTAAAACCAAATGTCAAAATGTTTGAGCACTATTCACCGAATATTTTTGTTTACAACTATAAAAATATGAAGTCTTCACATCCTTCCATTCCCAAGAATTTACTTCAATCTGAAACTTCAACAAAAATGTTGATCCCCACCCCACTACTTCTTTGATCCATCCCCCAAAATTCAAACTCATATAACTCAATTGAAATTGTCACAGGTAACCCACTGGTCAAGTATGAAGTCTGTACATCCTTCCATTGCAAAGAATTTACTTCAACATGAAACTTTAACAAAAATGTTGATCCCAACCCCACTAATACTTTGATCCATCCCCAAAATTCAAACCCATATAATTCAATTGCACATGTCACAGGCAACCTACAGCAACTTTGTACAGGCCAAGTTTGTATTCTGTACCACTATCCATTACCCAGAACTTGCTCCAACCTGAAACTTTATCCAAAATGTTGATCTCCACACCAATTACTACTTTAATCTACCCCCAAAATTCAAACTAACATTATTCAATTGCACATGCCAAAGGCAACCTAAGAGCCAAGTATGAAGTTTGCAACTCTATACATTGCCAACCCCAATTACTACTTTGATAACCTCCCAAAAAAAAATTCAAACCCACATAATTTGATTGCACTTGCCAAAGGTAACCTACAGGCCAAGTTTCAAGTTTGTAACCTCTATCCATTACCCAGAACTTACTTCAACCTGAAACTTTAACCAAATTGTTAATCTCCACACCAATTACTACTTTGATCCACCCCTTTCCCTTCCCAATTTCAAACAATATATAATTCAATTGCACTTGCCACAGGTAACCTACGGGCCAAGTTTGAAGTTGGTACCTCTATCTATTACCCGGAAATTGCTTCAACCTGAAACTTTAACCAAATTGTTGCTCCCTACCGCGATTACTACTTTGATCCACCCTCCAAATTCAAACCCACGTAATTCAAATGCACTTGCAACAGGTAACCTACAGGCAATCTGCACCTCTATCAATTGCTGAGAATTTGCTTAAACCAAAATTTTAACCAAAATGATGACGGACAGATGGACATCGTCAATCTATAGACCGGACTTGCTTTGCAATTTGGCCAATGAACCTGACAGAAATGTCGCCAGAAGCTAATTTTTGTAACCAGTTGAAAGAAAAAACTGCATTTTGCGACATTGGCAAAGCCCAGTGCAACCCCTGGCTCAACACCAAATTGGGAATTTTTTCATTAAATTGGGAAAGAACACATAAATTTTGCATTGTGATTGGGGCCAAATTTTAGACCCCTGGAAACTATAGAAAAAGGCCTGCTACATATACCCAGGAAGAGTCACCACCTGTGATTTTCACTACATATACTAGTACCCAGGAGTCGTCACTACCTGTAACTTCAATATATGAATCCTGAAGAGTCTCTACCTGTGACTGTCGCTACCCAGGAAGAGTGACTACCTGTGACTTTCACTACATATACCCAGGAAGAGCCACTACCTGTAACTTTCACTACATATACTAGTACCCAGGAATCGTCACTACCTGTGACTACCTGTGACTATACCAAGGAAGATGAATCCTGTAAACATGCAGAGTCACTACTTACCTCACTGACTGTTGCTACCAAGGAAGAGTGACTACCTGTGACTTTCACTACATATACAATGTAAACATGCAGAGTCACTACCTGTGACTTCACTATATGAATCCTGAAGAGTCACTACCTGTGACTGTCGCTACCAAGGAAGAGTGACTACCTGTGACTTTCACTACATATACAATGTAAACATGCAGAGTCACTACCTGTGACTTCACTATATGAATCCTGAAGAGTCACTACCTGTGACTGTCGCTACCAAGGAAGAGTGACTACCTGTGACTGTAGCTACCCAGGAAGAGTCACTACCTGTGCCCTTCACAACATATACAATGTAAACAGGCAGAGTCACTACCTGTGACTTCACTATGAATCCTGAAGAGTCGCTACCTGTGACTTCACTATATGAATCCCAAAGAGTCACTACCTGTGACAGTCACTACCAAGGAAGAGTGACTACCTGTGACTTTCACTACATATATAATGTCAAAAGGCAGAGTCACCAGACCCAGAGAGAGTCATTACCTGTAATTTTCACTACCCAGGGAGAGTCACTACCTGTGATATTCACTACCCAAGGAGAGTCACTACCTGTGATTTTCACTACCCAGGTAGAGAAACTACCTGTATCAACAAGACTTATTATTGGAGAACAAAATAGCACATCTACTTTCCCATACTCAAAAAAAAACAAAAAGTATGAATAATTAATCTGGCAATACCAAATATTGATAATAAGGGTAGGAAAGTTTAAAAACATAATTTTTTTTAAGAAAAAATATCAAACTACAACTATGTTGAAAGCTCTATCAGTTATGAATAATGAAGGTGTGCATCAATTTTTAATTAATTCTGAAATCATGGTCAATTTTGGAAATACTTTGAAAAGTAAGCTGCCGAGCTCAAGTCTTTGCTCTGACCAAGATCTGAACCATTAGCTTCACATTTCATAAAAGTTGTATTTTTGTTGGTTACATAGTTTCTCATTGTTTTAATCCTAAGTTTTTTACATTGTCACTCTATTTACATTGTAATTCTACTAAGATGTGTGTTTGCGAACACTGTGCCCCCTCCCCCAGGCTAAATAGTGATTCATTAAGATTATAAAGTCATGTTACTCTGTCTATTGCAAATATAGCCAGAATCAAACTCAGCCTAGATTTCATTATCTGTATAAAGTATCAAGTTATAAAATCCAGTTATCTTATGGAATGATGCAAATGGAGATGGACCAAAATGATATCCCCTCCACCTTTTCCTGAATGGTAATGGAGGCAAAAATGACATAAAATACACACATATATCATAATACATTTGTATACGAACGTCAATATAAACTCTTATCTATAAATGAAGTGAAATGCATTTGTGAAGTGGAATATGCCTTCAGGGGCCATCCTTTGTGTCACTGAAATGTTTCTCAAGACAAGTGGTCCTCAATTGAAGTTTTATTTATAGATATTTAACTGAATATCCAGGAACTGGTTTTCAAATTGTGGTCTCAAAAGAGTAAGACAGGCGAAGGTATTTGAAGGTGTTCTCTCATGACAGGTTCCACTGTAATATATACTCACTGTATTTACAATAATGTGAATAATATACATACCTGAACGCCCCGCAAAGAAGTTAGAACCAACACTGTTCTGACTGGTATTTGTATAAACTTTGCCTGGAAAAAAGATAAATTCAATACTGAAAGTGCACAGAGATGGGTCTAGACTAAAAGACAAAACACCTTGATCAACCTGAAGGCAGAGAATGCAGCTGAACTGGCTATGAAATTAGAATGACCAAAAATCTGCATATTATTTAAAGCCATATTCCAGGGAGTAATGTTCATAAATGAACTTTTCTGTATTCTCTTAATGTGTATTCGTATGAACTTTCATTGTATTTTCAAAGTCCTATTCCAACTGATTAGTTAATTTATCATGGAAAACACCTAACACATTTATCTAATTATAAAAGGTAAGGTGTTGCCAGTCACGTGGTGACGCTCTTCTGAGGGTGTTCGTTTCAATGTCCAGGAGAATCCAGACAAGTGGAACACCAATCAAATGCTCTAGAAAAGTGTCCTGAGCAAGCAATTTAGCCATAAACTTATGCGAATTAAGTAAATTTTATCGACATCTTTGAAATAACTACTTCCTGCCCTGGTACATTCGATTGTAACATGTTCTGATACTGTGCCAAAACAGTGCTCTCACAGTGAATCGAGCACACCCTTTATATCACGCGTTCACCAGGGTAAATTTAAGAAATTGCTATGGAATCACCCCTAATAACTCCATTAATTCATCAATTTTTTTGACATGATATTCATTAGGTTAGGAGTGGTTTTCTAATGAAAATGTCAAAAATTACAGTAACGTCCCCGGAATGCAACTTTAATTATTGAAACAAAAAACTCCTTTTCCATATCACAATGCTATTTTATCTATATCGACCTGAGGTCTGTAGTAGTCTTGGTTACACAATAGAAAATCTCCCACTTCCCATTCCTATATAGGCCCTATAAATTATGACATATTTCTAACATCCGACCATTGGTCAATAAGTTTTCAGTTACCGGTACACTGATTTTAAAGAAAAAATTAACAAAAACTTTTATTGAGCAAAGAAAAAATCAATTACAATGAGTCTATCCAATCAAATTAAAACCCTAAATATCTCTTTCCCATTTTCTGAAATTTAGCCAGATCATGTAATTTTTTTAACGGAGTCACAGTCACTCTGGCTTGTTTTTAGCATTCCAAATCTGTTATATCAAACAATGATACATCAGTTCAACTTCAAATTCTCAATATCATCAAACTGACAAATTTTTCATAAAGCGTAAATACAAGCGGAATCCAGGTAACTTAAGACCCGTGAATGTATTGATAGTCATATTATTTCTACAGATGCCTTGATGGGTATCATATGACTTCGACGTAATAAAATCTGAAACCTGCGTCAGAATAGTCTTATATGACGAAGGTCTATTCCCTTCCTTTCCAAACAAAACAAGACTGATAGATCTTTACAATGTATGAAATGAACTTGTTGTATGGTCAAAACATATTTACAACGTTATGAATGTAAGTCAGACCAATATATCCTACATACAGATAAAGTTTCAGCATCCAAATTGTCTTGCACCAGCTCTATGCTGGTTTGTTTGTTTGTTTATTGTTGTTCAACATCCCACTGAAGAATCTTTCACTCATATGGAGACATCACCAATTGCCAGTGAAGGGCTTCAAATTTTGGCCTATGCTCAGCACTTACGGCCATTGAGCAGTGAGGGTTCTTTAACATGCTGACACCTACTGTGACACGAGGCCTCAATTTTTACTGTCTCACCCTAAGGACAGAAAACCAGCCTGCCACAGGCTGGACCTGAACTCACAACCTCATGATCAAGAGTCGAGTGTGCTACCGACTGAGCCAGGTTGGCTCCCTCTATGCTGGTACTGTAACAGTTCCTGGACAATTCGTAAATACAGGTATAACTAATTAGATTTTCCGAGATATTTTTCCTACATGTTGCCTGAAGTCGTGCAAACATTTTGAAGAGATCAGACGTACTGCAAATAGAAATTCCCAAATATCGTCAATATCAATACGTTGTTTCCAAGACCCAGAACAGTTCAGAAACTACAATGGCACCGATCATGTGACTTTGAGAAAATTTAGGGCACTTTGGTCATGGTGACTACGAATAAACCATGGACTGATGGAGAGTAGAGGATATCAATACAGATAAAAAAGAAAGTGCTGATATGTGGTGTCATGTTGTAAATCGGATAATCAGATAAATATCCATGGATGGACGACAATTCATTTAAATGAATTTATTAATAAAAACATTAAATATTACCAAGAGTTTCCACAGAAATTAGATTTTCATGAGGTTTTCTATATAGGAAACCTATGGAGCTTTATCGCGGAGGATGTCAACTCACACATGAAAGAAACAATCATGTGACTGTTTTATGGAATTGACACCTTTAAAAAGCAACACCAATTATTTGTTCACCTGTATAATCATGGGTGTACTTTGTTGCGATGCTGAAGGTTCCTTGCATATAACTTGTCGGTTTGTAACAGTGGAACCATCAGTAGACGCAGATATGATATTTACAACGGCCTTGTGAACAACAGCATAGCTGAGTGAGTTTTTATCGCCAGCAACAAGTACACTGAGATTATTGGAAAGCGACGAAGCACTACTTTTCAACGTGAGGGGTTTTTCTTTACGAAACATCGTGGATATGCTGCTCGACAGTAAGAAGAATTTTCCGGTTGCTCAGTACGCTAGAATTGCGCATGCGCTCTTATTATGACTTATTTTATAAATGTCAGATTTGTTTTTCTTTAGCCTTTTATTACTTTTTATGACTGCTGATAAAACCTTTGCAATATTTAATTATGATAAATATAAATATTATATCAAAATTTAACATCAAGGTCTAATTATCAATTCTACAAAAATGATGATAATGATAAAAACACGTTTTCCGTAAGAACATTATGTTCCGTGTTTCGTTTGATTCTAAATTTTACGATGTGGTTATGCAAATTAGGTTTACTTATCTCCCCTTAAATCATCCACTGCAGCTACACTTCCTGGTTCTTGTTCCTGCTTAAGGAAATCCTCATTGGGCATTCTGAAATGTTTTAAGCTACCATAATGTCAGACAGTCTGGAACTCAAGTCTGGAGAAGTTTATGTTCGTAAAGGAATATTGGTACGTTTCTTTACTATTTTGGTGCAATTTTTGTTTTTCACTTTTAGATAGAAACCTTGTAACACTACAGACGTCCAGTACAATTTAGGTCTACAGTACATCATAGTTACAGTGGCAACGAAGAAGGTATTTACGATTTTGATTTTTTCTTTCCCCTTCAGAAAAAATCAAAATCGTAAATACCTTCTTCGTTGCCACTGTAACTACAGTACATCAGTGAAATACACCTACCGTAATCGGATGACTTATCAAATTGCGTGATCTTACACAATAACACTATTGTAAATGCATACTCATGAGAGATTTAAATATTTACGTGACATTACTTCTTTTATCAATCAATATCAATATATTTTTTTGTTGAAATTGCCAATAAACTTAACTCTTTTAAAAGCAGGGACGTAGATCTACATGTATAGCCAATAGGCCTTATGTCCCTGACTTAGTTAAAAGAAAGTAGATTACAGTACCTGTTACTGTTAAAATTATTTTATCCTAAAAATATTGCACTGCTTTAAATATTTTTTCTATGACCTTAAATATATTTTATTTATTATCATTATTATTATTAATTTATTTCTATTTATATCTGTTTTTTAGTGACTTAAATTATTATTATTTACAAGAGCCCTTTTAGTGACTTAGATGCATGTTTCTTTGAATTATGCACAGTTTAACAATTAGTCTATTGAGTGCACAGTTTAAGTATATAATGCGAGCCGGTCTGGCTCAGTCGGTTGTGCGCTCGACTCTTGATCGTGAGTTCAAGTCCAGTCAGTGGAGGATTGGTTTCCAGTTCTTCAGATGAGACAGTAAAACTTGCAGTAGGTGTCGGCACGTTAAAGAACAATCACTGCTCAATAGCCATGAGAGCCAAGAATAGACCAAAATTTGAAGCCCTTCACCAGCATTTGGTGACGTCTCCATATGAGTGAAAGATTCTTGAATGAGACTTTTAATAACAATAAACAAACAAAACTATATAATGCACACAGTTTAATACATGTGTATATAATGCACATAGTTTAACTATACATGTATTGTGCACACAGTTTATGCACAGTTTAACTATATTGTGCACACAATTTAGTTATATATTGTGCACAGTTTAACTACATGTATATTGTGCCTATAGTTTAATATATTTTATGCACAGTTTAACGCTATTGTGCACACAGTTTAACTATACATGTATTGTGCACACAGTTTAGTTATATAGTGTGCACAGTTTAACAACATGTTTATTGTTCATATAGTTTAACTATATCTTATGCACAGTTTAACTATATTGTGCACACAATTTAGTTATATACATGTAGTGTGCACAGTTTAAATACATGTATATTGTGCCTATAGTTTAATATATTTTATGCACAGTTTAACTATATTGTGCACACAGTATAATCACGTGTATAATAATATCTTTTTCAAAAAAAATCTAGCGACTGATCCCCTCTGCTCCTGTGGCCAAGTTGAAACTATTGAACACTTTATTTGTAAGTGTCCTAAGTATACACGGGAACAAATTATCATGTTTCAAAACATAGGGCATATCCCAAGCATAGAAATTTTACTAAACGGAGATGAATCCAAAGATTATCAATACAACAAAACCATTTTTCTAAATGTTTAAACATACATAATAAACATAGGAAATGGAAAACGATTTACCATATTTCAAATGATAAATTCCAAATAATAAATAATTTTTCATTAATTAATTTAGCTAATTAAAATAGGTCCCACAAAACAAACCATCAGGTGTGTGTTCGCTTTCTCCTTTAATTTATAATATTTTAGTTGTTTATTATATTCCATTGTATATGTACTTAAAATGTGCCAGAAAGTTCTCCAACTCGTTGATTAATCAATTATTGTCATTGTTCTGGGAGAGGAATTAGAATAAGCATAAAGCTTTATTTCCAATCCCTTATTTTGTATATGATAATTATGTAAACTGTTTCTATCTTATGAAATAAATATAAGTTAAACATGTATAATATCATTGCGCACACTAATTAGGTATATATCATGCACGTATCATGATGGATTGTTTCTGAGTGATCTACACGAATGTATGATTCAACTTTGTATTTTTCATAGAAATCAGAATATAAATTTTTGACGCCTTTTTCAGGCTGTCATTTTCATTAATTTTTGCACGATTTCCTCAGTTATCTCCCCTTGCATTCACAATGAAACATCAAAGTGTTTTACTTGTATATAGTTGAAGAAATGTTTTTGTGTAAGAATTGTGCGAAAATTTGATTTCTAGAATTTTTGATGAATTTCTTAAAACAGCAATATTTATGTTTCTTGGCCAGATCAGCCTACATGTACACATTCTTCTTGGTCTTCTTTCCACATTTGTAGATGTTCTCAGGTGAGCAATTGAGGACCTCTTGGGCTTCTTGCTTCAATTTTTTGGGATGTTACAGATCAGGGAATCTACAAGAGGGATTTTGATGCACTACAAGATTTAGATTGTTCATTGTTTGTTGATTCTGTAGAGTGGTCTCCATCTCTTACGGGTTTCAAGATATAAAAGGGCAAAGTTGCCAAAATTGAACCCTAAAAATTATTTTTGAAACAAGGCTGAATTTCGAAAAACAAAGTTCAGATACAGCATCCTGAGCTCATTTTAAGTTTTTTAAGTTTCACGCAAATTTTTGGACCAGGTCCATATTTGGACCCTTGTTTGGTCCATTCTGTTTTGGGCTCATTTTTCATCATTTTTGTACCATCTATACACAATTTGTTTCACATTAAGTTTCAAACATGTTCTGAGAGTTTCATGACATTTCTGAGGTCAATGGAGGGTCAAGGGCTCTTAAACGAGTTTTGGCACTTTGACCAAAACCATACTCCATTTCCATTCAACATACGTAATATTTTGACCATGTGTTTTCAAAATATGGATATATTGAAAGATACAAAACATGTTCCTAAAAAAATTAAACTTTTCGAGATATAAGGGTCCAAAATGATAAATCCCTAAAAAAAAATTTGGTTGGGTATAACACTGGTTTCTGCCCCATTTCTGAAATGATTTCAATAAAACTTCACAGAATGATAGATCATATGTTTGTTCTTCGTTTATTAGATTTTGATAATGATCAACGGAAAAACAAGGGTCTAGGACATTAAAAACTGTTTTAGCCCTTGGCTTTTTCAATTTTTTCTGTTAAGGATGAGTGAACACGTAAAATATTTTGGTTGTAGATAGTGGAATTCATTATCTATAAGATCATTAATGTAAAATTATTTTTTTTCACTTTTAATAGTATATACAGAGTCCCTACATGATACCCTTCCAGATAAATATCATATAATATCAATGTTCAAAACTTGCTTCTGGACGATTTTTGGCATTTTTGGTTTTCCCATAGACAGGCTCATAATTGAATTTCTGAGGTTTTGAAAATGGATTCTGTCAATAATTGGTCCACTAGGGGGCACATGAATAACACAGGGTACAGTTGTATACAAATGGCTTAATAACTCAAAACTGATTGACTTTTTGTATACAAAGAAATATGACAAAGTTGCTAGAAATTATCCAAGGATCATTGACAAAATTTCAAGGTTATGGGAACAAAGGTCAAGTTCAAAGACAACTACATTGTGTAAGTAAGCAGAAAATATGTTTTGGGATTCTTTTTGGGTTTTTTTTTTGGTCAAATTTTAGACATTTTTGACTTCTCAAGAACCAGTGGAGTAAGTTTTACCAAACTTGACAGGACATTTTTCTCAAATGACTGTTAAGGCCCTTTGGCCTCTTGTTGTTATTTTGACCCCTGTTTGGTTAGATACTGTACATGACATATCAGAAAACGAGTGATTAGAGATTAGTTTTTAATTATTATTAATTTTGTTTTGTAATGTACCCACAAGAGTTTCTTTTTCTTTTCTTTTTATTTCACTTAATATATTTTCAACTCTGTTTCATTTTTTTCAGAATAAGAAAAGTAAAAAATGGGTAGTGTTATGCTTGGGAAATGGTGAAAATGTAGGATCTATTCATTTGTATGACAACAAAGAACAGTACGAGACCAATGACGTTAAACACAAACCCAAAATATACTCATTTGAGGGCATATCAGAAGAAGACATTGACAAAGTTGCTAAAAGTTCAACCAAAGAATTTTATATTGAACTGCCATTGAAAAAGGAGAAAATTACTCTTCAGTTTGAGTCAAAAGAAGATGTTGAAGATTGGCATGTTGGAATCAGCCAATTACTTAATTTTGCATCTATCTCAGAAGGAGATTATACCCTGAGAGAGAACACTTTATATCAAAGCTCTCAACGTGATCCTGCAAGTGAGTATAATACATTAACAGATGCAGATTTATGTAGAACATGTAGAAGAAAATACATGAGATTGCAATGCATTTTAATTGTGCCATGAACTTACTCCAATATGGTAAGGATTCTACAATGACCTTTGACCTTGGTGTTAAGACCTGTGACCTTGGTGTTAAAGAGCACCCCAAATGCTCCATACAACTTTTTAAAAATTGTTAGTACATTGTATATGATGCACAATTCATTTGCTGAAAATTTGTAGCCAATCCGATGTCTCGTTCCCGAGATATTTAGCTAAAAGTAACTAAATCCCGCACACCTTTGAATTGTTCGTAAACAGCGTTAGGTAGCACTATAGATCTGCCACGTCATCAAGGGAAGCCATTAGTCTACAGTATTACTGGTACAGGTATGGATAGATAACATTGGCTGATTGTTTAAAACAGTTCTAAATATAGTCCTGGTTAATCGGTGCATTGTAGTAAGGTACAGAAAAACATCCAAAACAGGCCATGCTGTTCACAATTTCCAAAGGATAAAATGACAAGACAGTTGAGGACTAGATTTGTAAAATTATTACATATTGATTTTCAAATCTGTCTGGTTTCTGATGTATCTTATGTCTTATAACACCAAACAGTGGGTTTTCCCCTTTATATTTATACTTTTGCATTAAAAAGTATTCAGTATTATAAATACTTGCATTTTCTGTCATATGATTAAAAAAAATATATTTTGTACGAATATCTTAAAATAGCATAGGTATAAAAAAACCTAATCCCTGAACAGTACAAATATCTTTTTATCAGTTATATATAGTTTTGCTTTAAATTGTATGTAAGATCATTGATTATTGCATTTTCTAACTCATTACTTTTAAAATATGTTCTGAAACAAAGTAAATAAATAAAATTAATAAATTTTGAATTAATTAATTTATAAAATACTGAACAGTATATTTTTCTTTCTTAATTTTCGTAATTTCGGTTCAAAATGTAATTTATTTACTTTACTAGCACATTTTCTTTCCTGTTATTTAAAAAAAAATATTCTATACAATTAGTTTTCACAGAAATTAAAATATCTAAAAAACACCACACATTAAAAAAAATGTATGTAATTATTCGTAAGTTTGCATCAATATACATGTTTTATTGTAAATTATGACATTTCCTACATGTATCTAATCATGTAAAAATATTTTATGAGCACTTTTTTAACAGAAGTTAAAACAAAATAAATCATCGAACATTAAACTAAATAGTAGAATTTCACTTAATTTTTGTTTATTTACAAATGTCGGCTAATGTAAATCTAATCTTTTATTTTACATGTCACACTGTTAGTGAAATGATTCCACCTTATTAATGGGTATTACAAGATGTAGGTGCCGAAACCGCAACATCTGAGAGTAGGTTTTCACATTGTACTGTACACAACAGTCAAGTAGTAGGTGAACACTAAATGCTGGTATTTCTATACACAATGATGATAATAAAGTAATATTTTAGCACATACTTCTCAGCTGAATTCATTATATATATTGAAAATGAACCATTAAACATCTCATAATTATCATGAGAATTTCCTTCATGGTCACATCAGGATTGAGAATAAAAATCATCTTTCAAACTGGATGTAGAAAACTTGCCTTCTTAATACTCGCCAATGACAGTTGTACCTTGTACCGGGTGTTCCTTGGATGACGTCACGACCATGAACGTCGATTAGAAGTTTTTAGCTTTTTCTCTTGTTAGGATTTCCCCACAGGTAAAAAAACAACTTTGTCGGCTTATATCTCAGGAGCGAGACATTGGATCAATTTCAGATTTTTGACAAATGCATTTTTGCATCAAACTCTTAGCTGTTTTTGCAAAGTCATATATAATGTTTGGCATTCACTTTAAATTTCCTCTAAAAGACTTTTTACTTTTCACATCTTATGCTGCGTGCTGATTAGAGCTGAAATAAATACAGTAAAACTTGCATAAGTGACTACCTGTGTATAAAGACCACCTGGTCACAAAGACTGTTGTCCCCAACAGTACAAAATGTACCTTTTGTGTACAAATCAACTCTGTATAAAGACCACCTTCCTATAAAGACCAGATTTCTTGTGTCCCTATAAGGAGGTCGTTTTATACAATTTTCACTGTATCAGAAATTGGTACATATGTACTTGGTATTTGAATATTTCATGAGTATTACTGTTCACTTTATATTTGAATATTCAACTTTTTCTTTTTTGTTATTCTTCACTGTTGGTGCTTCTCAATACCCAGAAATCAGATGAAATATGCTCCCTTCCTATGATATTGCGGGTTCTATGATATCGCTTTAGATCTATTTCATTTCCCTTCATTACCTCTAAAACAATGACATTTAGTGGATAAAAATAGAACATCGACACAAAGTCTACATGTATGTGGACATTCAAATGACAAAGATTTAATAATCAAGTACTTAAACATTTGTTTATGGGCAAAATTATTATTTTGTATGCTTTTAGTACCTACAATGTATGTTTAAACTTGTCTATCAAGGTTTCTAAAGGGAACCAGCAAGAGTGCAGATGGCCTTTAATGCAAGTTTGATAGTACATGTGTCACTACTCTAAATCAGGTTTTATTTGCGAGAATTTTATGTATGCAAAATTTGGCCAGAGCTCTCACTTTCGAAGATAAATTTTTTGCGTAATGATGTATAATACTAGTATGACAAAATGGGCATTTGCAATCACAAAAATATCATGTCGCAAATAAATTTAGAACTTGTGTATCATGAAAATAAAGTCCTGCTAATATTTCCAGATTTACAGTATTAAGAGCAATGATGGTATTATTCCATGCTGAAAAAGATATTGGGACATAAACAATCGATGTTTTAGCTAGAGGATTTTAGCGGGGCATCATAGCCTGCCTTGACCCAGTTCTGCCCCACCCTGCCCAAACTCACCCTACCAACACCTTTTGTCTTGTTCCTCTACCTGCCTTGACTGTTATTTGTAAATCCAGCAGAAAACCTTTTTCATGTTGAATCAAATTCAAAAATTTTGATGACATCATCCTTTGTTTTTGGTGGTTTATTTTGACTATTCTACAGATATCTACAGATAAATGTTGAATAGATAAATAGAATTTAGCCATATTCAACTTTTCCACTGCTAGCAGTTGAATAGATAAATAGAGTTTAGCTATTCAATTGCCTAGCTAAAATTCATTATCATGTTTAATTTTTGATTAGATCCTTGAATCACATTACTCACCAGAATTTCCTGGTTAACATTTGTACATGTATGTTAATTCCATTCAGCATCTGAATGACAGCATCACAATGACCTGAATTTTCTGAATGGATCTAATTCACGGGTATTAAATTTCGTGCAAGATTGGTTACGAATTGTCTTTCCGATGCTCTATAACTGTAACTGTATTTCATTCAGGGGTATTTGATTTCAGGGAATTGTCATTGATATATACCTTTGTACTGAATATAGTGAAATTAGATCCCCCGCAAATAAAAGCAACTATGCAGTACATTGTATCCTTCAAATAAATTTACAGCCCATTTGGATTTTGCTTATTTTCTGGGCAAATCTGGATTTCGTAATGGTCATTTATGTGGAATAGGCTCTGAGAAATGTTTATTTATTATTTCAGAATCAGTTCTTTCTGTTGTTGATAATATTTCATCATCAGATATATCACTTAATTATGGATTTTTCAAGTTGAAATCAGGCATATTTTCCATGTCAATCTCCTCCATATCTAGTACATCATTTACTAGGTATCACAGTAGATGTATATGGGCCAGATGAGACATCTTTAACTCATCAACCCCTAAAAAAACAATGGACTCTTCTGTAAATTAATGACCTAGACCAGTCCAAATGTGTCTGTAGGGAAAAATGAGTTAACCTTTTACTTTTTTGGGTACATGTAATAAATAAACTACATGTTTTGCCACTGTCCATATTGCTACATTTGGTTTGACTTCATTATGTTTTTATTGTTACACCTCCCATGGACATTGCATGAGCTACTTTCATGCCAAGTAACTTTAAATTCTATTCAACTATCTAAAGTTCTTTAGATGAAAGCCCTAATCATGCATCGGGACACTGTAAAGGGTTAAATATTTTTAGCTTGATAAATCACGCAATGGTTTTGTATAGTACAGAGAGCAATACCCCTCTCGAGCATTCGGCCCTGGAGTGGGTATATGTTCTCTGTACAATTAATTCAATTCCATTGATTGATTTATCCATTACAGATGAAGTGAACAAGATACATATAGGAGGACGACAAGATACATATATATATATAACTAAAATTTTAGTGATCTGGAAAGTTCTTTGATACATGTACATGTATATACTCCTCTTGTCCATGGATGCTACATTTTTGTATATGCAAGTACTGGTATCCTTTTTTGACTCCGATAAAGTGTTTTTTCTTTTATTCTTAGAAAAATCTTCCTCTCCAAATCTCTAGCTTGAACACTAGCATATTACTGGTATCCTCCTTTATTTCCTTTTTAGATCATGTATTTGAAGTGACCATAATAGAGACTGAAGATAGTATTAAGCATGATCTGTCTGGGAACTACAAGATGCATGTGTCCATAACATCGCTGGCAATAGAGGACAAAGAAACCAAGCAAATTGTATGTAGATGGCACTATGAATTTATTAGACGATATGGATTAACAAAATCAAGCAATATTTTCACAATCATGGCGGGAAGTAAATGTGACACTGGTGTTGGAAAATTTGAGTTTGAAATTTTAGGAAACCCTAAAAATTTGACAAAGGCTATTGATTTCCATTTGAGCCAGAAGACTGCTGGTGCTGGAAATGTAACGTCAAAATTAGGACTTGAAAAACAACTGTCAGTGAAAGAAAAGGAAAAGGATCGAGCAGAGTCACCTAAAACTAGTAAAAGAAATACAGAAACTCCACTTGAATCTAAAAAGCAACTTTCTGTAAATATTGACAAAAATTCAAATGAAAACTTCACACCAGTAGTACAAACTCCCTCAACTTTAACTGACAATTTTCGACAGGAATTAGAGGAGCAAGTTTTACATACTCCTAAATCCCCTGACAGAGATTCTAAAAATAGGTCAAGCAGAGATAAGAAAATGTTTGCAAACATATTTAAGAAAAAAGAAAAGTCTGACAAAAAAGATAGTAAAGGAAAAGGAAGTAATCGTAGTAGTTCCAGAAAAGAGCATTTATACGATGAACCAAGTAGGCCTTCTTCATTTTCGGATCAAAAGAGTACTGAACCATTGTATGATGAGGCAGAAAGCAATATGCTAAGAAAATCTTCAAACTCTACAGGTGGTAATTCACAGTTCTATGATGAGGCAGTTACAGGGAGAAAAGAAGCATGGCAAAATTTTGGACGTTCTGGTGAAACACATGAAGAAAATTACCATCGAATAAAGCAAGCTGCCATACAAAATGAAGGTAAAAATATAAGATTGACACATTATGATGATGATGAGGAGGATGAAACCTATGATCGTGTGATTTTAGATCCAAAGAAGTCAGTAATTACAGTTTCTGATAAAACCAAAAATCAAGAACACATATATGGAACTGCATCTGGGAAATTGATATCAGAAATACAGGATGATGATGATTATGCAACAGCTGAGTATCCTAGTGAACCAAACAAACATTTACCCCCACGAGATAGTTATGCAGAAGACCTTTATGATGATACAGCTTTACCCTCCACAGAGTACACTGATGCAGTCTCTATTATGCAAATAAAGAAGCCAGTGACGCAGTTGTACGAGGAAGTAGGATAGTTATACATGACTGTCTAGGCCTTACTGTGATTGTAGCCTATCAGTATGTTGTCGGTATAAACTATATACAGTGCTGTAAGTTTTCTAGTGTGCTAAATCAATATTATTTATATCGATCATATGATGAATTATGATAATGTGTGATTGGTATTGAGGTTGCAGATATTTGTAACATTCCAAATACATTCGTATATAATCACATACCCCTTGTACTAAAAAGTACAATAATGTATATATACTTTCAGTTTAGTACAACCTAACATGGAAGACCATTCCCAGTATAGCAATGAATGTATCCTCAAAGAAACTATACAAGTGTTAACCTTCACATCAGTTACAGTGTATCTATATATCTCTGTCTGACAGAAAATGACCTTGATCTGTATAAATATGTTTGGACTTGACATTATCTTAACTTTCATCTGCCTGTATATTTACATGTACATATGGTAAAAATATGTTTGGGCTTGACATTATTTTATCTTTTACCTCCCGATATATACAATGACCTTGATCTGTATTAAAAAATGATTTTCTGATATCAAAAATTTAATTTCTGATATCTAAAAATCCATTTTTTTATATAAAAAATATGTAGTATCACATTCCTTTTTTCACTTCCCTGACAACTGTTCATTGAAACGGACATGCCCAGCATGACCTTAAACTTGCCCAAATAAGATGACAAATATCAAGTTAAACGTATTAAAGATAAAGTGATATCACACCAATAAGACCACTTGACTGATATGAAATTGTCCGATTAGTAATATTGTCTCCGTGAGGGTCAGGGTCTGCATAGTGTGCATACACACATAATTTAAGACTCCTGTGCCATACATTTACATGCAGTTTTAATGGTAGTTTTACCTGTAAACCTATTAAGAGGCAACTTGCACTTTACATTAAAAGTGTGCAACCTCTGTCTTGTCACAAAAGAAAAATTAAAAATCTCTCTTAAATTTTTAATTTAATGCAAAAGAATCTTACCAACTTGCTAACCTTCATAGTTAAAACTATGTACAATGTATATGTAGTAGATACATGCGACCATTCAAGCTGGAACCTATTTAATCTGCATGCTATAAAAGACAAAAACTAAACAAATCCTGTTGGGTATCGATAAATTACAGCAGTTCTTGTCAGGTTAACAGGCTTATTCCCTATAGTCCATTACATGTATAGAAGCAGCCTTGGGTATATCTTGACCTATGAAAGTAACTGCATGTATGTGCTATGGCATTCTGGATCCATGCAGTGGCATGTAAAATAAAGGGTTGGAAATACAATGTATATAGAGGCAGCATATTCTTTTGTGAAGAAAATAAAATATTGGAAAGGATCGCTCTTTACATGTAAAAATGACAAACTGTCTCAGGCCTTATTAAATGACTAGGTTTACATATTCATTTGGTCAGACACTGGATTTATTTTTAGCTCAGATATTTTTGATTTAATACATGTATCTCCGTAAATTATACAAAAAATGAGTGGCTTGCAAAAATCTACAAATATTTCATTTTGGTGGAAATTATCAGGTCGATCCTTATGCGAGTTATTTCCTCTTTTTTGTGAATTATTCATGTTTTTGGATGTTTTTTGACATTATCTTGAAAAGTATAGTAGGGAGAGTTAAAGTGAAAGAAGGAAGTATGTTCAGCATGCAAAGATCTACAAATAAGTCAATAGAGCTGAAATTGTCAGGTTGCCCCTTATGCAAGTTATTTCCCCTTTTTTTGTGGATTTTTCATGTGTTTGGATGTTTTTTCACATTATCTTGAAAAATATAATAGATAGAGAGAAAGAGAAAGAAGCAAAAATGTCCAGCATGCAAAGATCTACATAAAGTCATAGAACTGAGGTTGCCCCTTATGGAAGTTTTTTCCCTTTTTAAGCAGATTTTTCGTGTTTTTTGACATTATCTTGAAAAGTATAATAGATAGGAAGAAAATGAAAGAAGAAAAAATGTTCAACACGCAAAGATCCACAAAAAAGTCAGTAATGCCGAAATTGTCAGGTTGACCGTTATGGGAGTTATTTCCCCCTTTAAGTGAATTTTTCATGTTTTTTTTCGATGTTTTTTGACATTATCTTGAAAAGAATAATAGATAGAGAATGAAAAGAGCAGAAATGTTCAGCACAGAGATCTATAAAAAAGTCAATAGGGCTGCAATTGTCAGGTTGCCCCTTATGAGAGTTTTTCCCTCCTTTTAAGCAGATTTTTCATGTTTTTGGATGTTTTTTGACATTATCTTGAAAAGAATAATAGTTAGAGAGAAAGTGAAAGAAGCAAAAATGTTCAGCACTCAAAGATCCACAAAAGTCAATAGAATCGAAATTGTCAGGTTGACCCTTATGGGAGTTATTTCCCCTTTAAGTGGATTTTTCATGTTTTTGACAGTTTTGTCCTATTGTCTTGGAAAGTATAATAGATAAAGAGAAAGAAGCAAAAATGTTCAGAATGCAAAGATCTACAAAAAAGTAACAAGTATTAAATTGTCAGGTTAACTTGTGAGGGTGATCCTTGTGAAAGTTAGTTTCCCTTTTAAATGGATTCCGCATGTTTTCTACTGTTGTTGCACATTATCTTGAAAAATCTATAAAAATATTGGCAAGGCAAGTCTACCCTTATGCAAGTTAATTATCCATTTCAATGAATTTTTCAAGCTTTTGGTTGCTTTTCAGTTTATTCTCAGTAAAATACATTTCAATCAGGTGATTATTAAGGCCCCTAATTAGCTTACTGTTTTTCATGTTTATTAGCCATTTTATCTTTTATACATTTTTTATGTTTTCTGCAATGTTGACCAATATTGTTGATTGACTTAAGGCCCCTTGGGCCTCTTGTTAGTTTAGGTTACCTAGCTATGAAGATAGTTCAGATACACACACACACATATATATATATATATACATACAGTAAAACCTGCCATAATGGACACCTTAATTCAGCGGACACCCTCTAATAATGGACAGATTGTCTACAGTGTATGTCCCGATTTACATTGTTATATAAGACTAATAGTGTATATTTTAAATAAACGGACACCTCCCTTACCCGGACAACATACAAAGTTGTTGGTCCCAATATGCATTATTTCTTTATTTCTAACCTTGAATTAGCGGACAGTCTTCCTGTGATTGACTTCCATTGGCACAGACATTTTCTCACTAAGCTGTAAGTCCCGACTTCTATTTTGAGAAAGACTCCTACAATCTTTTATTTTGTGTTTTTGGTTGATATTTATTTCCTTGCATTGTATCGGAACACTTGATTACAAGAACAATTGTGTTGATTATGCATATGAATGTTTTAGCAGTGAATGGTCATCCTTCATTCAGCGGACACCTCTCTATAACGGACAATTTAATCAGTCTGGCAATTGTCCGCTAAACACAGGTTTTACTGTATGTGTATTCTGGTAAGTATGTGTAATATATGTGACTTGTATTGAGTTTTGAAAGGTTCGGTTACATGTTCATGTTCAAGTGTATGTTGTATAATTATATGCTTGTATCTTACGGTACATTGTATCTTACAATCAAATTTCAGTAAACCACATAGTACTTTAACTATAAGTATAAGTACGTGTAGATTAATTGGTGCCATATACTTCAGCTAAGGACATACTTTAAGTATCATTAAGTATAAGTACATTACATTGAAATGTTCTCTCTCAAGACAGGTGATCCCTCAATTGGATTCTGCTCTCTGAAAATCTTTCATGATTTTGGTTTTGATTTGATTTTTTGATAGTGTTTTATGCCACACTCAACAATTTTTCAGTTAAAAAAGTTTCAGTTATAAACCTGCACTGACCAGAAAAATTAGACTTCATGGTTCAAAGTGTGATGCTCTAACCATTCGGTCATGGAGGCCCTCATGAAAGTGGTATCTCAGAACAGATACATGTACAGTAGTTATATGGAGACATATTGTGTTTGCTCTGTTTCTTATTCTTCTTCTTCTCTCTTTCCGTTTTGAACTTTTCTGAGTGTTTTCTCAGAAACTACTTGATGGATTCTAATGAAACTTCATATGATGATAGATGTTGATGTGCACCATGTATGTGACATCATAAAAATGGTGTCCGTGGCAAACTGTGTCTTCTTATTGGTAAAAACTTGTCCACGTTTTCTCTGAAACTACTGAATGGACTGTAATAAAATTTCATAATTGTTTGATTTTGATGAAATATAAAATTTATGGGTATTAATTGTTTGTGATATCAATATGGGTTTTTGTTGCGGTTTATGGCAAACCGAGGCTTCTGATTGGTTGAAATTTCAACATAATGTCCGATTTTGAAAAATTTTTAATTTATGGGTATTTGAAGAAAGATTTCAGTGATATAGGTTTCATTGATGTCTATGGCAAACTGATTATTCTGATCGGTCGAAATTTCAACATTGTCCAATTTTGATGAAATTTGAAATTTATGGGTATCATTTGATCGCGCTATAAATGATATGGGTTTCATTGCCATTTTTGTCAAACCAGTGCTTCTGATTGGTCGAAATTTCATCATTGGCCGATTTTGGTGAAATTTGAAATTTATGGGTATTAATTCATGAAAGCTGAAGGGAATAATGTTATAGCAAACATAAAATCGTGTAGACAGTTACATAAGAGTTACCTCCCGTTATTTTTTTTATTTCAAAAATATTTGTCAAAACGTAATAATTTTACAAAAACGATATCAAATCTAGTAAAATGAAATCAATTAGATTTATACACCTGTTTTCTTTGACATACATGTAACCCTGAGTCTTTCTCTAATTTACTTTAGAAATATATTAAAAAGTCCCAGGAAAGTTATCATTTTCAAACACCGACTGCACCATGCACTTTATTATAAACACTGCCTCGTCGTGTCACTGATTGCTGATAGTTGGGAGTTCAAGTTGAGCCTCCGATGTAATATTGGCAAGTCTTTTTAACTTGCAACCAGTGAACAAATGCTATGAGATGACCATTGAGATTCGATAGATAATTGTTGTACAGTGAAAACGTATTACAATTTCACAAATTACCTCTCTCTTCTCATGTCTGTCTCAAACATATATGAAATATTTAATGTGTCCTCATTTACAATTATTTTCATTATCATTTGTACAGAAAATGACTGACTGCAAAATGACAGAAAAATTTCCAGTAAAATAAAATAATTTCCCTACTTACTTACCCATAGGTAAAAGGGTAGAGTCGGTAAACAGCAAACAGAGAATATTTTATGTCTGGCCTAAGAAAAGAACAGTCTGTCATATATCAGACCTAGAACATTCCATGGTGGGATCTTGTATAGATTAAATGAAAGACTTTCAAATAAATGACAAATTATTGACTCTTTAATTATCTATATCATTTCAAGTTAATCTTAGTTTGTTCAACTCATCAAGAACATATTCTACCTGTGTAATTGAAAACCCATGTGAAAACAAAATTTTGACTCTACACATATATATACATGTACAGGTGTACCAAGGTAAATTGAGCCGGCCTGGCTCAGTCGGTAGCGCACTCGACTTTGGATCGTGAGGTCGTTAGTTTGAGTCCCGCCGGCGACAGGTTGGTTTCCTGTCTTTCGGATGAGACAGTAAAAGCTGGAGGTCCCGTGTCACAGTAGGTGTTGGCACGTTAAAGAACCCTACTGCTCAATGGCCGTAAGTGCCGAGCATAGGCCAAAATTGGAAGCCCTTCACCGGCATTTGGTGACGTCTCCATATGAGTGAAATATTCTCGAGTGGGACGTTAAACAACAATAAACAAACAAACAAACCAAGGTAAATTGGTGCGTGTTTACAAACACAACAAGTCTAAATCAAATTATAACAGGGGGACAAGCTAATGGTCATCACAAAAGTATTTGAGATTCAGTAATGTATGGAGTCCATGCAAAGCCATATGTTTTACAACCTATCTTTGGAAAGTAGACCGTATTGTTTTGGTTTCTGACTGAACCAGGATGTGCCACTTTACCTGGGTAGACCTATACATATATGTCTTCTTTGTGGAATTTTCATGTTATCACCGTTTGTTTCAATATATTCAAAATTTGTCATAACAACACGTGTATAAAGGTTTATATTTCAGATGCCATCATTCACAATTTTTTATAAGAATATAAACATGGGTGTTGACATAATCACTGTCTATTTTATTGCTGTATTTGGATTCTGTTATTTAAATCTAATTTCTTATGCTTTGGTAATGAAAACTGTATTAAATTACATTTCAACATTATGATATAGAATACAAGTAAAATAATAGTGATCTTTCCCATGTAAGAAGTGCCTTTTGTAGGACAGACACTTTATTTACACTAAGAATAAACTAAGTTTTTTTTTATTATTGGTTGATGGTTTGAACATAATTAAATTTAATAGCACAGTTTCAGGTTCGTAATTAATCTGTTATTACTCTAGATATTTTTGTCTTCCTATCACATGACTATCGATTTACACTAGTAGTATGTGTTCCCAAAATTAATTTTCAATATATAGTACTATATTATTAGTAAATTCATGTTTTTTTAAATAACTTCTCTAGAATTTGCCCTTTATCCTATTTTAACAGAGCTTGATTCGGTAAAAGATGAGGTTTTGGTTTTCATATACTAGAAATTCCATTGCAATCTATTTGTAATTTTAGGAAAAATACATCATTCTTCACGACAGTAAAATTCTAGTGATGCCTTTTCATGTTCATTACTAAGATAATAAATGTATTTATGATGTAAACTAACAGAAATATTATCAAAATTAGGCCCAGATTTATAGGATTAAACATGCCATTTTCATTAATTCCGTTTTTATAAGTTTAATTTTGTTTTTCTTTTGTCAATATACTAGGATAATACAAAAATGTACTGTAAATATGCATCAAATTGCATTTGCTGTCCTAAAAATGACATGTGGTTTTTCTGTCGTTTTGTGGTTTGTTTGTTTTGTTTTTTTTGTGAGAGAAAGATAGGTTTTTGTATTTAGGGTGGATGCTAAACATAAAAAAAAACTTGGAATGGCCTGATGCAGTATTTTTGGATTAATTAAGTAATTAAGGTGTATAGACCGTACTAATGAAAGCAAGTTGTTGATTGACTTTTCTTATATAATATAATATTAAAACATGTATCTTATATTCATCTACAAAGTTTTACAATAAAGACCAACTACAAAGTGTATTTCAAATATTGCATTGTACATGTATTTAACCCACATTTTGAGATATGAAAATGAAAGGAACCTTAGTATCGGTATATGAATTTCCAAGTAACAATAGAGGAACACATTGTTGAAATTATACAGTACTAATGCCTATTTTTACTTGCCAATATCAAGAATTAACCTAAAAGATATTTTATAGATACAGAAATAATTGAAACGTTTTCAATGCAGGAAAATGTGGTCTTGAAAATTGAACAAAGTAAATATCAGAAAAATTTACCAATAGGCTCCACTTCCCATACCATATAACCGTTTTGGGGGATTTTTTTTTACTTCTTTTTATTTATTTTTTTTTTGTGACACTTATATTTTGCATTCCATTTTTTTTTTCATAAAGATAAAGGAATTATTTTAGCTAAAAATCTATATTTACTATACTACACCTGTAGATTATTAGAAAGTAATTGGAAGGATAAATTACTGTATACATGTACACATAGTTATTGAAGTTAGGCTATGCTTCACATGCTTAACTTGGGTTAAATTTTAAATATGAATCAATTTTTATTTTTGGCATTAAAATTCATTGTAAATACAGAGAACTACATGTAGTTTTACAGTATATCTACGTTTTTGAATTTACTAATATTCCATATTCTGAAAACTTTAATACGGGCATTTAGGATTATTTAATGGATTGCTATTTTTGTACGTGGTCTCACTAGACAGGTTCCAGTGTATACACATGTTCCTAGGTTATTAACGTTTTACTATTTTGTATATTCTAGTTTTGTATCTTTCAGAGATAGAATGCAATTTTAGCTAAAAATCTATATTTACTATACTACACCTGTAGATTATTAGAAAGTAATTGGAAGGATAAATTACTGTATACATGTACACATAGTTATTGAAGTTAGGCTATGCTTCACATGCTTAACTTAAATTTGAAATATGAATCAATTTTTATTTTTGGCATTAAAATTCATTATAAATACAGAGAACTACATGTAGTTTTACAGTATATCTACGTTTTTAAATTTACTAATATTCCATATTCTGAAAACTTTAATACGGGCATTTAGGATTATTTAATGGATTGCTATTTTTGTATGTGGTCTCACTAGACAGGTTCCAGTGTATACACATGTTCCTAGGTTAATAACGTTTTACTGTTTTGTATATTCTAGTTTTGTATCTTTCAGAGATAGAATGCAATTTAATTAATACATGTACTTTATAATTATGTGTGCCATTATGTCCATGTTGAGACATACATGTTTTCTATGTTGAAAAACATAACGATTGTAAATTGCCATGCAATTCTGTACGAAAATCAGACCCAAAATATAAATGACCTACATGTACATTTTAAAAATTGACTTCTGGTCAAATACACTTCTGATTCATATTTTTTTACATTTAAAAACCCCCACATGTTAAATAATTTTTTTTTTTTATCATCAGCTGGGGTAATTTCTTAAGTAAAAATTCATGTTTGCTTTGTTGTGACATTTAAATATCACATTTCTTCACAGTTGATGCCAACAATTACATGCAATCTCTACCAAAGGTCATGGTGGGTCTATATATAAACATTTATATATTTATAATTAGCTTTGTATTTGTTTCATTTATCACTTCAAATTTCGCATACATATGATACATGTACTTGTAGTTTAGTAATCACTATAATAAGATTATACATAATTTATATATCATCAGATTGTTATATTTTTATGATTTGTAAATTGTATATTTTTCTAACTTATACCAGTACTTACCGTAAACATGTTATAATATTCATGGTATTAATTGTATTTAACTCAACAAATATCTTGGGTGATTATATCTTGAGAGGTCATCTTCTTTGCCATTTAAAAGTTGAAAGAAATTTCTATCTAAAAGATTATATTATGGAACAAGGTTTAATTAATGTGATCTAACAAGACAGGTGATGTGAAGATTTGTAAGACATGTTAGACTGTACATGTATTTATATATTATAGGATATTTATAATATGTATACAGTATTATCAACACAAGTCAGCGTCTGTATTCCAGTATATATATTGTACATGTACATTATTCAGCACGAGTGTACAAAGGTGCTGTCATGCTGGGAAGTGCATGTATATTTAAAGAGTAATATTTTTTATGTTCTCAGCATAACTTCCAAGTTCTAAATGTGATTTTTAAATAAAAGATATTTTTATAATTCTAAATGTAAATGTATATTTGTATTGAAGAACTACATTGTACACCTTAATCATTATAATAATTCATGAAAATTGGCATTTTAACTTCACATTTCTTGCCTCATGCTAAATGGTAAGGTATTGCAAGGGGACAACCATTTGATTCAGGGGAGGGGGGGCGGGGCTGGGGGCACTGGCAAATATTGTACAGTCAGATAATTCATTTTAATATACCGTCACAGGACAGAATATTTATTTTCAAGCAGACCAGAGACAGATTACCTATTTTTTTTTTCTCACTGTTTTCATGTGGTCAGAAATGTTATATATTGCAGTGGCGTATCTAGAATTATTTCAAAGGGGGAGCTTAGGGGATTAACATAAGCATATACCATTCAAAAATGTTTAGAAATACAAAAATCACTGCACATTGAATTATTGCGAGACAAGATTGTGATAAGGAGCCCTTTAGCAGGTAACACACTATCCCTTTTCAATAATTACACACAAATGAATGGAGACAGTCATTGATTAAGTCTTTAACCAAATTTTGATGTTCTCAATTACAGGGGCAGATCCAGGAATTTTCAAAGAGGGGGCATAAAGTATTTTGCTTATTGGTTTTTTTTTTTTGGGGGGGGGGGGTGTGCAAGACACTGTGCACATGAAAATGGTGTGTTTATTTAGTGTAAAGAACTAGATATCATCGATGATTAGATTATAGCTAATAATAACACAAGAGAAAATCATACATTTTGATACAATTCAAACTTTGTTTACATCTAAATTTTCATATTCATACATGCTGAGAAAATATTTCTTTACCAATATGTAAGGCAACCACTTTAGAGAGAAAATGAAATATAACAAAACATAGTCAAAAGCCATGAAAATCAAAATATACAGAAAAACTTGGGTGGATTTAAATTTCGAGGGAAGGGATAGATGAGTATAGAATTGTTTTGGCCGAGTGCAGCAAGGCGCAGAAATTTTGATAATTTATTTTTATTAATAAAAAAAACTGAAGGCTAGCGAATCGAGTCGAAAATCTTTTTTCATATTTAATGCCAGTATATCTATTTCCATAATCCCCCTTCAGAATCAATGTTCATCCCCTAAAGGTATTTCACACATAACATTCATGTAGTAAACCTGGGGCTCGTTTTATGAAAGTTTGTAAGTCCTAAATCCTAAGTCTTAGTCCTAATTGTCATGGGACTGATCAATCAGCCATGGTAGTTAGGACGAAAAGTTAGGATTTAAGACTTACAACTTTTCTTAAAACAGGCCCTCGATGTAGCATTTATTTCTATTTAACATCTAGCAACAACTCTCGGATAGATTTGTGATTTGTTAGTTTTAAAGAGGAATAGTGAAACTAAGATGTATATGTTTGTCATTTGCTGAAAAGAATGTTCTTTGTTGCTTTTATTCCTCAGAGGAGTATTGGTTGTTTAAGATGGTTGGACAGATGTGTGTGTAATCTAAAATATCTAACCACACTTTGATAAAAGTGCCTGGTATCATTATTACAGAATGTTAAACTGTTCATAATTTTGTTGTTGATTTATAAACAATGATTTTTCAAATAAAACATATTGTTACTAAACCTCTGTTTTGGATTTTTTTCCTTTGTGTAGAGTCGATACAAATGTTGGAATAATTGCAGATGAGCATACAGCAAATATTTGAATATAAAATTACCATTAGCCTACTTTGGTTTGATTTACAATGTAACAAGCTGCATGACTAGTTGAAGCCCTTACCATTCAAATAAATATGGTGGAGAAATGAAGTAGATATGGCTAGGGCAAATAAAACAACAAAATAGGCTAATAACTCTTGTAATGAGGCTGGCAGGTGCACAATTGATGTAGGTGACACTTTGATCACTTACATTTTAGGATGAACATCTGCATCAAATATTGGGAGCTTGGTGCAGAAATGACATGGATATGGCCTTGATAGATATTAATATCAACAAATGGGAATAACTCTAAATGTAGGGGTGGTAGGAGCACAATTTCTGTATGATACTCCACCTACTAAAGGTGTATACCTGCACTAAACATGGGGTACCTAGTTGAAGAAATTTTTGGATATGGCCCAGACATGGAAAATAAACAAGAGAAATAACTCTTCAAATGTGGGTAATATGAGTGCAAATATTGGTAGTTTAGTTGAAATAAGGAAGATATTGCTCAGAAAAAGCAAATGTATAGGCGGATACATGTACAAAACAACACTATAGTTCCCCGTTTCACCTTCAGGAGCCAATGGGAGACTAGTAAAATGTGTTTAAATCAAAACATGTATACAAAACAAATAAACTAATTTATAAATAATAAATTCAATATTTTTAACATTTACCCAGTAATATTTTCATGATATTCAACATTTTTTACAACTCTGGCATTTCAGTAATGTGTCAAAGGCTGGTGCTCTCTTCCTGGTTACAGTATAGGGCCCACACTGTTACCAGGTTCTCTCCTTCAAACTTGTTGCCATCAACTGGAAAATTACTGAATGTGGCATGAAACACAATAAAAATTGTCATTTATGTGACAGTGCATGAGAAAGGTTGTGTTATTTTTACTGTTGTCAAGTTGTTAAAAACTGAAGCTTCCTGTTTCCCCACATATAATTGTGTTTTTGTAGTTATCTATTCAAGTGAATACTGTGTTACTTCTCACATTTCAGAGTTTAACTTTTGACAAACAGAAGTCTATATACCAGGTTCTTTACAATTCATACATGACATCACTAATATCTTCATAATTGGTACATGTATAAGACTACAGGGTCAATATTTATCTTTAAACAAGAGTTGTCAGAAAACAACAAAGCTTGCCAAAATGGGTGTAAATTTTTAAAATACATGTAGGTATTTGGCCCACAGCAGTCAGGTTTTAAAGTCACAGAACCAGTAAATATTTCGATTCCTTCAGCTCAGTTTTAAAATTTGAAAAGTGGGTCAAAGATCAAGGTCAAAAGTCAAGGTACAACATAAAAGTTCTGGTCATAAGAATTCTATATGTGAAATATCAAAATCCTATCCCTCATGGTTTAAAAGCTATAGCTGAGGTTAAACATTCTGAAAAGTCTAAAATCATTAGTTCAAAAGTCAAGGTCCCAAATAAAAGCTCTGATCATAAGAATTCTAAATGTGATATATCAAAGTCCTATCCTTCATGGTTTAAAAGCTATAGCCGAGGTTAAAGTTATTGAAAAGTAGGTCACCTATATACAAGTAAAACACTTTAATGTATCATTGTGAATGCAAGGGGAGATACTTGAGGAAATAATGCAAAAATTAATGAAAATGACAAAATGAAAAGACCTTAAAAACGCATCAAAAATTAATATTCCCATTTCTATGAAAAATACAAACTTGAATCATACATCCATGTAGATCACTCAGAAACAATCCATTTTTCAATACATGTAGTGGTTCTGGAGAAGAAGATTTTCAAAGAGAGTACCTTTTGGGACTTATTCCACCCTGCCCTGGTTCCACCCTGGGCCAATCTGGCTGAAAACTACAAACTTGGTAAAGTACCATAAGCAATTGTTTCCTATAAAGCTTCGCCAAAATTTCTTCAGTAGTTTTGAAACAAAAGCTGATAGTGTGAAAACATTTTTTATAGTCTTAAAAAATTCTAGAAATTAAATTTCTGCAAAATTCTTGCACAAGTAGAACAGATTAAATGAATGCATCAAAGTGAAAGCAAGGGAGATGATTAAGGAAATCATGCAAAAATGAATGAAAATTACAAAGTCTGAAAAGACCGCAAAAACGCATCAAAAATTAATACTCTGATTTCTATGAAAAATATAAACTGGAATCATATATCCATGCAGATCACTCAGAAATAATCCATTTTTATGGGTTGATATAATAACAACCTATTATGGGTTTACTTCGACTTTTCATTGAGGGCTATCCTGTTAGCAGTGAAGAGTCATGGAGGTTGCATTCGCACTTCGTGTAAAATATAGTCCAACTCAAGAATTCAACTTTTTACAGAAAAGTCAAATATTTTGGTGTAAATGAAATTAAATCTAGTTTGAATAATCATTAAATGAAATACCACATAATTCTACTTACTTCTGCCTCTCAAAATTATGCAATGCGATTTGTAGTTAGTTTCAACAAAACGTCATCGATTTATTTATAAATATGGAATTCCACTATTTAAGATTCCAGTGATTCATCATATTGATATTGACAGCTACAAGCATACAGCGATGTAAATAGAAATGATTACATATCGCTGATACCAACATGAAGCTAAATCAATTTCTATTGAACTCTCAAGAACATGTATGTTTTCTAGTTCACGAAAAAATGAAAATAAAAGCAGAATAGAGGGGATAGCATCCAGTAGTAGGTGCTTGTATATTATATGCAAATGGTGCATGAAATTCATAATGAATACATTCCTGTCCATTTTGAAAACTATCAAATTGACGTGTTTGTCAACTAATTGCTATATATAACCTGCCTTAATGAGATTCCCCGGGCATAATTCCTTTATTTATACACCCTCTATGCTGACCACATGCCTTACATAACCAGCAACTTCCCAATTTCAGGGGACGGTCACTTGTATACTGTGTGTATTGATATCGCAACGGGAGGTAACTTGAACATTGAATGTTACAATTTCCAGTTTTCATTTCTGCGGAAGTTAGGGAAAATCGCCATGTCGATTAAGGGGTCTTTACACGACATTTATCACACAACTTTTGAAGATAATCACATTTAGATTGGGATGTATATACCTAAACTTTTTGTGTAATGGGTCTGTTCATAATGGATTTTAAACAGAAACAATGTCTTCAACAAAATACAAAGTTTTATCCATTGCCAAAAGTACTGATGTCTATAACTGAAATTGGTGATAGATTGTTTTGCTACATCACGACTTTACGCCCGAATTATGTTGATGAAAAATTATTTCTTTAACAATAAACACTTGGTAAACTGTCTTTTTCACTCCGTTCAGTTATCTATAATAATTAATACTAGATAGAGAACATTGTTCCGTTGTTTATTTAGTCTTGGCTGAGTATGTGTTTATGTACCACAGTAATAGCCCTAAATAGGATTGTTTACGTTCGATATTACAAGCCCTAAAATTTGTTTTAAATTACAGCAATTTTTTGCGATGAAAAAAATGATTTTACCTGTTCCCAGTGTCATGTTTGGTTTCAATTTAAGAAGGTTCCATAAATGCAAACGTTTTATTTTGAAATGAGTGTTAATGCATGATGGACAATACTTAAAGTTGGTGCAGAAGTAGGTAGAACTTTCTGCCCCGATTTTAAGCAATTTTTGGCGGTTAAAATCAGGCACAAAAAAAAGTACTTAAAATCAGAGCAGAAAATTTTGCCTAGTGCGGAAGATACAACAAATAAAATTTAGAATGTCAATTTTGAATTTATTTAGAGACAGGAAATTGTTTTTTTTTTTAGATGTACATTAATTTGAATTTGTTTTCATCTAAAATATGTTAGATAGAAGTAGTTTGATTCCCATGGCTATTTTTCCAAAATAACAACCCATTTCAGTACTTTCAGTACTTTGATTCAATTCATGTAGTAGTTCTTGAGAAGAAGATTTTTTTAAAGAGGGGTACCTTTTGGGATCTATTCTGCCCCGCTCTGGATCCACCTCTGGGTCAATCTGGCTGAAACTTGGCAAAGGACCTTGAGCAATTGCTTCCTGTAAAGTTTCATCAAAATCCCTTCAGTGGTTTTAGAGAAGAAGTCAAAAATATGAAAAAGCTAAGGTGAGCTAAAAATAATCACAGAGGTCAGATAAAAGTCAGAAGACAATGATAAAACACAGTCACAAAGGTCAATTGATAAAACACAGTCACAAAGGTTAATGATAAAACATGGCCATGCAATTCATTGATCAAAATGAAGAAGACAATCGTAAAACATAGTCACAGAGGTCAATGATAAAACATAGTCACAAAGGTCAATGATAAAACATAGTCACAAAGGTCAATGATTGAACATAGTCACAGAGGTCAATGATAAAACATAGTCACAGAGGTCAATGATAAAACATGGTTATGCAAGTCATTGATAAAAGTCAGAAGACAATCATAAAACATAGTCACAGAGGTCAATGTTTGAACATAGTCACAGAGGTCAATGACATAATCACAAAGGTCAATGATAAAACATAGTCACAGAGGTCAATGATAAAACATGGTTATGCAAGTCAATGATAAAAGTCAGAAGACAATCATAAAACATAGTCACAGAGGTCAATGATTGAACATAGTCACAGAGGTCAATGATTGAACATAGTCACAGAGGTCAATTATAAAGCATTGTCGCAGAGGTCAATGATAAAACATAGTCACAGAGGTCAATTATAAAGCATTGTCACAGAGGTCAATGATAAAACATAGTCACAGAGGGCAATGATAAAACATAATCACAGAGGTCAATTATAAAGCATTGTCGCAGAGGTCAATGATAAAACATAGTCACAGAGGGCAATTATAAAGTATTGTCGCAAAGGTCAATGATAAAACATAGTCACAGAGGTCAATGATAAAAGTCAGAAGACAGAGATAAAACATAGTCACAGAGGTCAATGATAAAAGTCAGAAGACAGAGATAAAACATAGTCACAGAGGTCAATGATTAAAGTCAGAAGTCAATGATAAAACATAGTCACAAAGGTCAATGATAAAACATAGTCACTCAGGTTAATGATAAAACATGGTCACAGAGGTTAATAATAAAACATATTCACGGAGGCCAATGATAAAATAGTCACAGAGGTCAATGATAAAACATAGTCATCATAGAGGATAAAGATAAAATGATAAAAGAGATGGTTTAATAACAAGAGATGATTACACATATATTATGCAAGAACAAAGACAACAATAAAGCTCAATGCTGTTTTAAGTAAAAAAAGACATCAGGGTCACAGGGGTCATGGCTTGAACAAACTTGAATCTATTTTATAAACTGAAGAATCTTTGTAATTTATGGATCAGTGGCCCTTCAAATGATTTTTCAAGACATACCATTTCACTTATTTTTAATTATCTTGTCTCCTTTGAAGTGGTTTTTTCTTATAACAAAACTGAACCCTAAATATCTTTTACAAGTTTTATAGGTCCATTGTCCCTGGAGAAGAAGTTAAAAGTTTACTGCAGGGACAAAATACACAAGATCATTTTAATCAGAATATCCAGTTACAGAATGCTACATAAACACTACTGATATAATATGCTACAAAATGTCAGTGATTTCACAAGTTGTTATCAAAGTAATTGATTACTCATATTGAGGTCTATAATTGTCAGTCAAATGTCTCACAACAAGGAAGTAAAATTACTTTTCTAACATATTTAAACTGCATATAAACCCAAATAATACAGCTGTTTATATTATAAACTTTATGTTATAAAGTTTTCAATATTCAATATAGACATACTGCAGGGTTAGTTTTGTGTGTGTATGTCTGTCTGTCTGTCTGTCTGTCTGTCTGTGTGTGTGTGTGTGTGTGTGTGTCTGTCTGTCTGTCTGTGTCTATGTGCAGAGGTAGCAGAGATATTATCTTTGACCAGTAATTTTATTGAAATAGAAAATGTTCTTTGTGGTTTAGTTCTTTTCAAATTTAGATAGTCCTTAAATTGTGACAAGGTGCAAAGGAAAGAAAATATAAGTATTTGGGTCATATTGATTTGACTTCATGTATCACCTTTAACTTCTCTGTTACA
The DNA here is from genome assembly GCA_030159075.1 of Atrina japonica. Lineage (NCBI taxonomy): Eukaryota > Metazoa > Mollusca > Bivalvia > Pterioida > Pinnidae > Atrina > Atrina japonica. The sequence goes on along the minus strand of BROG01000454.1, from coordinate 418,988 downwards.
TCAATATCAAGTAGTCCACTTCTGTAAAGTTAACCGTCACTTTGTTAAAAAGAAACTAGTAAAGTTAGAAAAATATTTATTTCACAAAACAATGTCAGTTTGAAAATATAGATGCTTTTCAAATTCATAATGATCTCTGGAGTCGTCAAAAACATGAAAAACACAACTTCCTTTCATAACATATAGATATACAGTGGAACCTCTCTAATAAGACCGCCTAACAGACTGACTCAAAGTGGTGTAATCAGCAAGATGGTCTCTAAAGTGAGAGGCTGGAGACATATTTAACATTCATCAAGAAATTTCAAGAGACTGACAATTAACAATATAGTATCCTTGGTCAATGGTCTTTAGGCAAGGTTCTGCTATTTAAAGAACAAACCATTAAGTATGAGTATACATCTATCACATCTTTTATCAACAGGTATTACCTTAAATAATTTTTAATGTCATTTGATAGATTTCACTGTCCTGTTACTGATAAAACATGGTACACACAAAGATTAATATTTCGTTTAAAGATTGTTTTCAATAGACCATTGCTCAGAAACCATTCCATTACCATATATAGTCCATTTTGTTTACTGGGAAACATTTTGTTTTTTCATCTTTTTTTTATCGTGGCTGATGAGGTCAGTGTTTGGTCTTTAATGTTGCTTTCATTATCGTCATCATCATCAAAAAGCTGATGAAGATTGCCGAGTGTGTAATCACCAATACCATCATCCTTAAAAATATACAAACAAGTATATATACTATCAGCCACTCAAATTCCAATGATGAATGATTAGATGTGATTTACCTTTTGACTGCTGTTATCATTACTGATAATACATCAATTACATATGTACTTTACAACAGTGGAGTAGTGTCCCATTATCAGGATCACATAACTAAATGGCTTAAAGTGGTCTGATTAGTGACGCAGTCTCTTACATGAGGATCTGGACTTATCTGAACATATTGAATATATTAAATATATTAAATATTAACAAATGTTCAAGAGACTAAATATTTATAATCTTGAATGCAAGGTGGTCTTCAAAGCAAGATGGACTTTAAGCAAGGATTTACGGTGTTTATATATATTTGTGCCGTTCTTAAACTGATACTGAAGATCATATTGGGGAATTTCACATGTTGTTGTTTACCTGATTCTGTTTAGATTTGGCGCACTGTCCTATGCTGTTTCCAACATCTGTATGCTGTGACTGGGAATATTTTGTCTTTAATGCTTGCTGATGATCTTTTAATTGCTTTTTCCAGACATTTTGCTGTAGTTGTTGAAGTTCTTGCTGTAGAGCTTGACATCGTTCTTCCAGTTTCTCAGATTTCAGTTTTTGTAACTCACTGTGAAGACTTTATAGACATCAAAAGTCAAATAATAGACATTGTTCAAGATATGATCAAACAAAGAGAAAGCTAGTTTGGGGAGCAACATTTCACCTAGCAACATATTTCTTTACAGTTCTGTGCTCATCTGCCAATAAAAATTTATCACCATTATGCAAAATAGAAAAGTTCTGAGTTTGTCCATAACTCCATTTTCCTGTTCTGTTTAGTGATTGATGATTTTGTGAGCAAAATGTACTTCTAGTGCTATAGAAAGCAAGCACCTGCCTATTGAAGGTTCAGCAATATGTCACCTCATATCAATTTTAATTCAATGATGTTATCAGAACCAAAGAATTTTTATATGATTGGACAATTATTTCTTGTACTCTAGGCAGAAAACAGGATCAAGCAGGCAAGATCAATTCAAAACATTTGCCAGCCTACGAGACTCTCTGTTTGTAGGATAAAGGCAAAATGAAACAGATTCCAAGTTTTATTTTTGTTTGTAGAATAACTTTGTGCAGCATAGTAATTTTGCCTGTCAAACTGAGGCATTGTGTTATATACAATCTCTAGACAAGGATCAGAAGAGGGGTTCACAAAATATTAGGTCACGTCAGACAGGCAATCAATAAAATGAAACACAAACAACATAGTCATTGCAGACAAACTTGGAACTTTTCTATTAATGCTCGTACTGTATTGTTGTTTCTGACTGATGATCATCAAGTTCAACTTGGAAAAATTTTGAAATTTGTGTCCTGTTTTTAGTGGATCACTCAGGAATTCAACATCACAATTCTTAGTAACATGGATAGAATGGACCTTTCAATCATTTTAAACTTTTAATCACGACATGTACATCACAATACTAAAATGTTAGGTCTAAGATAGTGAGATTTTTCAAAATCCCTAACCTTTCACTTTAAAGGAAAGTGATATAACTGACAAACTAAGAAATGTAAACAATGCACAGTGGCAGTAATTGTATATTGTATTACCCATATCAACTTCCTGCTTCCTGAATGATACAAGTGAATTGTGTGTGATTCAACAATGACATGAACAAAGGAAGTATCGGAAGTATGGTAAATATAATCTACATCAAGAGTGTTTTGTTACCAGCTTTTTAAAATATGTTGCTCTCTGTGTCATTATAAAAATGCACTAGATCTACTTATGGAATATGTAACAATGGTGTATCCTTGCAGTAAAGTTTACAGACTGATAACTGTATTGTGTGAATAAATCTTTATCAGTTTCAAATGCATTTTCTCTGTTACCATTAATTCTGACTAACTTATAACCTTGTATACATGAACGATAAACATGTTTTTTTTTCATAATTTCACAAGTAAATTTATAAATACTTGACACAAGATATTTTGTAAGTTATAATAACAATGTATTATATCCCAATATCACATAAATACAAGAAGAATTATCAAATGGATGTCAAATGTCAAAAGATATCTGCCTTATCAACAGTACTACTGATGCCATGTACTTGTATATTATAACTACATGTATCTTCATTTTTCTAGGTTTTGGTTTTAAATTTTGCATAAGTCAACAATTCTGGTCCAGTCTGGTTTTAAACACAGATATATCTCCGACAGCAAAGACTAATTTGGCTCTGGTTTTATACTTTGTCCTGATATTCTATGTATGTTTTAAAACTTTTTAGTAACTAATTTTTTTTCTTATTCATTCTTTATCATGCATTCCATTTATTCATGTATTTATTTATTTACATAAATTAGGCCTATTGAATTTGACTAATGAAAATGTCAGATGACTTGGTTAGCATCATTCTTACATTAATCAGGCTAGTATTTGGAAGGATTTTTATGTACATTAACACATTTTTGTCACAAAAATCAGTCTGGTGTTAGGGATTTACAATGGATCAGTAATCAGAAGTTATTTTGTATTTGAAAATAAAATGAAAAAATTCAGAATTTGTTAGTATGATTATGATTGATATCAGAAACTATGAAATGTAATTGACTTTTGGAAACTGTATTGAACCAACTTTGTTAATGCAACATAAACTAGTCCAGAAGTAAAGAAGATTTTTAAAGATTACATCCTTATTTTTGAAGTCTTGGGTTTGCCCTTTTGAACTGGGGGAAGCAGGAATCAAAGGTTATTAAACTGGCAAATATTGTTAACCGTACCCTGGAGATGCTTCATTAACCAAATTTGAATTGAATTGAATCAATATAGTGTCAAAGGACAAGTAAAAAATGAAAGAATTTTGGCATGTTGCACGTTTGCACAACGGCAATAGACTACAACAGGTATGTATACCTGAGTGAATTGAGTGACCTAAAAGTAGAGAAATTCTTTAAATTGATTACCCTAAAAACAGAACTTAACTATCTTATTTTCCAACTCAAATGAATGACACACAAATGTAAGCATAGGCTATTTACTTCCTTGTTCTTATAATATCTTCTAAAATGATTCCTTTTCATATTTATATATATATATTAAATGTATTCAGAGACTTAAATGAAGAATTCTAACATTCTAAGTGCACATATATTATCAATTTGCAGTGAGAAACATACACATAAAACATCTGTTATAAAATTGCTGTAATGAACAGAAACCATGTGATAAACATGACAGGAAAATGTCATCCTGTATTATATAGAATTACTGTCATTATATTAATACAAACTTTTAATGTTAGAGAAAAAATCAGCTCCCCATCCTGTGAGTGCAGTGACATGTCTTACCTCTATAATCAGAAGTGTCCCTACCTTCTAATCTCAATTGGGAAAATTTCAGTACTTAAAGAAAAATGCTTTTTCAACAAGATTGGGAAAACAGCTGAATTAAGTTTGGGGAAAAAAATCTTTTGCTTGAGGAAACTGCCTCGAAACTGCTCTAAATTGCACATAAAAAACTCTCTGATGTCAAGTTTAGACAAATTAAATTTTGTCTATTTATAGTATTCATCAACTTTAGTTCTACATGTTTTACTCCATTGGAGTTCAGCAGACAATAATTTTTACAATTCATGTATGTATGAATCATAACTCCTTTTTATGCCCCCTGTAGCCTCTGGATAAGTACCTTTTGATTTGAATCCACATTGTAGGATAATGCTTTCTTGTTAAAATGTATTACAGGAAATCTAAAACCTCATGGGGAAGTTAATTTAAAGTGTGTATCTAGCCACAGATTGACACAGTTCTTTGAATCCAAATAATATACAGTCAACTCTTGTTGGGATCATGTTGGGATCAAGCAAAATTGACGTTATATCAAATATGCTGTTATATCAAATTTCTGGGCTTGGCATCAAAATAAGATTGCATGAACATCCTATGTTGTTAAACCCCTATTAAATGTTAAACCTCAGTTCAATATGATTGCATGAATGAAATTAAATAAAACTGTTTATATTGTTGTTTTCATTGTATTAATTTAATAAATTATGGCAACAATTTATCATTTTTGATGCTTTGCTGTTATAACAATTCAATTCTAGAGTTAAAATTCATATTTGCTCTTGAAAATCACTGCCAATGCCAGAAAGCAAATATGCTGTTATATCAAACAAAAATTAATATGGATATAAATTTGATCCAATGAAATTTCTGCCGTTAACCAAAAATGCTGTTAAATCAAGTGCCGTTATAACAAGAGTTGACTGTAATAATATTCTCTATGAAAATATTTCCATGAAAAAATCAAGTAATTATACATGTAGAGTTATGATATCTGTTTTCCTAGTGTCTATGCTTTTAATTTTGAGGATACGTACATACAAAAATTTAAATTCATCTGATCATTAGTTTATGAGAAATGCTACACTATGAGGTTTAGGAGGAAAATATATTGAAATATTAACTTGTAAATAAATATAAACAGATAATAAAATTGTTGTGCCCTGATATAAAATATAACACGCGCTACATACATTGTATGTGAGAAATGTGGTCAGAGGATTGATTTACATAATGAAATTTATATTTCGGCCAAACAAGTTACCAATACATTTTAATCGAATTAAATAGTAAGGGTTTAAAATGAATATATACATGTATATTGATTTTTGGATACTCTTTCAGCTACAAGGTTACATAGGTCATTATCTGCTATTGTCATCCTTGGTAAACAAATTTCGGCATTTTCGATTGTAATGTCAAATAATATAATGTGCTAAAACTGCACTATTTAAGATTTTGTCAAAAGGTTAGAAAAGGTAAAACATTGACAGATTTTGATAGGGACAGCCATCTTGGTTTTTCAGATCAGCATGAAAAACAACACTTGTTCAGGACATCATAAGGAATACAATATGAGTATCAAGTTTAAAGGCAATCGGTTAAGTGGTCCTAAGAAGAAGTCGAAGCGAATCAGACTCAAGGGTGGCCTTCTTGGATTTTCAAATCGGCCCAAAATACAACAACACTTGGTTTCGATATCATAAGGGACATGAGTACCAAGTTTGAAGGTAATAGGTTAAGTGGTTCTTAATAAGAAGTTGAAAGTGTCTCAGCCAATCAGAGGCCATGGTGGCCATCTTGGATTTCACAAGGCCCCGAAAAGTAACAACACTTGTGTAGGACCTCATGTAGAACATCTGTACCAAGTTTTAAACCAATCCAACATGTGGTTCTTGAGAAGAAGTCGAAATGTTAAAAGTTAACTGACACACAATGACGAACAAAAAGCGATTGCAATAGGTCACCATGAGCAAAGCTCAGGTGACCTAAATATTGAGCAGGGGTACCCCTAACCCCAGCTAACAAGCTGGGTCTGGGGAGCATGCTCAGTCAAACTGCTGGAAATGAAATACTGAAAAGAATTCATATTCCAGAACAGGGGTTAATACTTCGTCGTAAAACCATTGTCCAGAATCGCTGTGCTCTCTCCTACCATGGTTTTATGACGATGGATTAACAACACAATTTCAAGAATTTGGGGCCAATCATAAGAAAATTGCTTAATATTCAATAGTAAAGGCAATGAATCAAAAACAGGAAGTCAGATTTTTCAGAACATTCAGTATACACAGATTTTATGTTACTGATCATATTTGCAATGTATACTTTTAATCTAGCTATTATAGTTTTGGAGATAATAGCCAAAACTATAAAAATCGCTAAAAATCAACATTTCAGGGGCATAACCTCCAAAAGAAAGTCAGATTTTTCAGAAATTTTCAGGATACATAGATCTTGTGTTACTTATCATATTTGCAATTTATACTTTTAATCTACCTATTATAGTTTTAGAGATAATGAAACTATGAATCACTAAAAATCAATGTTTCAGGGGATATTTTCCTCCAAAATTTTAGGATACATATATATAGATCTTGTGTTACATAACTGATCATATTTGCAATTTATACTTTTAATTTATTTAGCTAGCCATTATAGTTTTGGAGATACATTTAATAACCCAAAACTATGAAAATTGCTAGAAATCAAAATTTCAGGGGCCAAAATTCTCAAAATCAGTATATTAGATTCTTTCAAAATTTTTAAAACAAGTAGATCTTGTCCTGCTAATCAATTTTGGCCAGTTGGTTTTAGAAAAAAAAAGCGAAATAATTTGAAATTCATTAAAATTAAACATTTCAGGGGCAATAACTCGGAATCGGGTCATCTGACTCATCTGAAATTTTTAAGGGTAGATAGACCTTGTCCTGCTGATCATTTCTGGCTAATAAGTTTTGAAGCCTTTTGTTTCGTTTTTGAGCACACCATAAACAATTTTGTTTCTAGACACCCCAAAGATGTGTGTGGCCAAGTTTGCTTCCATATTGCCTGGTAGTTTCAGAGGAGACTTTTTAAAAAGTTTACGCCAGACAGATGACAGACCCCAAGTTATCCTTAGGGTCTGGTGAGCTAATAAATGATTTTAACTATTTTTTATTTCTTTTATGTATGCTAGACCTGGGTTTTTTTCTGTATTATGTAGTTGAAGTTATAACATTAAAACATACTAGTTGATATGGCAATTTTTTCAAAGAATCATGATAAAGAAAAGAATAAAAAGCATATTTCGATTGATTTATTACTATTGTCACTAATTTTCTAATGAACATCAGTCAAACTGGAACGATACATATGATTTTTTCAGGCGAGTAAGGAATGTATGCGTTATAATCAATATTTGTAATTATAAAGCAATATCCAATCCTGACCCTGTATTGAGACACCACCCTCATAAAAGACCACCTGTCTTGTGAGACCATATTATGAAAACCACTTGTTTGGATAATCCTTGAAATAAAACCTCTTTTGAGAGGCCTGACTTGAGAGACCACATTTCAGTGGCTGACAGGTTCCACTGTGCATATTAACAAAGAGTATGTAAGAGAATAAAATTGTGATACAAAGATAATTCATATGGACAGACTTAAAAGTTTGAAAAACACTTTATCCTGAAATGTATGAATTGTTTGCATTGACAAGTTTAACATTTTATTTACCCGAGAAACTCAGTATCATTCTGTGGGACACAACTCAAGTTATTCTTTTCGGCTTCTTTATCTCTCGTAATTCTTTGAAGTCTCGTTAAATCCCAATCAGTTTCTGTGGCAAAAAAGGTTAATAAATGGCATGTCAAAAGTGGGTTATCAGGATCCATATTTATATCAATGTATTGTTGTTTTACATCCTGCATTTGTATGAAGACATCAGCAGTTATAGGTAAAATGCCAGAAGTCTGGACCTGTGCTATGAAGTGATGCCAACACAGCAAGTGTTCTTTAATATGCCACGCCTACCGTGACCTCAGTTGCAAGTCTAATGACTTTTACGAGGAACCGTCACTATGTGCTAGGAACTGACAGTGAGGGTTCTTTAATGTACCACACCAACAGTGTTACAGGATCTGTTTTATCAATGACCCCCAAACTTTCACTTGGTATGCCAAACACTTTGATGACGGAGAAGTCACTATATTTTTAAACTGACTTAGGTATGACTTGGTACCTGATACAGGGAAGAAAACATGGGACATACAACCTCCTTACATTTCAAATGCTCTGCCACCACAAGCAGTCACATGGGACCTTCTACTTACATGTCAAATGCTCTATACCACCACAAGCAGTCACGTGGGACCTTCTACTTACATTTCAAATGCTCTACCATCACAAGCTGTCACGTGGGACCTTCTACTCTTACATGTCAAATGCTCTACCATTAGAAGCAGTAAGTGGGACTTTCTACTTACATGTTAAATTCTCTATACCATCACAGGCAGTCATGTGGGACCTACTTACATGTCAAATGCTCTACCATCAGAAGCAGTCACATTGTATGCAGGTGCATAAGATATAAAGTATCTAATATTCTTTTGTTAAAAATTAGAAACAAAAAAACTAAATTGATAAAGTTTTCTTGAGATACCGTTATTTTGTTTTTGGAGGGTGGGGGAGTTCTTTAGAAATGTGAACGATACTATAGAATATTACCTATTTATTGTTTTTTGCATATATTTTTGCCTTAAATCCCACCAGGACCAGTACCCATATTCATCAAATTTAAACAACCTGTTTTGCCTTTTCTAATAGTGCTCAGAACCTGTTTTGCCTTTTCTTATAGTGCTCAGAACCTGTTTTGCCTTTCATTCCTATACACAAACACAGTCATTCATCAGACAGTCTTTTCACGGACATCCTACCCAGTCATTGGCCAGCAGAATACCTCTTTTTCAATCAGTGATCAGCAATACAATACAATGACTGTGGTCAGTCAACCAAGCAAAGAGGCAAATATTTTGGATGCGTTTCATCTACACACCGGAGAAACCAATGTCCTTACCTCACAAAATTGTCAACACCTGAACCAAAAACAGAGTGTCAGGACCTAAAAGATGAGTAAATTTATAATTTGTCCTATTTCAAAATGACTACATCCTTACTCATGATTACCTTGAATATGAACAAGGTCAAGCACGTATCATAGTAAAAGGTAGATTGAAATCCAGTATACCTTTCTGGAAATAAATAAATGAATGTATAGATACTATAGATAATAGGTATAAGATACCATTTTTCTCAATACTGCCTTCTGTCTGTTTGAAAAACAATAGAATCGCATTAAATCACAAGTGTTTTGTATCTTAAGCCATTCATGATCTGTCGGTCCGTGGTTTAGTAGTAGAGTGTTCGACTAGACCTTATGTAGTTAACCCAGAAGAAGTCGAAAATATGGAAAATTACATCCCCCCCCCTTCATTTTTGCAGTCTGAAAAAAATTTATAAAATTTCAGAAATTTTTTTTCAAGAAAGCATTTATCTACCAAACCACAGGTAAAACACATAAAATAAATGCATTATAATGAATAATAGGGCAGAAAATCAAAGAAATCATACAAATGTGATTGACAAAGTCTGAAAAGACGTCAAAAACGCATAAAAATTTATTTTCCGATTTCAACGAAATTTACAGATTTGAAACATCTATGTATATCACTCAGATACAGTTAGTTTTTTAATTCATGCAGCAGTTTTGGAGGAGAAGATTTTTAAGAGGGGTACCGGTACCCCCTGGGGCCTTTTTTGCCCCACCCTTGATCCATCCCTGGGCCGATGGGGCTAAAATGAACTTTAAAGTTTCATAAAAATCCCTTCATTGGTTTTGGAAAAGAAGTTGAAAATGTGAAAAGTTTACGGATGGACAGACAAAAGGCGATCAGAAAAGCTCGTTTGAACCTTTGGTTAGGTGAGCTGAAAAAAATGGTGGGTTAAAGTAAGCAATTACTCATGTTTTCAGATGAGGGATTAGAAGTTCATGATGATTACAACAAATGCCAAAAAATGGCAACAGATATGAAAGCATATGCACAATTAAATGTGTCTCCCAATAACAATCAATAATATATATGGTTTCAGGGTGGGGCTGTGAACAATTTTTATGGTATAAGTAAAAATATAAATTTCAGGGGATGGGGCAGTACAACCATACACCAATGAATGTGTTTATTAATAAAAATCAAAAATATATATAGACTGTGAAAGGCTTTTAAGTTATAAGAAAAAAATATAAATTCCAAGGGGGTAGAGCAGGACCCGCATATGCACCAAAAATGTGTCTCCCAATAACAATTAATAACATATATGGTTTAAGGGTGGGGCTGTGAATAGCTTCTAAGTTATAAGCAAAAATATAAATTTCAGGGGGTGGGGCAGGACCCTCATATGCATAACTGAATGTGGCTCCCAATAACAATCAATAATATATTTGATTAAAGGGTGGGACTGTGAATGGTTTTAAAGCTAAAAGCAAAAATATAAATTTCAGGGGTGGGGCAGGACCCCCATATGCACCACTAAATGTGTCTCCCCTTAACAATTCAAAATATATATGGTTAATGGGTGTGGCTGTGAACTGTTTTTAAGGTATATTATAAATATATATTTCAGAGGATAGGGCAGGTCCCCTCCAACAATGACCCTATCATACAGCAATGAATCTGTCTACCCATAACAAACAAGAATATATATGGCTTAGATCTAGACATGTGAATGGTTTTCAAGAAATACATAACAAACTTTAATTGTCAAAATCCAAGATGGCTGCGTAGCTGCCATTTTGTGATCCGACCCTGCTGAAAATGTACACTGCACAAGTAGATGTCACAGAGAATCTATATTTCAAATTTCATAAAGATCCCTTCAGTACTTTCTGAGAAATAGCAATAACAAACTTTAATAGTCAAGATACAAGATGGCTGCCTTGCAGCCATTTTGTGATCATACCTGCCTGAAAATGTACAGCGCACAACTAGACATCAAAGATAATGTACAGTAAAACTTAATTCAGCTACCACCTGTGTATAAAGACCACCTGGTCATAAAGTCCTTTTTTGCTGTCCCCAATAGTATCATCTATGTACAAATCAACCTCTATATTGAGACCACCTCCCTATAAAGACTGGTTTTGTTTTGTCCCTATGGGCGTCTTTATATACATGTTTCACTGTATATGTCAAATTTTATAAAGATCACTTCAGTACTTTTTAAGAAATGGCAATAACAAACTTTAATTGTCAAAATACAAGATGGACGACTGGCAGCCATATTGTGATCTAACCCACCTGAAAATGTACAGTACATAACTAGACCTCAAGGAGAACCCTATATGTCAAATTACCGGTACATAAAAGATTTCTTCTTTCTGAGAAATAGCAATAAAAAGAATTGTTTATGGACGGATGATGGACAATGGATGCAAGGAAATTTGAATAGTCCACCATCTATTGATACATTGAATTCTACTGAATGTATAGAATTGGATTTATCTGAAAAACTGTTTACATATGGAAGTTTGAAGGTTTAGTCCGACAGATTATCTCTATGCATTATGTAATAGGGGACATTCTTTATTTATTGCCCATGAAGGAACTGATAACACTGGAACTTCTGGAAAAAAATGTATGACAATTTATTTTGTGTAAATAATTTGTACAATCAAAAAATTATCATAGTGTGTTTAGTTGCTTACGCAGGTTTTTTCGTATTTTAGAACTTTTTAATTTGAAATTATTGGACATTCAAGTTTTTGACAGGCATATTGCACTTTTCATTAAGAAAAGTCAAACTGATATTACATTTTTATAGGATTTATCAATGAAATATAAGCATTATTTTTCACTTATATTTTTAACTAATTAGACTCTATTTCCATTGGCTTAATGAAAAATATCGATGTAAGCTGTGATATTTTTCATTAAGCTAATCAAAACAGTGCAAGGCCACTTATGAAAATATGATTAATTAATCCTATCTATAATGTAATGATATTTTTCAATTCATTGTTTGCTTATAAACTGAACATATTTGCTTACAAATGCCAATAAATGGTGATGCCATGGTATATTACATCTTCAGTTTCAGAGTGTACTTATATGGATTCAGAAAACCTAACAGAGTGGTGATCCAGAAAGTCAGATCACACTTTGTGAAAGTAACAGAATCAAATTCAGAATATTGATAGGTATAAAAAAAAAGATAGGGTATATCAATATCTAAAATAAAAATGCAAAGCCAGAGGTTCAAATCACTGTATACATATTAATGTACAGTGAGTGTGATATGGGAGATAACTCTGCCACTGCGGCAAGTTTTTGCAGTGGTCTAGAGGGTAATTACTTCACTCTCAAACAGATGGTCCTGGGTTCCATACAGAGTATCAGGTCATACATAAAATGTTTTTAAAAGGTATGCATGTTCATACAAAGAGAATAACTTCCGTATGCAGCCTTAAAAATAAAAGAATTCAAGGCAGACAAAATTTCAAAACTACTATGTTTACCTTTATTTAGATCAATGACATGATTAAGTTCATCTTTTGACTTCAGCAAATCATCTGACAATCTCTCCACTTTCTCTTTTTGTTGAAAGTATTGGTCCATTTCTTGTAATAATGATAGAAAAAGAAAATCAGTAAATCTTTAAAAAGTATTTCAATTTTGTTTCTATTTCCTTCTTTGAAATAGGAAAGTTTTATTTTTACAAACATTTTTAGATTGATTGTAGAATGTCTTGAAAGCTGTTATCAGTTTTAAACTTGCTTTCACTCTTCCTTTTGTTCACTTCCATCCAAGTTTTTCTTTTCGTTTCATTTTTTTGTTTGTATCATCATTAACCATCTTTAAAAAAAAAGTCAAAACACAGACTTAATTGCCAATTGATGATGGAAGAAAATAGAAACACCAGGCAGAAAATACACATTGTGTCCTAGAAACAATATCAGTGATGAATTTCATTTCTTAGAATTTATTTGCGACAGAGGTCAACAATTATGAAAATTTCCACTTGGCCTGTAGGACCCGTAGTATTTAAATCTACCTGTCAAATTGAAAACATGACTTGTCTGTAAATCAAGTGTAACATTCAATTTTGTATTTAAACAAGAATAATCTTTATTGAATTAATTTTTATCTTCAACAATTTCACTTGTCCTTTTGGACAAGTGAAAAGTAACATCTACTTGTCCAAATGCAAAATAGACTTGTCCCGGACAACCGGACAAACCTGAATGTTGAACACTGATGTAAGAAATTCATACCGATATCACCAAAATACTTTACCTCACCAGAATTCACCAAATCTTGAAATTTCAACAATTACTCAAGACAGGTATTCAGTTGTGAGAACCATAACTGCATGAATACCAAAGACTTCTTAACTACTTGAATTAATTTTTTCTAGATTCAAATGTTTAAATGAATCTATTATATCAATATGTACAAATTAAATGTATAATATGTGTCTTCTTATCCTGAACACCATGAAAATCATTTTATTTCTCATTTGTCACATGACAATAATTAAAATCAAATGTAAAAGAAGAAAAGATCTGAATTGAATTATTGATATATATATATATATATATATATATATATATATATATAATATATATATATATATATATATATATATATATATATATATATATATATATATATATACAGTGAACCCGCTTTACAACGACATTCATTATAACGGAATATTCGGTATCCGACAAGAATCGCTTAGGAACAAATGTACATGTACATAAAAAGTACTCATTACAACGGAATATTCAGTATCCGACTCCGACATTAGATTCGGGGAACAAATGTACAAAACTATGTAAATAAATTCTTTACAACAACTTGACATAGAAGCCACCAGCTGATTCGGCTATTGTTACCAGTCTTGATTTTCTTCATGGTTGAGATCACAGATAAAAATTATTGTGTCAATAAAACAATTACACCGTCAATTGTTCTCTGATCTGCACTGATAGATGATAGGCGTCAACAATTAGCCTTACCTGTACTGCAGTAGGCCTAATGTTTATAAAACAGGTTTCGTTAGAACTGAACCGACATTAAAATACAAGCTGCGTACAAATTGAAAAAAAGATAATTAAATAATTAAAAATAAATACACATAGTTGACAAGTTCCGTTAAGCTACATGTCCGTGCCGATGTGGTTACAATGGCGTACCTTTAAATTACTTCAATTTTTTTGCGATAGCCGTAGACATTTTAGTAAGATTTTATTTATGAAAGGCTTTTTTAATTAGATTGTATCAGCAATCTCTGTGCTTTTTATTCAAGCAATAAAGAATCTAACTCGGAATCAGGTACATTTGGGCATTTTGTACATGATCCGTGCATTTTACGACGTCACCCATTTACTATATGTGACCGAAAAATAATTGTGCATAGATGTTTACAAGATTATCTTGCATAAATATGAGAATTAAATGGGTGAAAATTGTATGAAATAACATAAGAAGAACAGTTATGACTTTTTGTTTATTTATTTACGTGTAATTATATGCATAAATGATACTCAAGTGAGCTAACTACAAAATGCCCACGACATCAATTTCGTTACAGTGACAAATTCGATATAACGTCAGTCCTATGTGGGTCGTTGTAAAGAGGGTTCACTGTATATATATATATATATATATATATATATATATATATATATATATATATATATATATATATATATATATATATATATGTACCTTGGCTGGGCAGGCCTATGGCTCTGTCAGCAATGTTATGTTAAACATTAACATTACATATCTATAGACCTTTTCACAATAACAGCATTCCTATGAATTTCACCTACACACCGGAACTTTAGGACGCCATAAAGGAGTTTAGTGCCCAGAGCCTTTCGTACCCAAGACAAATGCTACCCATTGAAAGACAATTGGTACCCTGTGTATGCTTTGTCTTTAATTGGGTACAATTTATTTTAGGTATGAAACTTGTTGATGTCGTCCGGAAGTCTCTGTGCGCAGGTGAAATTCATAGGAACACAGTTATTGTGAAAAGGTCTATTGTATGTTAGACATGCATAGTCAAATGTTGAAAGAGTTAAGTCACCTTTCTGTAGACAAATCTGCTGTGTCTGGAGCTGACATAATTCTTGTTTAGCTCTCTCTTCTCTGATGGAAAATCCATCACCAAGGAAACTGGACTTTGTGGCAAACTCTGACACATCTATGATAAACTGGTCTTTGATGCTCCCTAACAGGTTATCTAGTCTTTCCTGTAAAATTACAACTATGAATAACTTTACAAATGAATAAAGATGTTGAGAATTAATCTTTCATTAAATGAGTCTTCTTGAACAAGAGGCCCAGTGGGCCTTAATGGTCAACTGAGTGAAATGTGATTACAGTGAGAAAAGCTGACTATCACTGGTTTATGAGAATTTTAAAGATGTACAAACTCTTGGCCCTTTTTGGAGCTCCCATAGGTCCTAATGCCTTTTCATTTGTATGCAGTATGCAGCTTCTCATAGGGATAGTTCCTATCAAATTTAGTCAAAAATGGTCCTATGAAAAAGAAGTTAAAAATGTGTAAAAAGAGACCAAAAACTTATATTTTCTTTGGTTTTGTTTCTGTTCCTTTGGTACCTGTGACCTTAACCTTTAATCTCATGCCCTTGAAATTTTGTAACAATGATCCTTAGATGATTCCTAACAACTTTCTCATATATCTTTGTATACAAAAAGTTTTGAGTTAATAAGCCATTTATATAAAACCGCCCTATAGATTAAACATATGTGTATTTTATTTTCAAAAGAAATGAAAATGGGCTTGGGCAATACTTACATAATTTTTTTAAATGCCCTTTCCCTATGTTACATGAGGTGCCCCTGAGTGGGTCATTCACAAACTTTGTAGATATTGACTGAATAATCAGGTTTTTAGAGTTGTACCAAGTTTTTTTTTCCTATGGATCCTAGCCCCTTTTCATTTGCAGACTTTAATCGGATGCTTCTGCCAAATTTGACCCACTGGTTCAGAAGAAAATGTGTAAAAGTTAACAACAGACAACGAAGGATGGATGAAACACAACTAAAAAGAAACAAAAACTAGATGATTTTACAAGTCCTCCCCTTCTGTCCTTAGATGCACTGTGAGTTTGACCTTGAATATACGACCCTGGTCAATTGATCAAAGTCAGACACAGATTTAGGACATAACCAATAATACATATTATAGTTTGAAGGCATTCCAAGCAAGAGTTGAAAAAAAATATAGCCTTGTCCGTGAAGACATCAAGGTAAAAATATGACACACCTTCTGGTCATGACCTTTAACATATTTCAAAAGGTGAAGTGCATTCGAAACAAGTGTTAAAAAGTTTTAGCCTGCACAGAAATTCTGTATGTTATGGGTGTACTATGGCATTGAAAGATGAGTCAGGATCAAACCTTGAAGGTCATGACATGTTTATATAATGAACAAGCCAAAGGGACAGCTATACCAACAAGAGTACTGCAAACAGTACACAATACACCTGCAATGAAAAGCAATGCACAGTTTATTTGAAGGAAGCAGTAACACTAAGCATGCACTACTGGGGTGTGAAACAGGAATGTTAATTGCGTTTAGATTAGTATGTGATTATAACATTGTATTATATACAGGTATAAGAGAATACATGGAGATGCATAATGAAATGTGTCTGCATTTGAAAAGCTACACAGCGCATAAAGCTATGTATGATTTCTAAAAATAGTAATGTTGCCCTATATTCACAAACAATGAACATATCATTCATTAAATTACTCAGAAAGTGTCAACAAGCAAAGTTACATAATATTCCTAAAAACAGTAATGGTGACCTACATTCACAAACCATGACCTTGAAATTTGACTCATCTCAAGAACTAGTTGCAAGGAACAAATGCATAAAGTTTCAATAAAATCTGTTTGCTGGAAAAGCTTCAGACAAGCTAAATGTTGATGTAAAGTTATATAAGATTTCTAAAAATAATAATGGTGACCTACATTTGCATACCACGACCTAGAAATTTGACTCATCTTGAGAATCAACGGTATAGTTTCATTAAAATCTGTTAAGTACTTTTCTTAAAATGCTCTGGATAAGCTAAGTTTCTAAAAATAGTAATGGAGACCTACATTTGCATACCATGACCTTGAAATAAGTCTTGTCTCAAGAAAATTTGCAAGGAACAACTGTCTAAAGTTTCAATAAAATCTGTTCAGTATTTTAATTATAAAACTCCAGACAAGCTAAATTTCTAACAAGCTTTGTAATTTGTAGAATTTATATCCCCTACTTTCCCCCCTTTCGTAAAGGGGCAATCATATTGTAGGTATACTCTTTTGAGGTTAGGCTGAAACATGTAATTTTCATGCTGTTGACACAAGATATATTGCTTGGAAATCGAACAAAAACTAGTCTTATACACAGGTTTGATGTGTTATTGAACATGTATTATGGAATAAAGTGGTTGAGATAAGCATAGACTGAATAAGTTGGAAATAATCGGATGTTTATTGCCATTATTGCTTGGAAAGAGCCGAAAATGACATTTTTTTTAAACAAGCGGTCATAACCCTGCCAAATAGCCCTTCAGGCATTTAACCTTGTTACCAAGTTTGAAGAAAATCAGGTGATATCTGTTGCCATGATTGCAGGGAAACGGCAGAAAATGACATTTTTCGTTATGTACTTGACACGTGGATCACGTACATAGAAAAGGAAAGCTAATTGTGACAGAGGGACACAAAGTAGTAACACTAAATGCCTTGACCATTTTAATGACAAGGGCTGAAAAAAGGAATTTTGATGATTGTCTATATCCTTGATGATGTTCCATTAATTATAATATTTACAAGACAATTAACTGCAAACTAACATATTCTGCTTGGTGCTCTGTCTTTTTGTCTTCCAGAATTTTCTTATGATGCACCAATATTTCTTCTTTATTACACAACCATTTGATGCCCAATTCCTCTTCTGATAATTCATAAACCTTTTATAAATGAACAAGCATTCTGTGAGTATTGATGAAGCAATACATTTGAATTTACAAATTAGTTGTCTGGATGGTGAGTGCTCACAAAACTTTAACCAAAACCTTAACCAGATGGGCTTATGAATGCAGACAAAACCTTCAGTCCCCTCAGTTTCACAGAATAATACATTTTGATACTTAATGATGAATCAATACATGCCCCTACCTGCAATTACAAAATGTAATACAAAGCCATAACCTCAAATATTGAGCAAAAACAGTTAAGTCCTGAGCATGCCTAAAGTTTTAAGACATAAAAATTATTATACATGTAAAATGTATTTTTTCCAACACAGTCATTATACCACGTTCAAATGACCCAGACTCAATTCCCTAAACCAGCATGGAAAATCTCAGCTTTTGCATTTTGATTGACCTTGAATCATCCACAAAATAAGGTGTGATGTTATGTACAAAGGTAAAAAGACTTTGCTTGCCGAGACATTTGATTTAGAAGTTGGAGGTCCTAGGTATGATTCCCACTACCAGGTCATAGTAAACACTTCTTTTAAACTTGTCGGAGCAACACAAATGCCCTTGCTGGCAATATTAAGTTGACTCTGCCAAAAATCATCTAAATGGTACCAAATATGAAGTTGACGTCCATCTTCTCATAATTCTACAACATACCAAATTTCAGTCCAATATATCAAAACATGCATGTCTCAGATAATGAGCAGAAACTGTGAATCTTCTAGGTCCAAGGGGCATACATTTTGTAATTCTTCCAAAAATAATTAGACCAGAATCAAATATAAGGTACCAGTAGATCTTTTAGATGAGATTTGAAAATGAGCTGATGTGATGATGGAAAAGGTATGACATGTTAAAAACACTTCATCGACACAAGTCCATAACACAGGTCAAAATTTGTGAAACTTAACCTTTAGCTGGAAATGGTTTAATTCAAGCCAGACTTTCTTGCAATAAAATTAAAAGGCCTAAATTTATCAATATTTTGTTTTGATTAACTATACTTCAATGTAATCTTATTCTGGAAGATATACATGTAGATGTATGTACATGTACATGTATCACCAATTTATAAAGGTACTTGAATACATTGACTATGTATGTGCAGTGAATCTAAGATGAACATGTTTATCTCTCTATATTGAAAATGTATTGTATACTTATACTTATCACTTAAAGGCATCTTAATGACAGCATATACATGTATATATACTACATACAGTATAATGTCAACAGATGTCAAAGCAATTTAAGGGTAAAATGATATAAAGATTGCTATACTGAATGGCACATGTACATTTCCAATTAAACGTGAACATGTGTCTAAACTGACAAATTATAGTAGGAGATAATGAAAATTAAACAAAAGGCCCATGGCCGGCATGGGCCACATCACTCACCTGAACTCTGTTGGTATTCTTACAAATATGGGAATCTCAATTTACATATTACTATAATACTCCTTGGGAGTGGAGGAGACTTAAAAATAAATAAAAATGACAAAGCCAGGGAAGATGTCAAAAACATGTCAAAAATTATTTTCCCAATTTATTCCAAAATAAAAAAACTGAATCATGCATCTATGTAAATTACTCAGATGCGATTAGTTTTTTCAATCTGTGCAGCAGTTCTGGGGAAGATTTTCAAAGAGAGGTACCCTCTGAAATCTATTTTGCCCCACCCTGGTTCCACTTCTGAGTCAGTCTGATAAAAAAACACAAACTTGGTGGTGGAACTTTGGTACTTGCTTCCTTTTAAGTTTTGTCAATATTCCTTCAACTTTTTTTTTTTTTAAGAACAAGCTGAGAGTGTAAAAAAATTGTCCCTGCCCCCACTTCTTTTTTGGAGTTTTATAATTCATGAAAAAAATTTTAAATTAAATTTCAGCAATATTCTTTCATGGAAGCATTATTCCACCTGATCACAGGTAAAACACATAAAAATGAATGCATCATAATAAAGATATGGGGAGAAAATAAAAGAAATCATGCAAAAATGAAAAAAAATGTCTTAAAAAAAACGTCAAAAACGCATCAAAAATTTATTTTCCGATTTCTATGAAATTAACAATTTGAATCATACATCTATTTAGATCACTCATATGCAATTAGTTTTTCAATCCATGCAGCACTTCTGGAAAAGAAGATTTTTAAAGAGGGATACCCCCCTGAAGTCTCTTTTGCCCTACCCTGGGTCCACTCCTGGGTCAATCTGATTGAAATGAACAATTTTGGTAGAGGACCTTTGGTACTTGCTTCATATACAGTTTCATCGAAATTCCTTCAGCAGATTTGAAGAAGATGTTTAAAATGTGAAAAGTTAACTGACAGACAGCTCGACAGAGGGACGGACAAACGGCACGATAGACCTACATACAACAGACAAAAGGTGATCAGAAAAACTCACTTGAACCATTGGTTCATGTGAGCTTAAAACAACAGCTCGCAAAGAGGAGATAATCTAGAACATACAAAAGCACAATAGAATGAGCAAAAGAAATATTATTTGCAAATTTGGATATTTGTGAATATTTTTTTTTTACTAAATTAGTAAATATGATATTATTTGGTGTAAAGATTGAGCTGCTATGACCTAAATCACACCAAGTACTTACTGGTACTCTTTTACTGTTCATAGGCGTCGAAAGCAAATTGAAAGTGGGGGGCTAAACCAACTTAAAACACACATACGCCAGAAACATCTGGGGGCTAAGCCCCAATTTTCAACACCTATGTCTATCTTTGCAAAAAATGTGGGGGGCTAAGGCCCCCTTATCCCCCCCGGTTCCGACGCCTATGCTGTTAAAGGTGCACACTGCAAAGGCTGTATGTAGAAAACAAAGTCATGGTAAAACTTGCCTAGAAATGCAATTTATTTTGCATCATAATAATATTATAAGAAGAAAACATGAATGTAAAGATTCTTAATTCACGTATCTGTATTGAATCAACACCAGTAAATCAATTTAGAATGAATATATTATAAATACCTTTAAGGAAAGATCCTTATTAAGAAAAGAATTTTGTTCTTCCAGTTCCTTGATTCTTTCTTGCTTTGTGTTTATTTTACTTCTGACTTTGAAAACAAAGAAGGAATATCAGCATATAGGGATTTGGTAGGCCTATTTTGGCACTGGCCCCTAAAATTTATATTTTTTAGGGGAAAAAAGGTAGAGAATGATAATGTTTTAGTGTCTGTGAGTCAGGAAATTGCCTCTCAGAGCTTTTAAGATGATAAAAAATATTCCTAGATTGAATCCAGAAAATGGATTTCTAAATCTTATAAAGATAAAAAAAAATTCTGGACACCTTTTGAATTGCTCTTGTAAGTTTTGTTGAAAGTCATAGTATTTGGGGTAAATAATTAGTCAATTTAATGCATTATTTGGGATGAAGACGAGTCACAGTGTGATAATTAACTCTTTGGGCTTTTAATTTGTCAATAAATCATGTTTCAGAATTTCAAATTTCAGTTTAGTGTTTGGAAAGGGGCATGTTCCTTTTGTCACAGATGAAGTTTATCCAACAATTTCAACAACAACAAAATGTTCAGCGAGGCTAGTATTGTATAACAATCTAGTATATAAATGTGTAACTCTAACACTCTCCCCCTCAACCCTTTGAACAAAGTCTCAATTCTCATCCTGGATCCACCTATATTTGGGTCTGGTTACAGGACCCATTCCCAATGCAAAAATGACTTTTATTTTCCACAAAATATGCAAAAATTCCCAATCTGGAATTTAAAAACAAAAAGTAAAGTAGATCTATTATCAAACAAATGTAACAACTTTAGTTTTTCTTTTTTAATAAAAATGTTGTTTATATTCCCAATTTTCCAGACCCTGGACTAATTTTTTTTTTTTTTTAGCAAATGGAGATAGGAAAATCCCTAGCATTAAAACTGCATATGACAAGGTGATGTCCTTCACATATTTCATGCCAGCCCAGGAGTTCCACATTGATAAAATTGAAAAAGTTGAAATATATTTGGCATGCAAGTGACCTTGGATCAAGATCAAGACACAACACCTTTCCAGAAACAAAAACAAACTCTGTTTTGTCAAGTGTTCTTGATGTCAGTGGTATGGCATTGAGTCTAGATCATGGCACATCTTTCAATAAATAACATTTGCATCAAATTGACCAAAGTATTAAGTTGCACAAAATTAGATCTACTGCAGTGTGGTTCTGACAAAATAGTTATACATCCAAGAATTTCGAATAATTTACGCACTTTCATTTAAATAGCTTTTTCTTTGTTGTGCCTTGCGTTCGGAGTGGACAATCTGACCAAATAAATCGTCTAAAGTTGACAGCATATTCAACAGTTAGTGACAAACGGACACGTGGATAGGACAACTGGGTCGTCTGTTTGTTTACACATAGGCGCTTGCAAATGAATCGTAATCATGTAGCCGTGTTTTCGTACTTTAAAAGTAATGGGACAAAAGTAAGTTCCCTAAAATGAATTTCACAACATATACTTAGTAATTCAGCATTTGTTTGATTCTAAATGAAAATAACAAGTTTAACCCTGGGCTTAATTTTTATAATATTTTCGTTTGTTAGTATCCATAAATTACTTCCAAATTACGTGTATCGGTAAGATGGTCCCCGTCTGACAACTGATTCTTCGTTCATAGAGCGAGTGAAGCGAAGCGGAAATACAACCGGGTACCACTTTAGTGTATCGGTAAATCGAATGATTACAGCGCCCTCTTCCGGTAAAGATCCCTCCAGTTAATGCCGTGATCGAAGTGAGCGAAATATAACGACTGGATTATTCGGGTTTTTATTATGGTGTTTATGTATTACGTCAGTGTCACAGGTCAATTCATTACCTTTGTAATAAACAGAAAAATATTTTACTCTCACGAAAAATAACGTTTTCTCCTGAAACAATTAATAAATTGCCATGGAATTTTTACCAAAAGAGTACGAAAGAAACTTGAAATTCTTGTGAATTAAGTTTTGTTAAAATTGCCGGATAAAAGACACATTCTCTAGGAGTTATTGAAAACAAACATGAATTCACTAAGAATTTATATTGAAAATTAATCAGTATGGGAACATACTTATGACCAACTACTGTACATTTACTTTAAAACATTAGGAGTAAACGGTTCCAGACATTTTTCAGACTATCCATTTCTAAAACTATCGATAGACACGAAAAAGAAAAAAAACCCTATTCAAATGTAAAAATAAACTGGTCCAACCTATTCATTTATTATTCCTATTTCATTTTAGCGAAAGTAATAAATAAAATCTAAATAGCCTACGAGTTCCAGATGCTCTCTCACATTATGTAGTCTATAAAAAGTAAGGTAAAATTATAATTTCGTATGCGAAAAATGTAACAATATGATGTATGGGAGATAATACTTTATACGAAATTATATGAATGATGAAATTGGTGTACCTTGGATGATAATGACATGCACATACATATTTAGAAATACGGGCAGCTAAATTATAATTCGGGTTACATAAAATGATGTTGACAGTTTATTTAGATATAGAAATTCCAAATTCTAAATTGAAATCAGCATTGACATTTAAATTATTGTTTCGAATAAACAACTTGTCAACACCTTTACAAATTAGAGCAGCAATTGCAACTGAAAAGTTAAAAGGGTCAACATTTGTCATCACCACTCTTAGTAAACAAGTTTTGATTGTAATGTTAAATATATAACGTACTACAAATTGTACTAATTTGATGGTGTAAAAGGATTACTAGAGGTTGGGTTTTGACGGATTTTGATCCAACCAGCGCCAGTATTCTTTATATTGTATGTTGCACAGATGTGAGAGGAAGCTTCTGGAACTTTGGTGTTTTGCGTTGGTTAAATTTCCAAATCATATAAAAGCATCAAGGTTCCAAAAGCGAGAGACAGAGAAGAGAGACCGTGTGATTGTTGTTACCAATGCTGCATCTCTGCTAAATAAAAGACTATACGATCATCGACTGTTATTGATATCTGTTCAAGTTGGAGAAGGTTACAAAAAACAGAAAAAAATTAAACATTTGCACTGGAGCTTTGTGTTGTGCAGACTTAATACTATGTAACTGATATATACATATTGTCGTCTTTCACTTAATAAAGGCCAAGTGGCCGAAAATTTGTGAAATTTGAGTGTTTTTTCGCATACTGATACTTCCCTTTGGAGGACATTTTAAAAATTTTATTATAATTTCGTAGTTTGGGTATTTACGTGAACAAATTAAGTTACATTATTTATATAAATAACCAAAATTTGATAACTTTTAGACACAGTAAAATTAATTACCAGTCGAAAACACTGATAATATATCAGTAAGGTTCGGTTTTAGCATATATACAACAGGCGCAATTTTTATATTATCAGCACTTCAGGAATCCAGAGCTTTACTGCTGAAGAATCAACATATTTGGCCTCCCTACGGGTTTGATATTAAAATAGAAGTTAGGTTTTTCCAGACTTGAGAGTAGTAATAGGCAGCTCCATGGCACGCCATTTGAATTTTTCCGCTAGGGGGCGCTTTTTAACGGTTTTTGATGACGTCATCAGAATACTGGCTTCTGATTGGTCAATTCAAATGGCGTGCCATGGAGCCACCTGTGACGTCATAACCCGGACGTCATACCGGAAGTGAGGTCATACCGGAAGTGCGTCATACCGGAAGTGAGGTCATGTTGTCATGGCAATAAGGAGAAAGAGCCAATCGTTGAGCTTGGAGGCTTGTCTATGACCGGAAGTTGAAGGTTGTGGGGGCGGCCATCTTGGCTAAGGAGCCAATGAGAGCCTTCGTTACAAGAGGTTGGGGGTCACGAGAAGTCACGAGAGGTCACGTGAGTTCCCGAGAAAAGTCAACGGTAAGAGAGAGAAGTTGGGTTTTCCAGTTTTGAGCTGAGAGTGAATCTATTTTTAGAACCGAAACTTTGGGTTTTTCCAGGTTTGTGAAACTCGTAGTTGGTGGCGCCACCGTCGGTGAAACTAGTAGTTGGTGGCGCCACCGTCGGTGAAACTAGTAGTTGGTGGCGCCACCGTCGGTAAGAGTTGTGTATCATGCGCATGCGCGAGAAGCGATAGGCCGAGCTCGACTCAAGCTTGTACTAAGACTTGTAGAGTATGTACAAAGGGAGATTACTCTGTATAGACTCTATAGGTGAAACAAAGGGAGATTACTCTGTATAGACTCTATAGGTGGAACAAAGGAAGATTACTCTGTATAGACTCTTTAGGTTATACATCACTCTGTATAGACTGTATAGGTGAAACAAAGGGAGATTACCGTGTATAGACTATAGGGTGGAACAAAAGGGGTGATGACTCTTTATGGACTGTAGGCATTAAACCAGAGAGCGAAACAGGAAGGGTAGCCATCTTGGGTATGGAATCATGGGATATCTAGTTTTTCAGGGACTGACTAATCTCACGGCAGGAGTGAGAACCATAGAACATGAAAGTGTGTAACGTACTCAAAGTTTGTCAAAGTGATCAAGTGTGCGTGCGTGTTGTTCTCAAAGTTTGTCAAAGTGATCAAGTGTGTACCGTTCTCATGTTTCCAAGTTTGTCAAAGTGATCAAGTGTGTGTGTGTGTGTGTGTGTGTGTGTGTGTGTGTGTGTGTGTCGTTCTCAAAGTTTGCAATGTGTGTACCGTTCTCAAAGTTTGCAGCATGTGCAACGTTCTTAGTTATGAAGTCTCAACGTGACACAAGTGACAAAGTGACACAAGTAGTAAAGTGTAAAGTATGAAGTTGTTCACTTACATCGTTTCAACAAGTTTTTATATTTCTTGTACTACTGTATATAAAATAAAAAATTAAACACTCACCCAGAGAGAGTTTTTTTCTGACGATGTTGACTCTTCGAGCTTCGGCTGCCAAATGAGCTCTCAGTAGTCTAACTGAAGTTATTCTCAAGTGTTTAATGTTACTATTTTAAGAATTGCCTCGTTTTGAATTTTTGTCTCTAACTGAACTTTTTCTCAAGTGTTTAATGTTACTATTTTTAGAATTGATTTCTATCTCATAAAATTTGTTCAATCAAGTAAAAGAATTAACTTACTTACTAGACTTACCACTATAGTATAACACAACACAAAAACTGCATCGTTTCAGTTAAGGTTTCTTTTCGTGTAAGTTAGGTGGCCCTGAAAAGGGCCGTTGGTTTTGGGTTGATAAAACCCTATTCCCCGTCCATCAGACGTCGCAACTGACTGACTTCGGCTTCTTTTTCCTTGATCAGCCGTCTTATTTCTTGCTCCTGTAGCCTCAGAAGTCTCAAATCTGCCTGAGCCATAGTATACTGCAGCTCAGGCAGTGGAGGCGCTGATGGTACAACCCTGGGTGGAGGAGGTCTAGGGGGTGGTACCCTAGAGCTGCAAGGTGGTGGTGGCGGCGGACGGTCTAAAAATGCTGGCCGACGGGGAGTAGGCCGCACTATCGTCACTTTTCTCATCGGCGACGAACACCGATGAATTCCTCTAACGAAATCACTTTCACTAGGGATATCCCCAAACCTGTCCATGATGATGATGAACTGATACCGAGTCACACCAAATGTCAGGTTTATATAGAGACTATGAACGCGCACGCAATCAATGACGTCAGAGGTCTATTCGGAGTATGAGTTGTTTCATGACTCCTACTACTACTACTCGGAACGTTTTTGTCTTATACCTTAGATGTTTTTTATGCATACACTATAAGTGACTATGTATATAATACATACATGACTGAAGTGACCATGTATATAATACTACATCTCTCAGTTTCATTGCTAGTATTAAAATGGCTTACTATCGGTCCATATCTCCCGATACGATACAATTAAAGCATGAATTTACCATGGTTGTGGCGGGACCTACCAAATCAGGGAAAACTGTATTTGTAAAACAGTTGATAGAATGGAAGGATCAATGGATTCATTCCCCTCCCGACAAAATTGTATGGTGTTATCGTGAATGGCAACCTGCTTATGAAAAACAACGGGAACATCAAGTTCACTTCGTTCAAAATATACCTGAGGATGACGAAGTCTTAGTTTCTGATCCAACTCGTCGTCACCTACTTGTCTTTGATGATATGATGGGCAGTAAAGCTCTCGATTCTATCGTAGAATGGTTTACACGTAAAGCTCATCATCGAAACACAAGTGTGATCTACATCACTCAAAACTTGTTTGATCGTGCTAAACAATATCGTACCATAAGTCTGAATGCTCATTATCTCGTCCTGTTTAAGAATCCTAGAGATAAATCTCAAGTGACCAGCTTATCACGTCAATTAGACCTACCAGGTTTAAACCATGCTTATCACGATGCTACAAATCATCCTCATGGTTATCTCTTGATTGATCTCACATCGTCTACCCCTGATAATCTAAGATTAAGATCAGATCTGTTTCATCCTTGGTTTACGGGAGGAATAGTGTTGTATACACCTTATAAGTAGACAGTCACTTTCTCTAGGGTGTCATTTCTCGTATTCCTGTTAACGTAGAATCATGAATCCTTTACCTAAAGCCACCAGTAAACTGGTGACTACTCTAAGAAAATTACAATTAGAGAAAGATCCCGTCAGACGTCAAGAACTGTTAGAATTAGGTAGAGACGCTTTATTGAAATGGTTTGGTATGGGGGCTAAAAATCTTCTGTCTGGTACCATTCCAGTGACTAAACCTACAGCAACGTTAATACAGAGAAATGCTGATCATTTAAAAATCATTGCTGACCCAAAAGCTGATGAAGAAGCTAAGAAAACTGCTATCTTAAAACGAGGAGGGGCAGGGTTCTTAGGTGGGGTAATCATTCGATCCCTGTTACAGTGGGCTAGTCGTCTCAAGAAGAACACTGCACCTAAAAAGAAAAAAACACCCCCTCTTCCTAAGCAGAGAAAGCAGAACCCTAAAAAGAAGAAGAGTCCTAAGAAGAAGAAGAGTCCTAAGAAGAAGAACCCACCATTGGTTCTAAAACTAAATCTGAAACAGATTCGTGAAGCTAATACAATGAATCAGGCTACTCCTACACGAATACCGTCTCCACCTGTAACCAACAGTCCTGTAGCAGGAACTTCTGCTACTGCAACATCTATCTTTGGACAACCTATACGTCTTCCTGGTAGACCTAATATCAAAATTACACAACGGAAACAACCTTCTATTACTAAGACTAAAGCAGTCCTACAGGCACTGAATGTACCTAAGAAGTCTACTCCTAAATACTCCCAATCAGTCTTTGTTATTTCCCTTATTACCAAAACCTTTAACTGCTAAAGATGTATCATCTCAGCTGAACAAACATGTTACATCTACTCCAAAGTCTACTCGTTTACCTTCGTTTGCTTCTACCTTTGGATCTCCCATCACCAGTCAGCCTAAGACACAGGCTACTTCATATATGAATAGCTACAAATGTCTATGGTGTTGGTCTCTTTTTACAACGAGTAAAAAAACTTCAAGATCATAAACGACTTCAACATCCTATGTTGATATAGGTTTATAAAACTACCTCAGATCATGTATTGAGTCATTTGTATAGAATACTTAGTTGTAGTGACATCATGGCACCACGAAAAAGTAAGCATGGGCTTGAATCTCATGCTGCTTTGATTAAAGTCTTAGGACAAAAGCAGTATCCTATTGAGTTTAAAAAGATGATCTTACGCCCCTGATGATACGATCATGAAAATTTGTGAAGTGGTGTATAACATCATAAAAGGAGTGATTCCTTTAACAAAACGCCAGAAACAGCACTTGGGTTCAAAGAAACGGGTCTTAAGAAAACTAGTTCATCCTCAATTGACTGTCCCTCAACGACGTCGAATTCTAACGAATCAACAGGGTGGTGTGTTACCTATCTTACCCTTATTAGCGCCAATTACTAGGAGCCATAGCTTCTCCTGTCTTAAATTCTATAACCCATGAGCACACGAAAAATGATCTTAGTTCCCGAGAGGACCATGGAAGAACTCAAAGAATGGAGAGAAAGAAGTTTAAATCCTTTGCCTCATACACCTGAAGTAGCATCTTCGGTGCGTTTAGGTAATGAATTAGATACGATTGTAGATCGTGATGATTTGACTCCTGAAGCTAAGGTAGCCAAGTTTGGTCAAGAACTTCATCGATACCGTACGTATCTACAACAAGCTCGTCATCCTGTAGAAGAGAGACCTTGGTCTCTGAAAACAGATAAAGTCAAAGAAGTCAAAGATGATGTTAAAACTGAAATGTCTTCTGATGATCAAGATCTTATGACAGCTATTTCATCCAGTGTCACTGCTCCATTAAAACCAAAAGTCCCTCTGTTATTTAAACATCTCAAGAAACATTCTGATGTACTAACATGGGAAAAAGACGGTCAAATACAATACAAAGGAAAGACCGTCCCTGGGACCAATATGGTCGATCTCGTAACTGATGCTTTACGAACACAACCTAGAAAAGGGTATCAACCCTCGGACTTGATAGTTTTGTAAAAGGATTAGTGGAATCGAATGTTCCTCGTGATTGGATACGTAACCCTAATTATATCAAAGTGATGAATCAACCTATTGTAAAACCAAAGGCTATGAGTACCCCTAAACCTCTGGATAATGATGATGAAGATGACACAGGGTTCTATGACGCTATGCCTTCTCTTCCTTCTACTGACATAAAAGATTCTGCAAAGACACCCCTTAGTCAGAAAATGGTGAAGGATTGGCAAAGATTGACTCCTACGGCCTGGTCTACCATTAAAAAATCTAAAAAGAGTTCTCATCTTCCAGAATGGATCAAAACTCAAAATCTTCGCAAAATGCCAAATTAGCATCCATCTTTCATGATCCTTCTAATCGGGGTGGATATGCAGGTGTACAACCCTCTCTATCGAGAAGTGAAACGTCGAAAGTACCCCATTTCTCTAAATGAAGTCAAACAATGATTGAAAGAACAAGACACGTATACGCTTCATAAATCTATCAAGAGAAAGTTTCCTCGTAACCAAACGAGAGTGACCGATATGGATGAACAATGGCAATTAGATTTAGCGGATGTATCCAACATCAAGACACACAATGATGGGTATACGTTTCTCTTATGTGTCATTGATGTTCTATCTAAATATGCTTGGGTCATCCCTTTGAAAAATAAATCTGCCAAAGAAATGGTACGAGGGTTTCAAGCAGTATTAAAACAAGCTAGAGGACGACGTCCTATTCGTATACAAGAGTTTTTGAATCGTGAATTTCGTCATACGTTTCATGATATTCATTTCTTTACGACAGACAATACAGAAACAAAAGCTAGTATTGTAGAACGCTTTCAAAGGACCCTAAAAGCTCGCATGTGGAGATATTTTACTCATACTCGTTCACGTCGTTATGTTGACGTTCTACCTCAGATTGTTCAAGCTTATAATCAATCGTATCATCGTAGTATCGGTAGAAGTCCCATAGAAGTCAATCCTTCCAATGTGTTAGAAGTCTGGGAGACCTTATATGGTACCCCTTCTAAAAACCGTCCATTGCCCAAGTTTCATACAGGTGATCGCGTACGTATCAGTAAAGTAAAGCGTACATTTGATAAGGGATACTTACCTAACTGGACCACGGAACTGTTCACGGTCGAGAAACGAGTACCTGATCGTTATCCTTATGTGTATTACATCCAGGATGATCACCAAGAACGATTGGAAGGTACGTTTTACGAATCTGAATTACAACCCGTTGTGAAAACAGATGATGTCTATGAAGTCGACGAGATTCTCGATCATAGAAAAAGGCGCGTGTAGGGAAAAATCGTGTTATAGAAGAAGTGAAGGTACATTGGAAAGGATATCCTTCTACGTTTGATTCATGGATCCCCAAATCCAACTTGATCGACCAGTAGATTCGGTAAGCCGAGTGTCTATCAGAGTTAACAATGAGCCCACCGAGCAAACACCCGATAGAGTGAGTCATACGCCTAGTACTACTTGGAAATGGTGCGGATAAAACATACCTCGGAATGAAATTGTATTCTTTGTTCAAGTCATTCTTGCCTTTACTATCATCATAGCTTGCGTCGTTCATTTGGCTTTGAAAGATGACAATAGTCAGTTCTGGATGGTTATGTTAAGTGGATGTATGGGGTACATCATGCCTAATCCTAGTATGAAACTACCCTCCAAAGCAAATCATTGAATCTATAAAGACTTCAAGTTCCCACGTTTGAATCCATTCCTAAGGACTGTATTGATAGTGACACATTATGACACTCATCGTTCATAAAGTGGTACCCCCGTCAGAAAGGCTATGGGCTTCTCTTCCCTAAACTGACTCAATCGTTAACGAGAACAACTCATGGTCTGATCTCTCCTCAGAGAGGTGGGATCATCAATCCATTAAGACTTGCAGGGAGTATCGTCAATACACTCGTAGGAGCATTTAGTCCTAGAGCATCGGATATGCAATATGGCAAAGGTATTTGGTCAGACTTTCTCAAACCAATATATGATGGATCGTCTTGATAGTTTTGTAAAAGGATTAGTGGAATCGAATGTTCCTCGTGATTGGATACGTAACCCTAATTATATCAAAGTGATGAATCAACCTATTGTAAAACCAAAGGCTATGAGTACCCCTAAACCTCTGGATAATGATGATGAAGATGACACAGGGTTCTATGACGCTATGCCTTCTCTTCCTTCTACTGACATAAAAGATTCTGCAAAGACACCCCTTAGTCAGAAAATGGTGAAGGATTGGCAAAGAGTTGTTTAATGTCCCTCCCACCAATGTAACCTTAGAAGAAAGAAGATGGGTGGAATATTACCCCATCTCTAGTGTCAATACACAATCTGCTCCTATTGACTCTAAAGCTACGTATCTCAAACCTACCATGACGAAAGCCATTCCTCATATAGCTAAATTTGCTTTGAATACGGGTATGGATGTGATACAAAATAAACGTTCATTGAAAAATGCTCTTGTTCAACGAGGAAAAGAAGCCGTGAGCAACTTAATGACGGGTCCTAAGAAAACATTAGCTCGTGCCCCCTCTCATTTCGCTTCTCGTTTAGCAGGCAAGAAACGAA
This sequence comes from Atrina japonica, assembly GCA_030159075.1. Lineage (NCBI taxonomy): Eukaryota > Metazoa > Mollusca > Bivalvia > Pterioida > Pinnidae > Atrina > Atrina japonica. The sequence continues at coordinate 386,798 of BROG01000454.1, read as the reverse complement.
CAGGAACAACGAGTCATACGAACAGTAGTATAAAAAAGAAACGAACGAGCCGTCCCTTTCAGTCTACTTCTACAAGTAAATCTAAACAGGTCGGAAGAGAGCAAGATATCTTTGACTAACAAGATGATGATGCAAAAAGATTCCTGTGAGTGTAGTAGTGAAGCTTTAGAGTTGTTTAATGTCCCTCCCACCAATGTAACCTTAGAAGAAAGAAGATGGGTGGAATATTACCCCATCTCTAGTGTCAATACACAATCTGCTCCTATTGAGTTTGAAATCAAAGGACAAGGCGATGAGTATTTGGATTTGAACCAGACCTATGTGTACGTAGAAGCTAAAATCGTCAAACAAGATGGAACTGATCTAGCAAATGATACTCAAATCACTCCCGTCAACAATTTGCTGCATAGTTTGTTTTCCGAGATCGATTGTAATCTAAATGGAAAAGTGATCACTCCTGGAACCGATACCTATCCCTATCGAGCTTATCTCGAAAAGTTGCTGTCCTTTTCTAACGAAACGCTAAAATATCAGATTAGTGCTACCAGTTTATGGTACAAGGATCAACCTGGACGATTTGACAAGTTGAATCCTCATGCCGATGATGTCGCCGAGAAAAACTCAGGATTAGCTGATCGTCATGAACGTATCAGTGAAAGTAAAACCTTTAATATGATGGATCGTCTCCATTTGGATCTGTTTGAACAGAAACGATTTCTACCTAATGGTATAGATGTACGCCTAAGGTTTAATAGAAGTCGTGAACCCTTTTACATGATGTGTGGAGGAGGTGAATTAGGTTATTTGAAGATATTACAAATGTATCTAGTGGTACGTAAAGTGAAACCCATTGCAACCTTACTGAATCAGATGAACGAACAGATGAATACCAGTACTGCTAAATTTCCCTTGAGACGTGTAGAAGTGAAAACGTTTACCATTCCTGCTGGGACACGTTCAAAGATTACAGATCATTTGTATCAAGGTCAAATGCCAAAACGTATAGTAGTAGGTATGGTGAGCAATGCCGCTTTCAATGGGGATGCGACAAAGAATCCTTTTTATTTTCAACATTTTAATGTCAATAAAGTGGATGTTAGTTATCAATGGAGAAAGTCTTTGCACTCGTCCTTTAGACCTGACTTTGAAAACAACTTGTACTTGCGCTCATACTTGAGCTTATATCAAGGATTAGGTCGATTAGGAGAAGACTGGGCCCCTTCCGTGACCATTGACAACTATAGAAGAGGGTTTACCTTGTGGTGTTTTGATTTGACAGCTGATCAAGACAATGATCAGAGCAAGTTACACTGGATAAAAACAGGAAATTTTACGCATCGAACTTCAATTTGCTCAAGCTTTAGCAGAGAGTGTGAACTGCATTGTCTATGGAGATTTGATAACGTATTAGAAATCAACAAACAGAGAGAAGTGGCTATAGACTATTGAAACCATGCAAAGTATTCAAGGCTTGAATGCTCATCAACTCAATAGTATTTTATCACGAGACCCTTATGTAGGACCTTCGTTCGGCGGAGTATACCCCAGAGACGTTTTACCGGACTATCTACCTTATGGCAAACATTCATTTATCGTTAATACAGATCCTCACGATCAACCAGGAGAGCATTGGGTTGCCATTCATTTCATAGGTCAACAGACTGCTGAATATTTTGACTCTTATGCGCTACCTCCATGGATCTATCCTGATATCTATCAGTTTATGAAACGCCATGCAGATCGAGTGATTTTATAATCAGCAGATGTATCAACACCCTCGCACCAAAGTTTGTGGACATTACTGTGTGTATTATTTTTACGTCAAAGACATCGAGGTGTCCCTAGTCATGTTTTATTTCAATCGTTAAGTCCTCAACCTAGACCAAGAAGAAGAAACATTGATCCTTTACTAAACGATCGTTTTGTTTGGAGATGGTTTAGAGAGCAATATCGTATACCTGTACCTAAATCAACCGTGTATCAGTCCTGTCAGTCACGACAAGTATGGGTTTAATTACGTCAAGGAATCCGAACCGACCGATCTAGGACAAAAGCTGACGTTCTTTTGCTCCGCGCTGTATGGGCAAGATCAACCGTAGTAGTGAGACGTAATAAACTTTTTGTTGTTGTTGTTTTTTTTTTTTTTTTTTTTATTATTATTATTATTATTTTGCTTTTTGGTATCACTGTACGTAGTCTTAGAGGGACGGCCCTAATCCTCCAAGAACTACTTCTAGTTTGAGCGGGGTAATAAAATGTTGAGTGAATAGACTTGTTTATGAATTATTTATGAGTTAAAAAAACAATATAAAGTAGAAAGAAAAGGTGAGGTGTGCATGAGAGAGAGAGAGAAAACAGAAATAAGAGAAAGGTGAACATGTGGAGAGAGAAGAAATGATGAGAGAGACAAAGAAATGAGAGAAAACATGGGAAATGGGAAGCGAGTACAGAGATACGATTCATGGGATCACGTGACCTGATGGGTATGACATAGACTGACATCCCATCAGAGTGCACACACAGAGAGAAATCATGATTGCAACTGTATGGATGATCTGCTGTTCTCTATTACGCAGAAGAATGAAACATCAGATACGATGTACTCCTGATTGGAATACTTATGTATGTGGTATGAAAACACCCGCACATTTTATAGGGATTGTGTATCATATGTTTGATGATGAGATTTTTACGACAGACCGCTTATGTGTATTAGAAACCTTTACAGAAGATGTAAGTGCATTACGTCAAAATCCTATCTATTGGGAGATCTACGGTATAACCCGTGACATGATCGAGAGACAATTGTGTACAAGCAACTAAAAATACATAGATGGGATGTCACGTGATTCACTCAGCTATTAAAACTGCGGTTCAGACTTGAAACGGACCAGATGAATTTTTGCTTGTGGACCACTACACTAGTTCAACTACAACATGGAGCAGAGCTACAGTCAATCCATTGATAGTCAATGGCACATGGTGTACGCAGAAGCCATATTAAACAAGATGTACGAAGTAGCCAACACTCAATGTTACGGCTGTGAGATTGATCATCCGAGTCAAAAGCAACATTCCTGCCTGATGATGTATGATGACGGCACAATGATGTTTCACTACTTTGACGAGGCTCTAGACACGGTGAAACGAAATGAACATTTGGAAAAAATTTGAAGAAAGTTTAGAGCAATCCAGCATTCCTAAAGCATTTAGAGACGTCTATAAACCGAAATTCTACTGTCCAGATTGGAGAGCTACTCAATGGCGCAAAGAAACCGACCGAAGCCGACTTTGGGATACGGTGTATCGTTTGATGGAACTGGCACCCCGTCTCCATAATGAAGTGACAGTTTAAGAATTGTTTAATTTGTTCATTCAATTATTGTACATTTCCCAGAGGGATAAGCCCCTAACCCTCTGCGAAAATACAGTTTGATTTCTTTTTCATGGGAAACATTAAAACATTAAAACAAAATTATTTTTGTTGTTTATGTATTTTATCTGGGTATAAGGTGTGCACCTATAGTGTAAGCATAGTACTAGTACACGGTAGACACAAAGGTACAAGAGTTATAGGGTGTAAAAACACCATTGAGAAACTATGAGAAGGAGTAATAGTATCACAAACTCTATGAGATGTTTTTGTTATGATGTATTCACTTCATTAGATAAAAGTCTAAATATAGTAAGTCATGTGACTAGAGAGAGGTACAGTTCAGCCTGCGAAAACTCATTTGAGATCCAAAGCTCGAAGTGTTAACATCATAAGAAAAAACCACTACTTTTAGCATAGGGTGAGTGTTTCATTTTTTTATTGGATAGGGCTAGATTATTTTCTATGCACTAAAAATAGAAATATCTCAAAAAAGTCACATGACTAGAGTATAGGTTCAGTTAGACCTCTGAGAGCTCATTTGGGATCCGAAGCTCGAAGAGTCAACATCGTCAGAAAACCACTACCAGCATAGGTGAGTGATTGAATTTTTATTACCATAGGTTTAGTGTTTATCGTATGAAACATGTACAAACAATATCTCAGAAAAAAAAATAGGTAACTTCATTACTTATCACTTAATTATGCTATCAGTGAAATACCCCATCATCTAATCAATGTTCATTCACTCTAGACCTTAAAGACCCATCACTATACATTTACTCTACAAGTCTTAGTACAAGCTTGAGTCGAGCTCGGCCTACCGCTTCTCGCGCTTCCGCACTTGAAACAGGACTATCGCCGACTAACTCACAGTGACGAGCTCGGCCTACCACTTCTCACGCATGCGCACTTGATGATACACAACTCTCAACGACGGTGGCGCCACCAACTACGAGTTTCACAAACCTGGAAAAACCCAAAGTTTCGGTTCTAAAAATAGATTCACTCTCAGCTCAAAACTGGAAAACCCAAAGTTTCGGTTCTAAAAATAGATTCACTCTCAGCTCAAAACTGGAAAAACCCAACTTCTCTCTCTTACCGTTGACTTCTCGGGAACTCACGTGACCTCTCGTGACTTCTCGTGACCCCCAACCTCTTGTAACGAAGGCTCTCATTGGCTCCTTAGCCAAGATGGCCGCCCCCACAACCTTCAACTTCCGGTCATAGACACGCCTCCAAGCTCAACGATTGGCTCTTTCTCCTTATTGCCATGACAACATGACCTCACTTCCGGTATGACACACTTCCGGTATGACCTCACTTCCGGTATGACGCACTTCCGGTTATGACGTCACAGGCGGCTCCATGGCACGCCATTTGAATTGACCAATCAGAAGCCAGTATTCTGATGACGTCATCAACAGCGCCACTGGTGGCGCCCCCTAGCGGCAAAATTCAAATGGCGTGCCATGGAGCTGCCTATTACTACTCTTGAGCTTATGGGTGAAACTATTTTTAGATCAGAATTTGTTTTTTTTCCAGATTTGGGGTTTGAAGCGAGATTTGAGAAGCTAACATGAGGTTGAGTTTTCCAAATTTCGTTTCTAGAGTGTAATAAGTTGATCTGCAACAATTCTGGTTTTCCCATTTCTACTTTTGTGAACAACAGTCTGAAAGGGTACGTTGACGATGAATATGCTGATCCCGTTTAAAGAGTGCGAGAAGCGGTAGACAGAGCTCATAACCGCAAGACAAGCTTGAACATATGTTATCACTGTAAAAGGGAGAACACTCTATATAGCTTATGGATCTTTACAAAGGGCATCACTGTATAGACCCTATGGTTTGGAGAAACAGGGATAACTCTGCATAGACTCTATAGTTGGGACAAAGGAAGATCACTCTGTATAGGCTATCTGTACCAAAAAGGGAGGGTGGGTAGTGAAACCGAAGGTATATGGAGGCCGTCATCTTGGATATGAAATCAATGGAAATCTAGTTTCTTAGATAGACAAGGAATCCAGTCTGATGTGGGATACTTCATTTTAACGGAAGGAAAACGACAGACTGACAAATCTCACGACAAGAGAGATACATAGAACATGTCGATAGTATGACGTTTGTAACGTTCTTATGTTTCAAAGTTTGCAAAGTGGTGAAATTTGTAACGTTCTAAGTTTGCAAGGTGATGGAGTTTATAACGCTCTCTTGTTTGTAAGTTTGCAACGAGGGTGCTGACAAATTTTGTCAAGGCAGATTATTATTTTCAAGCAGACTAGAGACAGATTTATTTTTTTCATTTGTTTTACTATTGTCAGAAATGTAATATATGCCAGTAGCGTATCTAGAAAATTTTCAAAAGGGGGGTATATTATAGATATATACTATTCTTAAGAGTTATAAAATACAAACCTCACTGCACATTGAATTATTGTGAGGCAAGATTGTGATAAGAAACACGCTATCCATATTCAATAATTTGGAAGCCTTAACTGGCATTTGAGGGACCTCTGGGCGACTGGTTAGAGCATTAAATTTTGAACCATGAAGTCGCAGAAAAATGCGTCTTTGGGCTTTCAAATTTCAAAACATTTCTGACAGATGCGTAAAACCCAACCCCTTATGAAATAAAATTGATTGTCTCACAATTAATCCAACACACAGAATTATGTTCCGATGACCAGGGAGGGAGTTCAGGCGAGAGTTTGCTCCCTAAAGTTGATAAGCGTAAAGCCTTTAGATTTAATTTTTATTTAAAAATTCGAAGATTGATAGCAAATTTTGCCAAATTTTCCAGCTCCACTTGCCGAGAATATTCTAAATTTTTACTCCTAACACCTTCTAAATTTAAATCCTCAGTCTGTCTCTGCTGAGGTATTAATGGCATAATAGTTTCACGGCAGTTTTAAAAAGGACATTTTTATATTACCAACTACACTGGCCTTTCTTTGAAAACTTTCTAGATCCGACACTATGTGCATTGTAGAATCAAAAGGCAGATGAAAACAATTTATTTACCTTGGAAAACAGTTTCGTTGTTATGGGTTGTTATGTAATAACAACCTATTATGGGTTTACTTTTCATCGAGGGCTATTACGAGATAAAAAGTCGTTATAACGAGATAAAAAGTCGTTATTACGAGATTTAAAAAAAGTCGTAATTACGAGATAAAAAAAGTCGTTATTACGAGATAAAAAGTCGTTATTACATAGGCCTTATGTTTACCATATGAAACAAACAGTAAATTTCCAAATCTCAGAAAAAAATAGGCAACTAGCAAAGTTAGTAAGGTTTTCATTACTTACAACTTAATTATGCTATCAGGAGAGTATCCCACCATCTAATCAATGTTCATTCACTCTAGACCTCAAAACTGGGAAAACCCCATCTCATGTTAGCAACTCTTGTAAACTCTCGCCAACTGTGGCGACAGCTACTGCTGGTTTCACTCCAACCTGGGGAAAACCCAAAGTTTCGGTTCTAAAAATAGATTCACTCCCAGTCCAAAACTGGAAAAACCCAACTTCTATCTTTAGTCATTGATTTATCGTGAACTCATTTGACCTCTCGTGACCACGACCTCTTGTACTTCCGGTCATAGACACGCCTCCAAACTCAACGATTGGCTCTTTGTCCTTATTGCCATGACAACATGACCTTACTTCCGGTTGAAGTTCTTCCGGTATGAACTCACTTCTCGTATGACGCACTTCCATTTATGGCGTCACAGGCAGCTCTATAGCGCGTTTTTTTTTTAAATTGAACAATCAGAAGCCAGGATTCTGATGACGTCATCAATCAGCACCACTGGTGGCGCCCGCTAGTCAAATTTCAAAAACGATCTATGAAGCTCCTATAACTACTAACGTGATCTTAACTAATGAGAAACTAGCGGTGCAGTCTTTGAAGTTGGGAAAATGTTTTACATGTACACATATTGACCTAGAGATTTAAGGCTACCGATAAGAAGTATAGAGTAAGGGTATAATACTATCACAACGGGGTTTCGCGTTGAGGTTAGACGTGATCGTATGTGATGATGTTTTGTCGTTGATGTTGTCGCTGGAGTCGTATCCGCTGTTGCGAATGGGGTGAGGGAATGTTGGCGAGAAGAAGAGTCAGAGTCGATGTGTGTGGCGCTGTGGATCGTAAATAGATAGAGAGTGCAGAATTCCCTGTAGTTCACCAAAATACAACTCCAGGTAGAACAATGTATAGATTAATCCGTATTTATTGTCAAGCCGCACCGATGAACAGTAAATCACAAAGATATAACAATCAAAAGTAAATAGTCCAAAACAGTGAATGATAATGAAAAGTCCTAAATAAAAATACAAGTTGTAGTTGGATTTATGACCAGTAGAATACGTGGTATCCAAAACAAAGTAATGAGAGTTATCAGTAGTGTGTCTGATGAACTTTTACAAAAGTATTTATATTTGGGGATAATATTTTGTAAATAATAGATCTAGTATAAGTTTGAAATGTGTTGAGTAAATTACTAAACAATAGCAAATTAAATCTTACACAGATGTACATGTACATATGATAAACGTAATAGGGAAATTATGTAAGTACATAATTGCTTTGACGGTGATAAAAATAATTATGTAAAGAGAGGATTAACATGTGAAGTAAGTCCTGTATCATAATTATTGTCCAGGTGTCAGAAAGTCTAAGCGCCTATGGTTTGAAAACATAAACAATTGAATCTGTAAAGTGACAATTATAATATGTGAGTAAATTAAAAAGTAAACATATATATGAAAATAGAAACACAATTTTGTTTTCAAAAGTCCAGAGATTATCAAAATAAAAATGTCTGAATTTAGCTTGGTGTCAATACTGCCCTGTCGCATAGAAATTTAATGTCGATGAAACGATGTTTATAAGCACAAGATTTTATAATCATATCGCTGATCTCCGTGGCACCTGATTCCATTTCTGGATGTTTATAGGTCAGCGTATCTAATATTGTCTCATGAACATTTCTAGAAGTAGTCGGTAGATGTATTCCAAATTCAGAACTTCAAGCTGTATAGACGCATGCTAATTTATGCTACTATATAAGGTTTTAGGCTAGGTCCTATCGCAAATAAACAATTGCAAGACCTACTACAGATTGACAAAGTACTTTTTTGAAACCGGCTCAGAGTAGACGTTTGATGTTGTATACGTTGCCATGAAACAATGTTGTGTCAAATCTCGTTAAAATCCCCCCTGTTGTTTTAGAGCAAAGCGGAAATACAACCGAGTACCAGTTTAGCGTTTATTTTACACGAGGAAAAGGCGACGTTCAGTGGATTTTCGCGAAATGGGGACATAATAACATGATAAGGCAAACAAGGCGGCAAAGGTTACGCGAAAAGGCGACATCTCGCTGAACGGCGGTTTCCGCGCTAGAAAAAAATCCGCTAAGAAGCGAAATGGCAGGAGTACCCTGATATTATTATATGCCTTTTTTGCATAAATTATTGATGTTACATGTTTTATTATTTCATTGTGCTTAATGGGTTTTATGTAAGGGACTTGTCAATTTAAGTGGGGAAATCAATTTTCCAAAGTAAAGAAACACTCAACCCTTTAAGATAGTGCAAACAATCTTATCCAGTTTTTATATTTATTATTTATTTAGACTGTATTTATGTTGCAATCCGGGGAGTTTATCCGGTGTTATTTTAAACTTTAGACAATACATAATCATGGTTTTACAAAGGTTTGGAACAAGTCGCGTTGTAATCACCACGGAAAATTAAAGTCATGGCAGAATCTCTGAGTTTGACAGAGACTGTGCTAGAAGAAGAGTCATCAACGCAAGAGGAGTTCATTCCAACACATATGATAGTGCAAAGGCAGTTACAGGACATAATACTCACACAGAAAGCGGCAATTCAAAAACTTAGTGAAGATGTTAGTGATAAAACTATTTTCTAATCACTAATGGCACTTGAATGCCATGCCCGGTGTCATATAGGCTAATACAATGTTGCCACGTGATTTTGCACACTTAAGACCCCGATCTCGAAAACTGGAGACACCCAAATGGAATAGAATCATAAAATCCACACAGCATAAATCAATTTTATTCACTTTTTAAATTTTTTGATAAAACATGTTAATTTGTCTGAACAAATTCCTGTAAAGTGAAAAACAAACCACAAACATCGTGTTCTAACCCGAGGTCTAAATGTCACATGATTTTGCACACTGTTCAGTTTTACAAGCATTATCAATTTACCAAAATATACTGGATGTTTTTATATAATGACATCTGGAGCTGGCCTGGCTTAGTTGATAGCACGCTCGACTCTTGATCGTGAGTTCGAGTCCAGCCGGCGGCAGGTTGGTTTCCCGTCCTTCAAATGAGACAGAAAAAAACCAAGGTCCCACGTCAGTAGGTGTCGGCTCAATGGCCGTAAGTGCCAAGCAAAGGCCAAATTTTTATGCCCTTCACTGGTATATGGTGACATCTCCATATGAATGAAAGATTCTTGGGTGGGATGTTAAACGACAATAAACAAACAAATATAATGATGTCTGTTTTTGTATGTAGTTATTATTTAATAGAAGTAATAGTTTATGGTAGGTAGTACACCTGAGGCACGGTATAAGCCTTAATGGACAATAGAATGTGTATTAGTGTGTGTGTGTTTTCTGTCACTATCATTTCTACAGTAGGTATTAACCCCTTTGGGGATTCTGTCGCATGCCCCTGTTTTATCGTATTGCTCTGGCATGGCAATATGATAAAACGATTGCAATAGAATCCCCAAAGGGATTACAGTTGGTAATTGCCATTTGTTATCTTTTAAATTGAAATTTAATTTTATCAAAAATTTAGTTTAAACGACTTGTGAAAGCAAAAATCAATCTTGATTATGAATATGCACCGGCAAGATAGAGATAAGACATTTACATTTGTAATTAGCAAAATAAAGATTATTTATTTACCTTTTTCATTTGATATAAAAGTATATGGTGTTGCTTGAATATGAAACAAAACTTACTTTCTCTCCTAAGTTTACATTCCAGATTTTAAAGAAAAGTGGGGAAACTATAATTAATAACACCCATCCATATATTAAAATATGTGATAGCAACTATGACAAAACAAAACAATGGGTTTTTATAGTTCTTAATCAGTCTGTCAGTGGGTGATATGGAAACCATAGGGCTGCATGCTCACGCAAAGGTAATCCCACCATACTCTGAAAGCTTCATTAATATATTGTCACATTATAAAGTGGTATATATTTTCAGTAGAAATGTAATAACATTTATGTATTGTATACTTAAAATTCATCCCAAATGCTACAACTTTTTACAAATTTGTTATTGTATGATGCATAAATGCATTTGTCAAATATTTAAAGTCAATCCGATGTCTCATTCCCAAGATATTTAGCAAAAAGTAACTGAATCCCATTTGCAGACCTTTAAAATTCTCGCGAACGGCTTTAGGTCTGCTACGTCATCAAAGGAAGAGGTCGGGCACTATAGGGCGTGAAAGCCATTAGCCAACAGTAGTACGAGTATAGCAATATAACATACCGGCGAATTATTTAAAACAGTCTTGGTTAATCGGTGCGTTGTAGAGAGGTATGGAAATACATCTAAACAGGTCTTGCTGTTCACCAATTTCCAAAGATAGAAAGATAACTTTAAGACAATTTCGGACTAGATTATGTGCTGATTTTCAAATCTGTCCAGTTTCAGATGTACTGTAGCTTATGAAGGGACATGTTTAAACACCTAACAGTGGATTACTGCATTTCTTAACACATTATTTTTTTTAAAATGTACCAAAATAAAGTAAATAAATAAATAGATAAATGAATAAATAGAAAAATAAATAAATGGATAGATGAATAAATTAATGAATTATTTATAAAACACGAAACAGAATTTTTTCTTCCTGTATTTCCTTATAAAATGTATTTTATTTAGTTTACTATTACATTTCTATCCTGTTATTTAAAAATATATATTTTATACAATTCACAAAAATTAAAAGATTAAGAAATGCCCCATACTAACCTAAAATGAACAACTATCTGGTTATGGTACATCTAGATTCGATCTAAAAATTAACAGCGGGGAATCACCTATCATATTTACATCAGTAACAAAATGGCGGTAGATATTTTGAAGCGACACAAGAAACAATTCTTTTTCAGAGGCTCAAATATAGAAGATGGTCCAGAGGGGAAATAAATAAATAAATATCTTGACGGAAATAAAAACAAAACAAACATCAGTGCATCTGATAAAGCATTAGAGGAAAGTAAAATTAACTGCTTAATTTGTATGACAGTAAAGAGTGGGGGACAATAAAATCTCAAAACATATTTATAAATCAGTGAGTATTTGAAAGAGAAAGTAGATTCTCTAGGCTTAATGATAATTTCCATGGTAAGATGATGAAAATCCACTTAATTTACTGGTTCATTTACATTCAGGAAGGAAACGAGAAATTAAAATGTCATATTAAATGCTCAGTGCCAATGGAGAGGGAACATAACCGCTGGGGGAGGGGAAATACATGTAATACATGTAATTTTTTTAATTTAATACCACATATGATATTTCCAAACAAATCATTGCCTTTTATAAGTTATAAAATTTGTGAAAATTACAAAAAATGGCCTTGACCTTGTGTCTATAATATAGAAATGCAATTAACATAAATAATATATATAGCCTGACTGAATTTCCAAAGTTGAAAGTCAAAATGGAAGAAAAAAGTGTAAAATAGGCCTACCGTAGATAATTTTCATTTTTTGCTGACAATTAAACAGATAGTGAAGTGATAGAACAATAAACTGTGTTTTTAAGTATGTGGAACAGTGGATACAAACTGAAAACTTTGGACGAGTAATTTTCCATTTTAGACAAATACTTTTTGTCAAGCATTTGCCCGTGGGACGAATTGGTTTCAAAAAAATTTTCCTGACCCCTGGGTGGTGTATTGAGAGGAAGTGATCATTCTTACTGAGAGCAAATTGTTGTTCAATACATGAGATAAGATTGACTTCTCATGCTAAGAACTTGACTTGTGTCTCTTTTACATCCCCCAGTTGACTCTTTTTTGTTCTATGTGGAACAAAAGCTGAAGTGAAATTATGTATGGCCATAACAAGATAGCAAGATTTGGTTGGTCAACAATTAATAAGGGAATAAACTTGTCAATTTATCTAAATCATCTTGATATAATGACTGAGTTATATATTTTAAACAATATTACAATTTTAAACAAGCATATACATAGAGTATACAAGAGTATAGAATAAGAGCCATATTTTTCTCATGTGAGCGTTAAGGTCAATGGGTCTATTATTGGGATACTACTTAAGTTTACATGGTATACTTCAGGCAAAGTTTCCCGAAGAAAATAGCTGACATGGTTTACACAATTCTCTAAAATGATTTTCAGTGACATAGTAGTAATCAGTATTTAATGATTGTATTTGAAGCCAAAGGCTTTATCATTACATTTATCGGCATGTCCTGAAGTCAAAACCTAAATATTTTATTTATCGGCATGTCCTGAAGTCAAAACCTAAATATTTTATTTATCGGCATGTCCTGAAGTCAAAACCTAAATATTACATTTATCCGCATGTCCTGAAGCCAAAACCTTAGTACGGTACATTTATCGGCATATCCTGAAGCCAAGACCTTGGTACATTTATTGGCATGTCTTTTGCAAGTACACTAGAAAACTTTGCATGCAGTTGGCTTAGAGTTAGGCTAGAAGTGTGTGTTACTTCAAAGTGCATTTGTTGAACTTACTTGACTACAGAGACTCCCAAACCTTGAAAACCTTGATCACCATTGAGTAAAGTACATGATATATTTCAGATATCATTTCAAGAGTCATCACTGAGGGATAGTTTTCTATCAAGGGACCAATACCAAGATGAACTACAAAAGTTGGAGGTAAGTCACTTGACATTTTCTGTCAATTGCTCAATGCATGCTTGGATTGGACTTGTTTTAACGAGCAATGTGACTGGTTAAAGTGATTGGTACAGTGTACTCATCCCCATAAGGCAGGGAGCGATATTAACTTATAAGTGTATATTTATGGCCTTCTTCAGTGGTCCATATTTCCAGTGACCCTTAATATGTCCCTTCTCCCTTACAATCTGAGGAAAGAATCCAATTGCACAACATTGAACATTTTAATCTCTATCTAAGCAAAAAGGGGAAAGGTGGAAAGGGTCAAGTGTGCACAGGAGATAAAAAATAACCTATGATAATCTAGCTCAATCAAGGATTAAACCAGGAACCTTCATGTTGAATGTCTAACACTCTATATAGGTACCAACTGCTCAATGTCATCTACAACTGGTCACAATGTTATGTGACTTGGACAATAGATAAGGACTGAGTGACCTCTTGTTTTGAGTTTGTGTAGATAGGGACTGAGTGACCTCTTGTTTTGAGTTTGTGTAAATAGGGACAGAGTGACCTCTTGTTTTGAGTTTGTGTGAAACTGAGTGACCTCTTGTTTTGAGTTTGTGTAGAGAGGGACTGAGTGACCAAGTTTGTATAGATAGGGACTGAGTGACCAGGGATTGAGTGACCTCTTATTTAAAGTTTGTGTAGAGAGGGACAGTAATCTCCTGTTTTGAGTTTGTCTAAAGAGGGACCAAGTGATATCTTGTTTTGAGTTTTGACCTCTTGTTTCTGTTTTGTATAGAGAGGGACTGAGAGACTTTTTGTTTCAAGTTTGTATAGATAGGGACTGAATGACCTCTTGTGTTGAGTTTGTGTAGAAAGGGACTGACTGACCTCTTGTTTTGAGTTTATATAGAGAGGGATTGAGTGACCTTCTGTTTTAAGTTTGTATAGAGAGTGACTAAGTGACCTCCTGTTTTTAGTTTGTATAGTTTAAAGAGGGACTGAGTGACCTCCTGTTTTGAGTTTGTATAGAGAGGGACTGAGCGACCTCCTGTTTTGAGTTTGTATAGAGAGGGACTGAGCAACCTCCTGTTTTGAGTTTGTATAGAGAGGGACTGAGTGACCACCTGTTTTGAGTTTGTATAGAGAGGGACTGAGCAACCTCCTGTTTTGAGTTTGTATAGAGAGGGACTGAGTGACCACCTGTTTTGAGTTTGTATAGAGAGAGGGGGACTGAGTGACTTCCGGTTTTGAGTCTGTGTAGATAGGGACTGAGTAACTTCTTATTTCTAGTTTGTGTAGATAGGGACTGAGTGACCTCTTGTTTCTATTTTGTTTAGATAGGGACTGAGTGACCTATTGTTTCTAGTTTGTGTAGATACATGTAGGGACTGAGTGACCTCTTGTTTCTAGTTTGTGTAGAAAGGGACTGAGTGACCTCTTGTTTTGAGTATGTGTAATCTCGTCTGTGATATTTCCTAGGGTGAACAATCATACAATGAGTTCAATTGTACTGTATTATCAGTTTTGATATCGGTCTCACCTGAATGCAAAGGTTACTTGTCTAGAAACATTATATCATTTAGGCAAAACTTCACATGTATTTCTCTGATAACATGCCCCTTATTTATTCATATGTATACACAAATTAAAAATTCATTCTATACCTTAAAGATGCCATCAAATATTTTTAGATAATTTTAATCACATTTAGAAAAGTTTCATTAAAGTGTTGCTGAAATTCCCAATTCAAAAGGACCAGGTCCCATTCCCAAAAGAGAGTGGAAAATCATTTATATATGTAACAAAAATCTTGACATTACAAAGCTTTCTCAAGTGTGAATTCTCAGGACTTTGTATTTCATATTTCAAAAAGTAGGTAAAGTAAGTAGGTAATTGGTGTGATTTTTCTGTAGGATGTTTTGATGTATAATCTGGATTAATGTAATTGTATAATGTGCACTGCTGTATGCATTGATTTAGTTCGTATAGTTTATACATGTACAAAGAATTTATAATGTTTTTCCAACGTTGTTGAATTTCAGAAAAGTATAAATGATGATTTTGTACCAAGAAATAGCTATGAAGATTTGGAAAGACAGCTAGAGGTAATATTATGCCCCCACTTGCCCTGAGGTTAAAGGATGTTGACATAATTTGTGTCCTAGTTATATTGAACGTGTACTTATTTTAGCTGCATTCTAATATTAGCGCCTCTCAAGTCATTGCACTAATTCAAGGGCAGCACTAAAATTTCTCCATCCTGTCATTCTGTATACCGGTACATGACAGAGCCAATGAAATGAATTGCGCGAATTCAAGATTGTACTAATAAATCTCTATCCCCTGAGAGTGCTAGAACATGAGTGAGCTAATTTAAATACACATACATTATCATAGATAAAGTGATGTATATACAGAACAACTTGCAATGGTTTAACTAGTGCTAGAATGTTTGACTTGCAAATGGAAGCTCCTGGGCTCAATTTCCAATACCAGGTAATACCAGAGACTTTAAGAAACTGGTGGTGACTGTTCCTTCGCCAAGCACTCGGTACAAAGTGAAAGTCGTATGCCTTTCAGTTGAGGCTTAAAACAGAGGTCCTATGATGGAGTAGAAGCCTCAATGCATTGGTGTCAGTCCATAGCACAAGTCAAAACTTGTGACACTTCACCTAGAGCTGATGAAATCACAATATAGGTGAAAAATGACTGGCAAGGTGTTAAACAACAATAAAACAAACAAGAAATAAATATAAAAGTACCATAAATGCATACAGATATACAGGTGAAAACCTAGGTATTTACATGTAATATCCTAGGTATACACAGGTGATATCCTAGATATATACAGGTGATAGCCTAGGTATTCACATGTACTAACTGGGGTATATACTGGTGGTATTCTAGGTATATACAGGTGATATCCTTGGTATACATGGTATATACATCCTAGGAATATACAGGTGATATCCTTGGTATATACAGGTGATATCTTAAGTATATACAGATGGTATCCTAGGTATATACAGGTGATATCCTAGGTATTTACATGTAATATCTGAGGTATATATAGGTGATATGCTAGGTGTATACAGGTGATATCCTAGGTATAAACATGTAATATCTGAGGTATATACAGGTGATACTCTAGGAATATACAGGTGATATCCTAGGTATAAACATGTAATATATGAGGTATATATACAGGCAAACTCCTAGGTACCATAAATTGCGATATTTTGGCATTGCTAAAATTTCACCACTTTGATCATAAAATGAAGGGTTATTTTTTGGCCAGTCAAATTTTGGCCATTTATGTGTACATACTTTTTGAAGTCACTTTCACAGAATTGTATAAAATATTCATATTCATTGAAAAAATATAATTCATTGCCATATCCAATCTCTTGTAGCAAGAGAGACTTGATCATTCCAAAACAAAACACAAGTTAACAGAAACAACAGATCGACTGGAATTTGCTCTTGGAGAAATTGAAATTTTAACCAAACAGTTAGAAAGAGAGAAGGCATCATTTGAGCAGGCGTAAGTTGTATAAATCAAGTCTTATTTCCAGGTGACCTTATTGATGGATCAGACAAATTACATGTGGTCTTAGATAAAGTGGAACTAAAATAATAAGACCACCTGTTCTACCACTGAAATAAAAAGACCACCTGTTCTACCACTGAAATAAAAAGACCACCTGTTCTACCACTGAAATAAAAAGACCAAATGTCCTACCAAAGAAATAAAAAGACTACCTGTTCTACCACAGAAATAAAAATACCACCTGTTCTACCACTAAAATAAAAAGACCACCTGTTCTACCACAGAAATAAAAAGACCACCTGTTCTACCACAGAAATGAAAATACCATCTGTTCTACCACTGGAAAAATGACCACATGTTCTACCACTGAAATAAAAGGCCACTTGTTCTACCACTGAAATAAAAGGCCATCTACCACTGAAATATTGTTTTACATGATAAGTTGTCTCTAAAAAGAAGTTATATCTAATGAAGTACAACATACTGTTTTCAGTATTTGGTCTCACAAGACAGGTGGTCTATATTATGACACTGGTCTCACAAGACAGTTAGTCTGTACGAATACACTGGTCTCACAAGACAGGTGGTCTGAACTATGACACTGGTCTCACAAGACAGGTGGTCTGAACTATGACACTGGTCTCACAAGACAGTTAGTCTGTACGAATACACTGGTCTCACAAGACAGGTGGTCTGAACTATGACACTGGTCTCACAAGACAGGTAGTCTGTACTATGACACTGGTCTCACAAGACAGGTAGTCTGTACTATGACACTGGTCTCACAAGACAGGTGGTCTGAACTATGACACTGGTCTCACAAGACAGTTAGTCTGTACGAATACACTGGTCTCACAAGACAGGTAGTCTGTACTATGACACTGGTCTCACAAGACAGGTAGTCTGTACTATGACACTGGTCTCACAAGACAGTTAGTCTGAACTATGACACTGGTCTCACAAGACAGGTGGTCTGAACTATGACACTGGTCTCACAAGACAGTTAGTCTGTACGAATACACTGGTCTCACAAGACAGGTAGTCTGTACTATGACACTGGTCTCACAAGACAGGTAGTCTGTACTATGACACTGGTCTCACAAGACAGGTGATCTGTACTATGAAACTAGTCTCACAAGATGGGTGGTTGTTACTTTGACACTGGTCTCACAAGACAGGTGATCTGTACTATTACACTGGTCTCACAAGACAGGTGATCTGTACTATGACACTGGTCTCACAAGACAGGTAGTCTGTACTATTACATTGGTCTCACAAGACAGGTGATCTGTACTATTACACTGGTCTCACAAGATGGGTGGTCTTTACTTTGACACTGGTCTCACAAGACAGGTGGCTTTTACTATGATGCTGGTCTCACAAGATGAGTGGACTTTACTTAAACACTGGTCTCACAAGTCAGGTGGTTTTTACTATGACACTGGTCTCACAAGATGGGTGGCCTTTACTATGACACTGGTCTCACAAGATGGGTGGCCTTTACTATGACACTGGTCTCACAAGATGGGTGGCCTTTACTATGACACTGGTCTCACAAGTCAGGTGGTTTTTACTATGACACTGGTCTCACAAGATGGGTGGCCTTTACTATGACATTGGTCTCACAAGATGGGTGGCCTTTACTATGACATTGGTCTCACAAGATGGGTGGCCTTAACTATGACATTGGTCTCACAAGATGGGTGGCCTTTACTATGACATTGGTCTCACAAGATGGGTGGCCTTAACTATGACATTGGTCTCACAACAAGGGTGGCCTTTACTATGACACTGGTCTCTCAAGACAAGGTTTCACTGTATTAATTAGAAATGAGATTCAGTTTTAATACACATCCAACAATAAATAAATTCAGTAAATATAAACATGCTCAACAGTGACCTTCTTTTTAAAATGATACAGTGAAAAATGTCTTTAGTGACCAATTATGTGAGGGACCATCTGTCTTGTGAACCCACATTCTGAGTACCACTCAATTAGATAATCCTTTAAATAAATCATCTTTTAAGTTACCACTTGTCTTGACAGCAAGCACATTTGAGTTACGAAAATAGCTGTAATTTTTTTTTATCAACAGTGGCATCAAAAGTTGATTGTTAGCTTTGCTGGCGTTGATAGTATTCTTTTAAAGTTTCTTTCGACAAACAATGACAACAATACTCATCACTTTAACATTATATTTTCCTGTAATTAATCCACCTCCCTGGACCCATCTATAAGATTAAATTATTTACAAAAATGCGGTAATGTTGGTCATACATGCAGACAATATATCAAACTATGTAGCTAGTATAAAGAGTGAAATTATACCAAATCTTGAAAATTTGAACCTGACCTTGTTATTCTAGTTTCCTTCAGGTGCCTCACACCTATGAATCCACCCAGAAGTACAGTTATGTACACTGTAAAATGATATGTGTTTTAATATTTTATTTATTGTATTTTTAATATTTCATGAATACCAAACAGAGGTACATGTACGAAATTTCTTATCGATATAGATACATGAAGACATTCCAATTGTTGTACAATTTTGGAAACTGACTAACACATATTTCAGTTTCTCTCTCTATTATTGATTATCTATAGAAATTCGAACCATTGTACTCATGTACATTTCATGCATTTAAACAAGGAATGATTGATCTGTATTTCAGGTTTGGATCTATCCGGTCTAAGACCATGGAGGTCACATCTAAAAAGATCCAACTGGAAACAAAATGTAATGGTAGGTAACTAAACTCGCTACAGAAAATTCTTTCTCAGATTTGTAACTATGTTCAATACATTTCTGAATTTTCTCAGCCTTCAGTATGTATGTAGCAAACTGAAAATCTAAGTTAAGAATTGTCTTTATCATGGTCTGCCTTTGTAAATAGTGTAATGTCAAGTTTCCTTGTTAACTACCAAAAGAGTTCTGTGTTCATGCTGTTTATAAGTCCCCTACTGGTAAACACTGGGGGATGTACTATAGTTTTTATTGGCATTCATCCACTATTTGTCAGTTAAGGCTTTTGGTAAAGTTTTCTAAATGAAGACAATTCACTTAACAATGATGTTAGAATGCTGATTTGTATTTTTGTGTTGAGGATCTATTGAGGATCAGCAGAAATACTAAATACACATGTGTTATGAAATTCTCCGACCACTATAACAACATTGGTATCTATTTTTTAGCCTCAGTCACTTTAAGTCCCTTTGTAATGTGTTTCTTTATAACAGCAAATCCATTTCAGTGACAGAGTCCAAGGAACAATGATATTCATTACTGAGATGGCTCACTCCATTGATTTTATGACATTTTGCCATAGTTTGGACTTTTTAGCTAAATATTTCAGATTAAGGTTTTGGTAAAGTTGAGGTAGGGGATGTGTATTAATTCTATATTCTCAGGATGCTTGTTTGATGTTGTTTTACTATGTCTGGTAAAGAATATTACTAGCTAATTTCTACAGGGGAAGAGGGGTTATGCTATCCCCCAGCTATGACGTCCAGTTTGTAAAACTTGTCTTCTTTTTTCATCGATGTTGTCGGAGATATATAATCATGATGTTCTAGCCTTCAGTTTTGAACAGGTCCCGATTTTTTTCCCTTCATAAATTAAGTAAATCAACTCTTGATCTCTTGAACATCGAAACCTTGAAGTCCATATTTGTATATTCCTTTATATTTCGCTCTGGAAACCTCAGAGTTAGAGTAATTATTGGTGAATTTATAAAAAGTCAATGCCGTAGGCCTAGCCAGGATGACACAGGGATCTTTACCTGGAAAGTTAAACAAAAGGTGTTCTGATAACTGGGTGCGAGTAGGTTCTGACCTAATGGAGTATTAATTGACAAGCTTGTTAATTAAGATCCATCAAAACAGAAAAACTTTAGCCTACTGTATAAAGACACGTCATAGATTACGATTTCTAGTACATGTGTCACAGCCAATTGCTATTTAAACTTTTAGACCAAGCAGTACTCTAGACTACTGTAACATTAAAGATATTATAATTATGTTGACGACCGTTTATATCTTAATTGGAAACATAATTAAGTTAACAATTTTACACGATTTTATGGTCGAAAACTAAGTACAATGATTGTTTATGACAAAATTGATGCAGATTGCAAAAACAAAATCCCAAAACATCCCTTATTTTGTATAGTATTAAGAACCTACATCTGTTGAAATCACGATTTACGGAACTCTCGGAACCTCAAACTCTTGAAACCTCGAAGTTTTTCGATAGTCCCATGGACTTTAATATATTGGTAGTCAACTGTAATTTGGTACTTCTATAAAATACATTTAAAAATATAAAGTAGATTTATTATAATATTTAGGGGTTTTATAGTGTATTAGAATATTTAGGGGTTTTATAGTGTATTATAATATTTGGGGGTTTTATAGAGTATTTGATTATCTG
The DNA here is from genome assembly GCA_030159075.1 of Atrina japonica. Classification (NCBI taxonomy): domain Eukaryota; kingdom Metazoa; phylum Mollusca; class Bivalvia; order Pterioida; family Pinnidae; genus Atrina; species Atrina japonica. The sequence continues at coordinate 365,529 of BROG01000454.1, read as the reverse complement.
AAGATGAAACAAAGCAGTCATTGCATGGAAAACATTGTTTATTTGAACAGATCAGACGTTTAGAATAGAATATAACAAAAAGTAACTTTGTTACCAGGAGATGAAGTAGTTTTTAATTTCATAATGGTCCTTACTCATCTGACATGTATGATGCAGCTCTATACCACATAACTACAACCTACTGGTATGTCAGGGTCTATTGAACTTATCACTGCAGGTCTTGGTAAGAAGTTGGGATGGATTGGTCCCAATTTTTGTCCCCCATTTTAAGCTCGCCCATTCAAAGAATAGGGGGGCTTATGGAGTCACGTCGGCGTTGATGTCCAGTGTTGCCAGGTTAAGGTTTAAGTTTTGGGGCAAGTGTTGGAAAGCACTATAAATCATTCAGTATGTGTTGTAGGAGGCTGTCATTTGGTATGAAGGACTCTTTGGAGGTAAAGTATCAATAAGCGGAGTGAAATCTGAAACGTTTTTGCAATAAATTCAAATTTTGACATATTTTGTGACTTAAACATTTATTCATGAAAATCAAAGGTTAAAGTTTTGGGGCAAATGTTGGAAAGTACTATAAATCATTCAGTATGTGTTGTAGGAGGCTGTTATTTGGTATGAATTAGCAGAGTGAAATCGGAAACTTTTTTGGAATAAATTCAAATTTGGACATATTTTGTGATTTTTTGGTTTCTTTTTGTTGTGTTCAGATGTTAAATTTTCATTAAGATTTTGGCTCTTGGTTAATGATAGTGTTAATTTCGATGGAGGTTCCATTTGGGTAGCACATCAGTGTTTATTGATGTGCATTGGTGTCTTTTGGGGTATATGCCCCATCCCCTTAAATTTATTCTTTTATGTATTTCTTGAAAACCGTTCACATGCCTACCCCTAAACTATATATATATATATATATATATATCCTTGTTTGTTATTGGAAGACACATTGCTTGGTGTATGATAGGGTTCTTGGTGTGGGGTCCAGCTGCACCTCCCTGAAATATATATTTTTACTTACAGCTTAAAAACCGTTCACAGCCCCACCATTAAACAATATATACTATTAATTGTTATAGGGAAACACATTTAGTGGTGTATGGGAGGAACCTGTCCCACCCACCCAAGAAATATGAATTTTGATTTATAACTTAAATTCACAGCCCCACCCTTAAACCATATATATTATTGACTGTTATGAGAAAACACATTCAGTGGTGTATGTGGGGATACTGCCTCCCCCCTGAAATATATGTTTACTTATAGCTTAAAAACCAATCACAGCACCACCCTTAAAATATATATATTATTGATTGTTATGGGAAAACACATTCAGTGGTGTAAGTGGGGGTACTGCCCCCCCCCCCCCAAATATGAACTTTTACTTATAACTTACAAACTATTCACAGCACCACCCTTAAACCATATATATTATTGATTGTTATGGGAAAACACATTCAGTGGTGTAAGTGGGGGTATTGCCCCCCCCCCCAAATATGAACTTTTACTAATAACTTACAAACTATTCACAGCCCCACCCTTAAACCATAAATATTATTGATTGTTATGGGTAAACACATTCAGTGGTGTACATGGCATCAGCGTCGGAAGCAAATTGAAAGTGGGGGGCTAAACCAACTTAAAACACATACACATGCCAGAAACGTCTGGGGGCTAAGCCCCAATTTTTAACACCTATGTCTATCTTTACCTAGCCCCCCCCGGTTCCGATGCCTGTGCATGGGGGAACTGCCCCCCAGAAATATGATATTTTACTAATAACTTACAAACTATTCATAGCCCCACACTTAAATCTTATATATTATTGATTGTTACTGGAAAACACATTCAGTGGTGTATGTGGGGGTATTGCCCCACCCCCTGAAATATAGATGTTTACTTTTAACTTAAAACCGATCACAGACCCACCCTTAAACCATATATATTATTGATTGTTATGGGTAGACACATTTAGTGGTGCATATAGGGGACCTGCCCCACCCTCTGAAATATATATTTCAACTTATAACATGAAATACATTCACATCCCTGATCCTACACTTATTAATACTGTATGTTACTTTGCTACATTTAATATCAAAGCAGGGACCGGCAAGACATATAATTATGTGTAATTCTTGTGATAATTTGCACCCATTTAGGCGAGCTTTGTTGTCTTCTGACAACTCTTGTTTCAACTTTTTTGTTGCCTAGGTCACGTTTTGGATCAAATACATGTATGATATGTTGATTTATGAAGGAAATATACATGTTGCCATACAGTATGGCTAACAAATAGTCACTACTATTATTTTAAGTCATGTAACATGAAATGTAAGAGGTTTTTTTTTTACACATTACAGAAATAAACCAAAAGGTGGAGAAACAAGAAGAAATATTGAACACAAAGTCAAAAGAAATAAAGAAATTAGAGCAAAAAATGAAGAAAAAAGACATTGAACACAAAAAGCAATTAACGGAAGCTGAAATACAGCGAAAACAGGAACAATATATAAATAAGATGATCCAGGAAAAAGACAGGAAAAAAACAAATAAGTCGCACTCATTGGATAAACTAATCAGATGACGCAATCAAATAAAAATGGTGAAAAGGAACTCTTGCCAGCACTGACTGGCAATAATTATAATCATGTGTAAATGTGTATGAAAGGTAGATAAGAGAGAGTTATGTGTAGAGAACATATAAAAATTATGCAAATAACAAAAAATCTATTTTCAAATATTCATGACTACTTTACAATTCATACTCATGTGCGTGTCTTTGTCGACATACTTATTCTGTCTTCCATTCTTTAGATTACCTTTAATGTTGTCAAGTAAGTATTTTGAAAATTCAAGCAACAAAAATTTTGTTATTGAGTATTAAAACGTATGTATATGGGAAATAAATTGTTGACCTGACTAGCCACAGGAGTATACTTAATATAAAAAGAAGTTAAAATCCAACATCCTATCCATGTGGATTAGTGATGACAAAATGATTTAATATTCATTTGCGAGTATTCAAATATTCATTTCAGCTCTAGTTATGTATAAGAGATGTAAGGTGAAAAATTTTCTATAGCTAGCTTTAGATGTAAAAATCTCTGTGGCTAGTGCTAGCTGTAAAAATCTCAATGGCACAACCTGTGATGTCACTCATGTTTTACATGTACATGTATCTACTTGCAAAACGAAAGTGAAAGAATGGGTGCAATTGTTGTATCCGTCTATAATCTTTCGAACATGTGTTTTCTGAGTATTTCGGGTATTATCATAATTTATGCATAGGGTAAGGTACAAAAATCAGAAGTCACTGAAAGTTGTTCCTGTTGATGACAGTAATGAACAGTCCTATGACCCAATTTATCCTTATCACTAACAGAGAGTCACGTAGAAAAACTATTTTTGGTAAATCGAAATAATCAAATAAATTAGACTGTCTGATGACTTACATACATTGTAGGTTGTAAAAATTTGTTTTTCACTGATATTATTAAAAATGTTTTTATTTTGATTTATTGGTTGTTTTATAAAATAACTTGAACATTTTCAGTTTAATGTGACTTAAGACTATAACCGACTTGTTTTCAAAATGTGATTTCAACAGACGGGTGGACTCTCAGCAGTACCAGTCCCTTTCTCCCCTTCCCTCCACAAAATGGTGGTTAAAAAGTAAACTATAATTGATCTGTTATGATATTTCAGTCCAACATTTAATTTACAAAGGGGGATGCATTCCAAAGTGTCATGGTTTCCAAAGTGATAAAAACATGCATTGTAATTACATAAATATGAATTATCCTTTCATTGATCAGAGGAAACATTGCTTAGAAATAATAAATGAAAATGCATAGCTTCTACCTGAAAATAAAATGTATTATTGGCAGAATTTGATATGGGATCAAAGTGGATTGCAATAAGTCGCTGTGACACTGAGAAATGCATTCCCTATCTAATATGAAGCATTTCATTGAGCTATTGAATGAAAATTTTATGAAAAAAAAGTACAGTTTGTCTCAGTGTAGGGATATATAGAGAGCAATCATTTACATATTCATGCAAAACCACTTTGCATTTGTAGAGAAAAATTAACAACAAAAGTATGGGTAATACATGTTTGTACAGTGGAAGTTTGCTTATAAACTACCTGATTGATCGACTTAAAGTGGTCTGATTAAAGAGGACTCTCAATTGAGGGTTTGAACTTATTTAATATTTGTTAAGATACAGAATATTTACATAAAGGTTCTACTTTATTACCCTTGTATTCTTGAAGTTTGGAGTGCCAGAATTTCCCAGGATGATAATTACTGCCACTGGTATTTCTCGGTCAACCCTGACATGGGGCTATCATATAATGACTTGTTACATATGGTGATGGACAATTATGTTTGTTGAGTAATCACTGATTGTTAGATCAGGACCCAGTTGCACAACACATTGTTAAATTTAACATACAGTTAGCATATTGGTTTAACATTGGTTAACTTCACGTTAAAGCTAACAACCTGTTGTGCAACTGGGTCCAGGTAGATAGTCTGTATCATATATATGTTGTTTGGCTAGAAGTCTATATCATATACGATAGGCCTATATTGTTTGGCTAGATGTTACGTCTTTCCCTTACCTCAGGAATAGAATTTTAAAACATTATCACTTGAAAATGTACAATTTTTATAGATCTAATAAATTTTTGTAATAATTTCACCTTTTCCATGTCAATTTGTGTCTCTTTCTTAAAGTGGTTTAAATATACATGTACTTGTCAAATGCCAAGGTCAAATAAATATCAAGTTGTTTCTTCTCACGTATTCCCACCTGTGAAATAATTTTGAGCTCACCTCTTTGCTCTTATGAGGAAAAACTGTTTAGAAATAATAAATGAAAATGAAATGCATAGCATCTTCCTTAAGATAAAATATTGTCCGATTCATATAAGATGGTGGGGCGAAGTTCTCATTTGATCATCATTAGGAATGATTCTACTCAATTTTTGGTTATGACAAGCTGCACCGGAAAAATGTTTGATTCCTAATTGGATACTACCTTATGTGGGCGACAAGTAGTAACGATTACTCTAGTCGGCTTAATTTTTCAAATTTAATCTTATCCAGGTCAAGAAAGGGTTCACAAGATTCCATTCCACCAGGTCATATGGATTTTACTATATACTGGCAGAATTTGATATCTGATCAAGTTGGTTCCGATAGGTCACCAGATAACCTTGAGCCACCAAGGTGACTTGAATATAGTTCACAATGAGAAGTTACCCATTAGTGCTGCTACCATAGTAAATTAGTGATGGCGAAGAAAACAAGAGAGCCGACCTGGCTCAGTCAGACTCTTGATTGTGATTTTGAGTCCAGTCAGTGGCAGGCTGGTTTCATGTCCTTCAGATGAGACAGTAAAAACTGAAATCCCGTGTCACAGTAGGTGTCGGCACATTAAAGAACCCTTACTGCTCAATGGCCGTAAGTGCCTAGCATAGGCTAAAATTTGAAGCCTTTCACCGGCAATTGGTGACATCTCTATATTAGTGAAAGATTCTTGAGTAGGACGTTAAACAACAATAAATAAACAAACAATGAAAAGAGAGTTGTACATAAATTTTATTTTGATGTATATATTATATCTTTATATACATATAATAATGATTGATACATATATCACAGAGAATCTACACATAAATGAAAATAATAATGCTTTTTACTTGATAACATGATAACTATTGCCTTACATCATACCACTCATATTTTACTTACAAGGAAATCTCGCCAGATAAACAGCAAAGTGTACTTCCAGTGTATGTACAAAAGGCTTGGAATCGGTGATTACAAGACTTTCGGAGGAAAGAGAATCTAGGTTTTACATTAAATCACTGCAAACATTCAGAGCAAATAAATAGCACTGCAGTAGTGACCTTATACAGCTAAAAAATCCAAGACAAAGTATGAAATAAATATAGATCATTAAAAGGTAAATTCGTATCACATGCCATATAAACCCAAGGACTCAATTACTATATTTCACACCAAGGTTTAATATGACATGTGATACTAATTTATACAACTTACAATTCAGAATTCTTTCTCCCTCTGAAACATGAGGATCTTACTTGTTTCAACATAAGTAGAATCTCGATCTTATCAAAATGTATATACAGTTCACCCCCGATATACCGCCGCCTTTTGTTTTCCTGAATTTTGGCGGTATAACGGATTTGGCAATATATCGAAGTTTACTATTTTTGAGGTGTGATCATTTTCATCTTGACATGTTTTTAATCCCTGTTGTATATCATATCCTGTTTACAACTCACTATCGTAAATATGGATATTTTGTCTGTTGTTTAAGTTTGGACAATTTGGCCACCCTAATAAAATGACCAAAATTACACTGTACAAAATATGTAGCAGTATTGATACATTTTCGACTGCCAAAAAATGTAGTACCGTTTGTAACTTTAGCCAGGAAACATTTCTAATATTAACCTTCATCGTTTTTGTCTAAAATAATTCTTTGACAGGTCAGTAATACAAAGGCTTTAAGTTTATATATCTCATCTACTTATAATTATTTCTTGACAAGTGGTAATTGAAGTGTAAAAACGTGTTGATTTTTTCCAAACGCGTGACACACATAAGTCCCTGTCTGACTTCTACACTTTGTTCATACAACGGATACCATTTTATTACACTTGATATTCGAGTTATCTCCCTTTTGCAGTCGAAGTATAACAGTTTTACTCACACCTGTTTTTTCATCTGGTCTGGCGATATGTTCTAGGGATTTAACATGTATAAATGACCATGTGTATCTGATAATTGGTGGTGGATGGCGGTATGTGGGTTTTGGCGTTACAACGAGGGAATTATCTGGGACAAAATCCGTTCTTCAAGAAATAACAGTGTCATGCGGGTTTGGCATATACTACAACAACATTGAACATTCACTATGGACCTTGGATAAGAAATGATACTATTCTGTGAAAATAAATCATACGAAGAGCACAAATACAGAAATAACAAGGTACCTATAAACTTGCCATGCCCCTGCTGGGGTTCAAACTCTCGACCTGCAGAACCAATCGCCTGGCCCTCATGCACGACGTCCTAACCACTTGGTCATCTACGCATTCACAAAAAATGAATGTTTCGATGACCATGAGTAGAATTCCGAACATGAGAACTTGGTCATAGAGAAAGAGGTGAAAGGTATTTAATATTAATGTTATGCACCGATATATATATATATATATATATATATCACTGAATGTCTTGAAACAACCATAATACACTTTCACAATAACTGCAGTACTGTAACTATAAATAAAAAAATTATACAGAATCCTGGAAAATGACATCAAGAAACAATCAGTTACCATGACAAAGTTACTGTTTACGTGGGGATAAAAATTAATCTGTATAATTTTGATGTTTTAAGGTACAGAACTACAGTAGTCATGAAAAGGTCTGCTATTGTCAGATATACTAAAATCGTATTGGAGAGCTAAATGTATACAGCTATTCAAAAGAATTGTACCAATAAATGGAAGCCACAAATTTAAGGGTTGCAAGATCTAAGTCAAAACTGATCCCAGTACTAGGTAATACCAAACACTGAAAAGGTAGTGACTGTTTCTTCACCAAGCACTTGGCCTAAGCACATGTGAAAATTTGTGGCACTTAACCTAAAGTAATGTATTTAAAACTGGCAGAATGTAAACTCATTAGTTACCCCACTGGTCACATTTAGACTCACCCCAATCAATAAACAGTATGGTCTACTGTCATAATTCAGGAGTGCACAAGTTCATATTGCATGTACAATTATTAAAAAAAATTGATTCTAAATCATACACCCTGAATTCTGACAGTGGACTTAACCACTCTTTGAAATGGACAGGTCCAATATGACTTCAGGAGTTGATGAGTTAAAAAAAAAATCAACAATAAAATGAAGAAAAATCAAACTTTCTGTTAACGACATACTTCGTCAATGATATAAAAATGTAACAACATGAACAATTACAACAAAAAATAAAGATCTTTATCATGTCGCACTGAGAGAAATATTAATATAATTTTTGGAGATTTAAGGCGACTAGTGCTTTAACATGTTTAACATAAATAATTCGCCATTCTGATGTGTGCTTTTTTTGTCTTTGTTTTCTAGCATACCTCCTGCACTGCAGCATAGGTTGTTAATAGATCAGCTCGACAATATTCACCAGTGTCCAGGTTCTTGGCCATTAACTGAGTTGAATGAACATTTGGTGTGACATGCTGCACATATACTCGATATAAACAACAGTCCTGAAAATCCAGATAACCTTTTATAAATATATGATATGTATATAAACACAAATACAGAAATAACAAGGTACACATATACCTATTAACCAGGTCCCAGCTTGTTTAAAACTTTCAACCTATAGAACCAAAATGTAAAATCTATTTCAAAATATGACATAAGCAGGTGAGATATGGGGAGGAACTGTGTAAAATCTATTTCAAAATATGACATAAGCAAGCCACATACAATTATTTTTTTCACCCATGTTTAGAAATGATATTAGTCACTTACAAAATTAAGATGGTGATGGCTAGAAAAAGCCCTATCGAGCCCCATGCTACTGGAGAAAGCATCAGGTTGAAAATTTAGGTCATGACTTGAAGAAGTTTGCAACAGACCAAAGTGTCAGATTTCTTCAAATCACAGAGACTTCTTAGACTGCAGAAAATGTTAATGAGCTAAATCTTATATGATTTTCCCATTCCTAATTGGAAAACAAATGTAGCTGTAAAATGAACGATATGAAGTATGCTACAAGAGGATCTAGGCAAAGATTTACATGTGACTTCAAATTATAGGCCGAAGAGAAATCACGTTTTTCATACATACATGTATATTAGGTCTAGATATACCAGCACAGGTTTTATAAATCACTGCTTTTACTTCCTCATCAATTAATTAAAAGAACAACATGACTGTGAAGACATCAATGTTTCTTCAGTGACATGTTCACTGAGAATGGCCAACTTACACTAGATCTAGCTAAGTTTAGGATGTACAGACATACATGTACTTTAACAATGTAATTGATCATCCGGACAACCGCTTTTCTGGACTTTTTATGTGTCTCCCACTCAGTCCAGATAATTGGCGTTAGACTGTTTGTATATATATATATATATTGATAAATAGTTAGATATAGAGATAGATGGTTATCAAGGTTAATCAATCACATATCCTGTCCATTTTGCAGTTGAAAACTGAAATTTACTTAGCAGAAAAAATAAATCTATTCATAAAACATGTAAAATTACTGGTTTAAAAAAAGCCCACATTTTAAAACCAATTGCTTTTTTTCATAACTTTTTCTCAGAGCTAATATACATGTGTATCAAGTGAAGTAACTCTTGTTTTCCAAAGTCCTAAAAATCTGTGAAAAAACTTCTAGGGTTTCAAATTAATGGTAGCAAGTAGAATTAATCTGCTACCTTTATCTTAGTTTTCCTACCAGGTTTAAAAATCAGTAGTAAAAGTCTGTTACCATGATTTCAGAAGTAACTTTGAATAAATGTCTGCATTGCACCTGTGTTTAATAGCTTTTCATGTCACCGATGAAATTTGTAGGTCAATAGGTTATATATCAATTATGTGAAGACACAAGGGATAATCTATAATGATGTGGAGCAGGAAAGTTTTCTCCCATTTAATTTTTGCTTAGATGTCTGTCCTTAGATGAGGAGGCAAATTAGAAAATGAATGTGAACTTTGGAAGCTAAATAACTGAGGCACAAAGATACACGCCATCCATGAGACTATGACGATTAAGGGCCAATTTAAGATGGGGTGAAGGGCCAATTTAAGATGGGGTGAAGGGCCAATTTAAGATGGGGTGAAGGGCCAATTTAAGACGGGGTGAAGGGCCAACTCAAGATGGGGTGACTATGTTTTCTTACAAATAAGGGCAAACATTTCTGTGTATACAGTATTTTGACCTGGATTCTTGTCGCAGTTTAAGGTTAAGTGTTTGCTACCAACATTTGTATCTACATGTAATAACTAAAGTTTGTGACTGGATAAAAATGTAAGTATCAATCCCTGAAACCCATATTCTTCAGCACTTTACTCACCAATAAATAATTAATAGTAGTTGACGAGATCTTGCTACATCCATTCATGTAAATTTCCTTTAAATAAGGACAGTGATTGGCTATGCTGAAAATGGATTTGTCCGTCAGATTTTCAATTCCAGACAATACCGCTGATCGTAGATTGCATTGTCGAGCTATTTGACACATTCCCTCATCTGTTACCTACACGAATGAAAATGAATGATTGCTTTGTTAAACAAAAAAAGAGAAAAATCCTAGTTCAACCATCATTAAAACAAATATTTGTTTAATGTGCAGCAATTTCAACTGTGAGTTGGTCGGTGGGCATGTTTTAAACATTTTCAGATGTAAATTGTAGAAAATTACAGATTTTTCATAAGTAAAAAATAAGTGGGCATAGCTGCTTTAAAAATAAGTAGGGGTCAGGTCTTAAAGGGGCATTAGCTGTTTTTCTTCCAAAACAATTTCTTTTTACTACTTAATAGATTTTCGTGCACAAAAACGAAAAAGAGATAAACACAGGCATAAAAATTCCTGTTTACTTTGTGAAGATTGCTTGATAAATCCAATTTGGCACTTTTTCACTTGCAATTGATTAATTCAATCTTACTATTTGTATATGCATACCACACTGGACCTGGCCTTATTTTCACAAAATATATACTAATGTAAGATTTTTTTGGCTTGTGTATAGATTTTATTTGTTATTTTACATCAAGTAAAAGTAGAGAAAAATTCGAAATAATTTTTTTGGTAAACACATCCAATGCCCCTTTAATGTGGGTCAGTTGAGTCACATCAAACAATTTTTTGTTTGTTTTGGTCTCATCATTTCTACAATACATGTGACCAAGGTGTCAAAAAATTCAGTTTTTCAAATGTTTGTTTGTTTTCTTGTTGTTTTACATCCTGTCAAGAATTTGTAACTTATATATTTAGATGCCACCAGCTTTAAGGAGCATGTACTGTGTTTACCAAGACAATATTACTTCGCCTTACTGTGTTTACCAAGACAATATTACTTCGCCTTACTGTGTTTACCAAGACAATATTACTTCGCCTTACTGTGTTTACCAAGACAATATTACTTCGCCTTTTTCTACTTTTACTACTTGTACTTGATGTACAAAAACAAAGAAGAGCTATACACAGGCATAAACAATCTTATATTTCTATATATTTTGTGAAAGTAAGGTCAGGTCCCATGTGGTATTTATATACAAATGTAAGGCTGAGTTAATCAATTGCAATTGATAAAGTGCCAAACTCCAGGTTTATCAAGCAATTTTCACAAAATATATAGGAATTTAAGAATTTTATGCCTGTGCATATCTCTTTTTCTGTAGTTGTATATCAATCTTAGTAGTTAAAATGGAAAAACCAAATTTTGAAAAATACAGCCAATGTCCCTTTAAGTGAAGTGCCACTAATTTTGACCTGTGGTATTGACTGACGCCAAGTCCTTAAGGTTTCATTTATGTGCCACAACTGTTGTGACATGGGACTTTGGTTTTTAAGTCTCATACGAAAGACCCTCGACTTTCTGTTCTTATGCCAAGTGCACGGGGAAGGAACAGTCACTTCCATCTTTTAACCAGGAATCAAATCCTGAACCTTCCAGGTCCTAACTTAGACTTAAACTCTATCACTTGTTCTTTCTACTGATGCTTTCCATCTGCAGTTTTTAGAAATAATTTTTTTCTGATAAAAACGTTAACGAAATATCTTTGTGCTTTACAGTACTGTTATACTGAAAATACTAATCAACTTTAAAAATGATAATAGGAAAAGGAATGAAGCATGATGGAGGAACAGTAATGGCTATAATATTAACGAAAGTCTGATCAACTTGAAATAAAAGGTAATCCCGATGTAGAAGTGGTTACACATTGTCCCAAATACTTTGAGATAGTGCAGTTGCTTATCCCTTTAGCTCAACAACTCGTAATGCACTAAATTTGCAAACTAGGAGTCCCAGGTTTGATTTCCAATAGAGACACTTATATTCAAACATTCACAAACACACAGGACTGCATGTTTGCACACCCTTGATATATAGTCAAATCACTAATGTTATTTCAAACAGACCTGTGAGCAGCCTTTGATTCCAATATGTGACAATTTGACACAGTTAGTTGAGATCGTAGATAAAAGTTCATCATTTACAACTTTAAGCCCTGCCAAGTCTATCTTCTCGAGGTTTGTACAAGATGATGCTGCAGCCATTAGCACTGACAGATCCAACTGTGAAAAGAAAAAAATACTAAAACATAAACTCCCAAAATACAAATGATATATGTCTTTCATTACACTCACTCACTGACTGCAGCTACAGCAGCTCATGAGCTTGTTTATCCAAAGAAAAGCAGCAGCTCACAAACTCTTATGTTAAAAGTTTACAAACAACAAGAAATGAAACACTTACAGCTTATAATAAGGTTACCCAAAGAATGACAGCTAACAAGTACTAACAACATCTCACAATCAGTTTGTAAAGTTTCAAGCTGATTGGCCTCACCTAACAAGCACTTAATAATTTTGTAAAGTTCAAGGCTGATTGCATTCACTTTATGAGCACTTAAAATAGATTTGTAAAATTCATGGTTGATTGGACTCACCTTACGTTAAAGAGTTTTGTAAAGTTCAAGGCCTTCTCCTTATCAAAGACTCACCTCATGAACACTTAAGGAGTGCCGTCGTGCTCCTTGGTAAAGAGTTCAATTCACAACCGGAGGGTCGTGGGTTCGAGTCCATCACTGGCATTTGGTGACGTCTCCATATGAGTGAAAAATTCTTGAGTGTGACGTTAAACAACAATAAAACAACAACAACAAGAACTTAAGGTTTTTGTAAAGTACAAGACGATTGGACTCACATTACAAGCACTTAAGTGTTATGTAAAGTTCAATGTTGACTGGACTCACCTTACGAGCACTTAAGAAGAGTTTTGTAAAGTTCAAGGCTCTTTGTTTATCCTCAAACATTGGAATTAATGTTTCGCCTGTACATTGATGACACATACTAATGTTAAGATTCTTGAGAGACATACAATATTTTGTTATAGCTGTTAAACCATTATCTGTGAAGTCCTCCCCTCTCATACCACTTATATCCAAGTCCAGTAAATTACTGCCAATATGTTCCAAAACCTGAAATCAGATTGCAATAATCGTCAGCTATCATCCATTGTTAGATCTAAGACATGTTAATATTTGAATTGCTTAAAATGCCAGATTTGAGTTAAAAGTGAAATGGATGTCCTATGGGATTTTGAAATAGAAACTTTCTGTCTTTGCATAAATCCATGGATTACATGGAATTGGTGAATTTCATTCAATATAGCCTACATGTGTATATTATATTATATTACATGTTTAGCTCACTATCTCATTTATTTATTACATATCTACTTTTCTCACACTTTGGACTAAAAAATAATTCACTTATTTTCCTGGAAGATTCTTTCTTGTCTCTCTATAAAGCATCTTTATCTAGAACTGCTCAGGTTTCTGACAAACTTTTTACCCATGTCATACTTTCATTGTTTGCTTTGTTTATCATGGTAGATAAGTAAGAGTGTGAGGAAACATCAATCAACATGTTGTTGAATAGAGACAAAGAAATCTCAATGCCCCTCCCCTGCTGATGTTGATTGCATCCATGACTTGGTAACCTTGATTGTCATGAATACAACAGAAATGGACAATCATATTGAGATTTCTTTGTCTCTTCCAAAAAATGGTGGTAGATCATATCGGACTCATTTACACATTTTCAAGGCAATGCAAGCTCTGATTTTTGTAAGCTCTTTTCTCCTATATTTGATTAGTATTAGTTGTATTATGTATAATCATGATTTAACGCACCTCAGCAAAAGTTTTGTCTGTTAAAGCTGGTACGCCACAAAGTCGAACTGATCGTAATTTTTTAAGTCTCTGTAAACATTCCACTAATAAACGCTGATCACTAAGAAGGATTCCACACAATGACAGACTGGTCAGATGTGTGGGCAATGTCCACAAAGATTCATTGTCTGGATTATTTCTGAGTCCATTGCAGTATGACAAATCTAAGGATGTCATCTGGGTACAACTTTGTGATATCTGTATAATGAATAAGTTTACATGGAATAACATTAGATTTTAATCAAAATAATTCACACTTTCCAACTTTTCCAACTTTCTGTAACTAAAATTCACTGTCTTCACTTTCTATTGACAAATGACAGACAGACAGATAGATAGAGAGATAGACAGACATACAGACAGATAGATTAACTGAATCTTACATGGGTGTGTTGCCTGGGTAATGCAATCCCCATCCCAGCTATTGGTAAGAATCAGACTGTCCAACCCAAGGGTTCCCTGAGGATTGGACTTTCAGACTCTTACCATATGAGGGCTGAGATTTATTTTTCCGCTCAACACATTCATGTGTGATTATTTTTCTCCCCTGCTTCAAATGCATGTGCATGCATCTAAATAAAATCTTTTGCAACTTTTAATACACTGCATACATATCACATAGAAGTCCTATGATATGAAATTACATTGTGATGTCATAGTGTGTGTAATTTGTGGGAGAAAAAATAAACTAGGAAATGTGACAAAAATACTTCATTTTAAAATAAAAAATTCAAAGTGTGAAATAAAAACCTTACGACAAATTTTAAAATCTTTATTATGGTAAAATGACAGCAGTTACAATGTGGGCAAGATGACCTACATCCACCATGGGATCCGGAAAATTGTTTTTGGTTGCATTGGAAGAGTGTGGACTAGTTATGCTGTAACTGATGGTACATGGTAAGTTGTCTACAGTAGTTTATTAAATTGTTTGCTTGCTAAATATGCAAAAGTAAACATGACAAAGAAGGTTTCAACTTATTACAAGTACATATACCTTTATACAAGAACAACTTGTTTACAGACGTAACAAAAACAATTTTCACTTACTTCAAGAATTGATTGCCCTGTCAGTCTTGAACTGCCATGAAGATCTAATCTGAAATTTGAATATGAATGGAAAGTTTTATATAGGACTGAAATTGATCAAGTATTAATTGAAATGAGCGATCTTTACACAATATCAAATTCTTAGAGACCCATGTGCTGCATACACATTTACATGCAGTTTGAACATAGAACAGTGATCCCATTGAAAAAGTCGGGATCTGACCTTATCAAACCCTGCAACATTAAGATACGATATATACTCACTTATAGTCGATTGTTTTTTATGACAAACTGGGAAATAATTGGTGCAAAAGCATCCAGGGTTTTCCCTGGGATTTTCAAATGAGGAGTCCATGGACTCCCACAACTACAAAATTAGGAGTCCATTTGGTAATTTAGGAGTCCATTTGGAGTCCACTTCAATTCGACCAGAAAATATCAAGAGTACATGTGGAGCATTTATTTTCTGATCATAACTTAATCATGTCGGAATACTGAGTAATTTTTCCCGCACTCATATGTGAAACAAAACATCAGCGCCATTTTATACGTTACTGTAAACACCATCGTAACTTCCTGGTTTGTTCTTGAACCCTCAGAGTTCCCTTAATTCAATATATAATTATTCCAACATACATGTACTATAGATTAAAGGTTTATAAGAAATTAAATAAAATATAGTTGTTTTAACTACATCTGAAATCATATGAAAATTTATATTAAAAATCTATAAATTGTAATACAATTACATGTTTTTAGAAATATAGATGCAAAACTGAAAAGTTACTAAATACATGTAGCCTTCTAATTGATTCAAATTTATTTATTTGAAAATTATATCTATTTTATCCATTTTAAGTGTTAAAGTACTTTATCATATGTAGGATTTACATAAACATTTGTGTAAATAAATCATTTTATATAACTATCATTAGTACTTTAATTATTATTTTTTAATTTCCACAATTCAAATGAAAGTCGGGTTTGTATCCCTTCTTATACCTCCGGTAGTACCCATAAAGTGGTGAACGATGTTGTCTTGTTGATTCTAGATCTATATTAGAGGTAAAGATTTTCCTGTTTTATTATTGATAAAGATTAAAATGATGAATTCAGTTTCGATTTTTCTTGTGGAATTGCACTAGAACATAAGAAATGGAGATAAAAAAGAAGCAAACTGGTAGAAATAGGTCGCATGCTTGGTTTATTTACCCAAACGATCTCGAAAGACATCAAGTATTTAACGCGTCCACTAGGACGCAATATATCTTATTTTAGGCGTCATTTAGGATTTTTACGCGTAAATACGCAGAAATTTTGCGTCAGGGAAAACCCTGAGCATCTAATGAAATCTTGGACAAAAGGAAAAAATTATTATTGCAACAGTTCTCCATGGCAATGACTCACCATGGCAACAGTTCATCATGAAAATGACTCACTGTGGCAATATGGAAGAGTTCACCATGGCAATAGCTCTCCATGGCAATGACTCACCATGGTAATAGGTCACCATGGCAATCAGCCTGTGCTAGCGGTAACCAAATGCACCTTGACTATTGCTAAAAAATTCCACATTTGGCACACAAATTTCAGTCATGTTTCACCATAATGGCAAATCGAATATAATCGAATGATAGATCTAATATGCAGGTAACTCTTGGTGGCTTGAACATCAAAACCTCAAAGTTTTGTACAGGTAGCCATTTTTTCCCTTCATTAATTAAGTAAATTAACTTTCAATCAATTGGAAGTCCTGATTTGTATATTCCTTTATATTTCACTCTCGAAACCTCAAAGTTCGAGTAATTATCGATGAATTTATAAAAAATTAATGCCGTAAGCTGGAACAACACCAGGATCCTGACCTGGAAATTAACAAAGGTGTTTCGATAACCGGGTAGCAAGTACTTCCTAATCTAATCAAGTAGTGATTGTCAGAATTGTTTATCAATTAAGATCAAAACAGAAGAACTGTATAAAGATGTGTTATATACTACAATTTTGAGTACAAGTGTCAAAGCCAACTTCAACCAAGTAGTATTTTAACTTTTAGATCAACTGGTACCATAGGCTACTGCACAGGAGCCTGAAATTATGTCAATAAAATCCAATATAAATCTGTATCATATATACAATAAATGTGATACAGACACATGTCTATCCTATATTTTATTTTATTGACAGAGTTTCGGCCACCTGCGGGCTACTCCAACATTATAGGCCTTGAATTTTTGTACATGTTGACGACCGTTTATATCCTAATTGGATACATAATAAAGATAATTCATTTACAAGCTATTGTGTTTGAAAACTAGATATGAGGATTGTTTATGACAAAATATATGCGAATTACAAACACAAAATCCCAAACATCCCTTATTTTTCAGTCAAAATATCAATATCCGGAACTCTCAAAACCTCGAGTTCATTAAACCTCGCAGATTTTCAGAAGTACCATGAACTTTGAAGTATCGACAGTCAGCTGTATATATAATTTCTGACATTGGATTGTACATGGTATTATTTTGAACATAAGACATACATGCATGTCCATGTTTTGAATGCCTGCCATTTTCAAACATACTACAGTATACAGTTGTTGCGAATAAATTGTTATGCCAAGCTCAATCCAATTTTCATGCTGCCAAATTTTTCAAATGAATTCTTCTAAATAGACCTGAATCAAAATTTATAAGAAGTAATTCACAAAAAAGATCCATTTCAACTTTCATTTTATAATATCCATGCCGACTTTCATTTTGCGACTTCCAATTCCAGTTTTTAACAACAACAAACTTGCAAGTGAACATGTGGCTGATCACGGAGACGTTAAAAATGCGGGTTAGTTAGAATTTTAGTCATATCGGTACCTGGTGATTTCGGCACCTAGTGTATACATATCGGCACCTGAATCATGCACCTAGTGTTTTTGACAATTTTTTTATACATGTATTATAAATATTTTCACCGATTGAAGGATCTCATCAGTATCATCATAATGACACAACAATTACATGTACTGATTAGCTTCTATTTAAATACTTTTCTCCTTCAAATTACTGCTTGTCCAAAACAATGCTTTCATAGCAAATAACACGTTTAACTTCAAAAGATAATGTGGGGGTGTGTTTTGGGTTTTTTTTTTTGTGAATTTGTCACTTTGATATTTATTAAGATGGCTGATTTATACACATACACAAACATAATTATTGAAAACAAAATGTGTTCAATATTCCAGTATTTAATCTTATTCTGTCAGAAAAAAAATCAAGAGTCTGTAATACTTTTTAATGCCAAAAGAACTGAAAACAGAACAAGAGATCCCAGAGGGATCTTGGCACCCTCCATGGAATGTTCTATGTTTGATCTATGACAGATTGTTCTTTTCTCTTATTTTGTGTCTCAACACTGAATTTGAACTTAAATCCATATTTCTGTGAAACACTATTTTTCGCAAGATTACAGCGAAACTGAACTTGAACTTATCATATTACATTTTCAGAGAGAATGGAATTCAACATGGCTGCCTGCCAGCATTATTGGATTCTGTTCCTTCTGAAAATGTAATATGCACAACTAGACCTAAAACTCCAAAGACAACTCTCATGCCAAATTTCAATGAGATCCCTACAGTACTTTATGAGAAATATAAATGGTAACAAACTTCCTTTGGTCAAAATCCTAAATGGCAGACTGTCAACCATGTTGGATTCTGATCTGTCTGAAAATGTAATATGCCCCACTAAACCTCAAAGGGAAACTCCATGTCAAATTTAAACAAGATCCCTTTAGTACCTACTGAGAAATAGGGGTAATATATTCCCATTGTCAAAATCCAAGATGGCCACCAGTCAGCCATGTTGGAATCCAATCTCTCTGAATATGTCATAAGCACAACTAGACCTCACGTGGAACCTTCATGTCAAATTTAAAGATGGTCCCTTGTCGGCTATATTGGATTCTGATCTATCTGAACATGCGCAATGCACAACTAGACCTCAAGGAGAATCTTGATGTCAAAGTTCAAGGAGATCCCTTCAATATATCTGAGAAATAGTGGTAACAAGAATTGTTCAGGACGGACCACGGACACAGGGAGATTTTAATAGCTCACCATCTGTGATTATGGGCCTTAAAGAATAAATACTGAATTTGTGAAAATGTAAAACATAATTCACTAAAATTTGAAAGGAAAATTCCTGGTATTAAAGAGAATGATTGTGATGGAAAAGGAAAATAAAACCAGAGTGGTTTAAACAATTTGAATGTCTCAAAAAAGTAAAGAAAATTGTGACTGTTGTTCAACGTCATTCACATGCCAAATATGCCAAGACAATCACAAAACCAACATCTTTACCATTAGCAAAACTATAGGTACAGCCAACTCTAAAAAAAAAAGTGGCTATAAGAAAAACAATTGAGCAAAAGAAAATTGAAGATGATGAACCACATGGACTAATTAAAATTTTGCCTTACCGCTGACACAGCAATGAATCACCATAACAATGACTCACCATGGCAAAGCTCAGTGATAACGACTCACCATGGCAAAAGCTCACAGTGATTATGACTCACCATGGCAAAAGTTCACAGTGGTAATGACTCACCATGGCAAAAGCTCACAGTGGTAAGGACTCACCATGGCAAAAGCTCACAGAGGTAATGACTCACCACTGACCTTAAGCTTAGATCAGCTAAAATGTTTTAAAGTACTTACACTTTCAGATTTGGGCAGCACTGACTTAACACTGTTAAACTGTGATCGCTCATTGTGTGAGGTCCTTGGTGGAGTTCCTCCTGAATAAAATAAAATTACATATAGTTACAGCCAGTTTAATACACAAATACATACACACTTTACACACCTACATGTACACCATGGCATCTCCATCAAGACTGCATTACAACAGGTTTATGTATCTCTTTACAAAGAAGAAAAAAAGATCTTTTCAACTCATCATCCCCTGAAAAACAATAGACTCTTCTGTAAATCATGACTTAGAACAGTCCAAATAAGTCTTCAGGGGTGACTGAGTTAAATAAAAACAATCACCGTACACTCATGACAATTCCAACTATACACACATGGGGTCACACAGGACCCAGACTGAAGGCCACTTTTGACATGTTTTAGAGGATGTCCAAGTATCCCAGAGGTTAGAATCAATGTAATTGCTAACCAAGTTAGATCCTTGGCTTGAACAGGGAAGAATGTAAGATAGCATGGTGGTCACCAGTCTGGACATGTGGGAATTTTCCAGGCACTGTGGTTTCCTCCAACATTAACAAGTAAGGACCCTTCACATCAACTTCAGTGCCAACAAAAGACATCTATATATGTTGTAAAAACTTGCTATTAATTGTTGTGAAATAAACAAATAAATTTTTTTATATTTAAAAGCATTATAATCAGCAAGTGTATGTACATGTACACATGCCATCTAGAAGTTGTCGTAACCAAGCAAAAAATCAAGATAAACAGATCCTTAAGTTAAAAGGTCTGTCACTGAATATAATCCTGATGCCTCTTGTGAGCATCTCGGTAATTGCCAGAATATTTTTAGGCCTACCGGTACATTGTTTGTCTCTTATCATCAGGATATGTGCACAATGAAGGCTACAAATACCATGTGTTTTGTCAAACAATATTAAAAGCAAATGAAAAAGGAATAAATTATGTT
The DNA here is from genome assembly GCA_030159075.1 of Atrina japonica. Taxonomy (NCBI): domain Eukaryota; kingdom Metazoa; phylum Mollusca; class Bivalvia; order Pterioida; family Pinnidae; genus Atrina; species Atrina japonica. The sequence goes on along the minus strand of BROG01000454.1, from coordinate 344,778 downwards.
TGAGTATTCATTTCTAAATGCACAACTGTGTTGTCATGTAAACATCACTCACATTTTAACAGGAACAATGCAAGCTGCTTTCTCAATATGAAAGGCTATTTGCATGCAACTTGTAGAGTTTTGTCGTGCAAGTGGTCATCACATCAGTTCATCGTGTTTGTGACCCAATCAGCCTTTCATATTCAGACCACTGAAGTGACACTACATGTATCATTAAACATTTCATCATGGAAAGTTAAAAACAATTATAGAAATTAACATTAGCCATATAAATCTAAGAATGGAAGTAAAAAAAAGAAAAATGGAATTTCATTCATTGTGTGTACTCAAAAACAATACAGAAGGATGAGAAGCATAGGTGTCAATCCATAGCACAGGTAAAAATTTGTGGCATTTCATCTAAAGCTGGTGACATCAACACATAACAAAAAGAACAATTTTTGGTGGGATATAAAATGAGAGGCCCATGGGCCACATTGCTCACCTGAACTGTGTTGGTATCTTACAAATGTGGGAATCTCAAATTTACAAATTATTATAACACTCCTTGTGAGTGGAAGAAACTTAAAAATGAATGAAAATGACAAAGTCGGGAAAGATGTCAAAAACACATCAAAAATTAATTTTCCAATTTATTCATGCATCCATAAAATCACTCAGATGCAATTAGTTTTTTAATCCATGCAGCAGTTCTAGAGAAGATTTTCAAAGTGTCGTACCCTCTGAGACCTATTTTTCCCACCCTGGATCCACCTCTGGGTCAATCTGCTAAAAAATCAGAAACTTGTTAGGGATCTTGGATACCGTACCTGCTTCCTTTATCCTTCAGCGGTTTTGAAGAACAAATGTATATGATAAAATGCCCTCTCTTTTTTTTGCAATTTTAAAAAGTCATAAAAAAATTCAAAAAATTAAATTTCCGTAAAATTATTTCAGGAAAGCATTTCTCTACCTAATTACAAGTAAAATACTATAAATGGATGCCTCATGATGAATAAAAGAGGATAAAATCAAAGAAATCATACAAAAATAAATGAAAATGACAATGTGTATAAAGACATCAAAAACACATAAAAAATTATTTTCCGATTTCTACATAATTAACAAACTTTGATCACACATTTATGTAGATCATTCAGTTACAGTTAATTTTTCAAGCCATGCAGTGGTTTTGGAGGAGAAGATTTCTAAAAAGGGGTACAACCTGGGGTCTCTTATGACCCATCCTGGATCCACCCCTTGGCAGATCAGGCCGAAACAAAGTTACTTCGTACAGGACCTTGAGAACTTACATCCTATAAAGTTTCATCAAAATCCCTTCAGTGGTTTTGGAGGAGAAGTCGAAAATGTAAAAAGTTTACGGACAGACAGACAGATGACTGACAAAAGGCAATCAGAAAAGCTCACTTGAACCTTCGTTTCAGGTAAGCTAAAAAAAATATAAAACAAACCAAGAAACACTACATAGTTGTTAAACTTGAAGTTGCATGGCCAGGAATATGGCTAAATTCAAACAGGAATGTGGAGTTAGAATATTAAATACCAAGTTTTTCCCTAGATTGTTTGCAATAATTGAGAAGACAGAATCATCCAGTTTGGTGCATCCTCGTCCTGTCAGCTTGATGATCTTAATAGTTGGATTATTCTTGACCACCTTTTCAACACCTGAAATTTACAAATACTTTGGCATTGATACGTACATGTATGTACCGTCAGTAATCACGCTAAGAGTTACAGTAAGAAATCTTCACAACTTTATCAACACTTTAATGTTTTTACAGAAAATTAATGCATGTACTTCTATTTCATTAACTCATTCACCCCTAAAGACACATTTGGACCAGTCTAAGTCATTGATATACAGAAGAGTCCATTGTTTTTTCAGGGATTGATGAGTTAATTATCTTTACATGATATTCAAACAGCCAAGACTTTCATAAACATACATGCACTAAAAAATTGGAATTTTGAATAAATGTGATAAAATACAAGATAAAATGTTGTTGAAGTACATGTGTATATATACATGTATCATATATATATATGTAAGATACTGACCTTCACAAGTAATTGCTGAGCAGCCTTTGATGTCAAATTGGATTAGTTTGGTTGATTTTATACAAGTCAGACCTTTAGATGTCACATTGTTAAGATTTTGCAGAGCTAAATATTCCAGTTCCCTCTGATCACTAGTGATACACTGTATCCCCTTGTCTAAAAGTAAATTTGAGTGAACATAAATGGAACTGTTTTATTGATAGTTGCAAGTAGAGTAAAATTTCTCTATTTTTGCTTAAACCTAAATTTCTGGTAATTACATGTACATGTACATAACAGAGTTGAACATGATCCCAGTGACACTATGCTTTTGTTGATTCTGTATGTTGATACATGTATAATAAACAATAGGGAACTTTTAAGTAAGCCCGGATAACAGTTACATGTATGATTCTGCATTTATTTGCACCTTCTCACTTTTGTTACTCATATGTTCTTCCGGTTTTCATATTTACCTTCACAACGTATGTAAAGTACATGTAAATAGAAATATTTTTACTTTTTAGATCATTAAATTTATTTTGTATACTGTACAGTTTTCTGAAAGGAACTTTTTCACAGGTATTAAATTCACGCAATATTAATTACGAACTGTCTTCCTGATACTTCATAAGTATAAGGTACATGTATTATATTCACGGGTATTTAATTTCGAGATATGGTCATTGACCACAAATATAGTGAAAGTAAATCCCCTGCAAATAATAGCAACCATACAGTAAAGAAACCCAAGAGACTCTTAAAATATACCACAGTGGGTTATTTAGTTGAACGCCAAATTACATGTACTGAAATGTATCAGGCAGAGAAAAATGTGCGGACAGACCAGGAATCAAACCCAGGACCTTCTGAACACATGCAGGACGCTTTTACCAATTGTGCTATGGGGGCTGATCTATATATTATCAAAACCGGAAATAACATTGAGGAACATTTTTCTGAGAATCATGCAAATGGTGATAATAAAAGCAAAATTATAATAGTAATCTGGGCTAACTCGAAAGTTCCCTATTGATTGGACTGGTTGTATCACGACAGCATGAATCATATAAATTCTAGTCATTTCGGCATCAAGTATTTTCTGCACCGAATAATTTGAGCACTTGTATAAGTTACTTAAGCATTTAACTTTTCGGCATCAGGTATTTTCAGCACATGAACATGTAATATCAGCTACATGTAATATTGATTAAAATAAATGAATTAATATCTCATGTAGTCATGATGAATTTTAATTCCTAAAAATAAAGTTTTAATACATGCTTTTGGAAGTGCAAAAATTACTTGCTTACAAGTGCCGAAGTTACTCGATGCCGAATATACATGATATCATACATCCATGCAGATGACTCAGATGCAATCAATTTTTCATTTCATGCAGAGATTCTCGAGAATATTTTCAAAGAGGGGTACCCTCTGGGACCTGAACCATCCCACCCTATTCACTGTGGTACATTACAGTAAAAAGACCCACCCCCATCTTCCACTGAAATGTGGTTTCTCAAGACAGGTGGTTTCTCAAAAGAGGGTTTAAAGCCAATAAAGGGTATTTAATGCTTACAAATCTTAGTAGGCCTACTCAGTGCAGATTTATCTTACCTGTAACTGGAAGTCCGTGAATCGTGAGTGACTCCAGAAGACATTTTGATTCTGCTAAAGATTTCAATACTTTATCAGTGACTTGTTCGCAGTTGTATAAAGCCACATGCCGAATACCTCGAAACAAAGAGTTACTGACGAATGGGAGGTAGGCCTCTGTTAGCAAATTATGGTCAGCTAATTGTGTCAATATAATTTCTTTATGAACAGTTGGCAAATTATTAACATTCAAAATTAAATCCAATTTCTTCATTACACAAGAAAGACAAAGATCGTGCAGTGATTTCACCATTTTGTTGATCTTTCAGTATCATCAACTTGGTCAAGTCAAGTGCCCCACCGAGTCTGAAGATGTCTTTACTTTCACTTTTAAATTATCCTCTCGAGTCTCGTGTCCTTTCTTTTTGATATCTAAAATCTCTGAACTGAAGACCGAACGATCCCAACTCTGTTTCCTACATCACTGCTATGCATATCCGCATGAAATACCTTATCTAGTATAGCATAAATTTCTATTTATAGATGGTGAAAAATATGTTATTTTTGGCAAAGGAGGATGTTGATTAAATCATTCTAAAAGAAAAACCAATACCGGGTTCACCGGATTTCACACCGCTTATCCGAGTTGAAAGATTTCTCCGCGTAATGACAAAATTTCATACTGAACTTTGACATATGATTTATCTGTACTCATTGACACACTGAAATGGTTAAACACCTCCTTCAAGTTATATTCAGTGATGCAATATTTGAATATGTGTTAATTTTGAAATGGCTTAAGAGTCTTATCACAAGTTGATTGAAATGAGGGACAGTGAGGTGGTAATGTCACATCATATTGTTTAACGTTTGCTATACAGACCGTGTTTATATATGAACTTGTCTAGGGAAATGCTTACTTTTCCATGGCACGTGGTCCCACTTCTAGATTTTCCAGTGGACCGTTTGTCTGATGTTCGCTAGGTCTGTGTACTGTCTCTTGGACCCCACACATTTTTTATAATACTTTGATATCTGTACATTTTATATTATTCATATGTAGGCTACAAGAATTAATTAAACAATTACTGATAATTTACTTTGATTACGTATGATGTATTTACATATATACCATGTGAATAATTTTTACAGATAGAATCTATATACACCATTCTAAATTGCATCGAATATCTAGCGTTTTTTTAATGTAATATGTTTGTGTAAATATGTAAACGTCACAGTATATATGAAGTTGTCAAAATCCGAGGGAATGACAAGCAAACCTTTCCCCGTAATAAGAAAGATAATTATTAACCATGGATGTAGCCTAAACCGATGCAAGTGAAGCCGGGTAATCTCGATCTAAGCCAATAACATGTGTCACTCCCCATAAGAAAGAAACACACACTCTCTTCAAATAATAACTTGACGCTTTTACTCTTTCTTTGCATCCAAGCTCAAGAAATTTGTAAATGGGTTTACCACAATAGCTTCCTGAAAACAGGAGGGAAGGGAATGTAGGATTCCGTATTCTGCAATATTGGCAGTCAACACATTTTCTTCCGTCTTGGACACGTCATGGAGGACAAAACATCCTTTGTTTTCCGGTCACAGCCACTGCGATCCCACAGTCAAATTCAAATGAAACTAGGTGTTATGAGGTCAGAATTACCCTAAAATATGCCAGAAAAAATCAAGAACACAGTAAAGTAAATTTATAAATTCTATTAACAATAACAAAATAAAAACTTACTTAATCTAAATGACAGTTTATAGTGATTAAAATCACAACTCATACTTCAATTCCAGTTCAGAGATCCACACGAATACACAATAAATTCCTATCCGAATGTAATATAAAAGGATCTACTCGAATACACAATAAACAATTTGCATGTAATATTGATGTGCACTAATCTCACATAAATCGAAATATAAAAATGTGATCTGCTCTCCTGCAACTTGGTCCATAAATAGTCCCAGCTATTCTAAACTTGTTCTAAACTTGTTATACCCGAAGACCTGACCATCTCCGTATATAAACTCTAAAACAGTCCTAGAAAGGATTATCAAGAAAATGGTCTTTCTAGCACATACAGGAAAGTCCCCATGACTAAAAATAGTAACATGATGACAGAGTTAGAATGTCATTGAACAAACAACTAATTTTCCAGAAAGGTCCAGATGCACCAAGTTCAAGAAGTACAAATAATTGTAAGCAAACACCCATCAACCCTCATAACACAAGGCATCACAAATGATACTAATCCCCTTGCAATGGAAATATTATATAATACCTGTACAGCACTGACAATAATATTTCAATGAAATAATCAAAGGCCAATATCATTTTAAATAAGGGAGCCCTGATTACGAAACGCGAACTCGTCCGAGATATTACCATAGTAAACCCTTGTATCAAGTTTCGTGAAATTTCGGTGAGAAATAAAATTATTAGAGCGCTGACATAGAAAGTGTAACTTACGTACATACGTACCACAGGAGGCCGAAACTATGTCAATAAAATCTAGTATAGATATGTGTCTATGTCAGATTTTATTTTATTGACATGGTTTCGGCCTCCTGTGGTACGTACGTATGTACACATGTGCGTACGAGCTTAACCCTATATCCCCTCCAAACTTCGTTTGTGAAGGGACAACGAGTGAGGAATAAATCCTTGTCGCTGAACAACTGCCACGATTACACATCATGATTAGAAAGCCACTTTCCTGTCGAGAAATCCCTATTTTGATATTGCAAAGAAGTTACCACGTGATGCTAAACTATCAGAAATACCATAGATACAAAGATAAATAAGCAACAGTAAAAAATATTTGGCATTACACAAGCAAAGTTATAGACAATGGACCCTAGGAGACCTAGAAGTAGAATCAGGTACCAAGACCTAGGATCCTAGTTGTTTCGCCCTAAAAATAATCGCAACATTCCAATGTTTCTTTCTCATACCTGTTAACCAATAGTAGGTCAAATTTTGCTATACCTACGAAACCACCGTGGGTGTGGTTTTAATTTTCCATTCGTGTTTAGAAAGTTTCAATAAGAAGTTGTTATTTTAAGCTTGGAATGAATGTGTTTAATGTATTATAGCTGAAATGTCGGTCTTGGTGAAAAGTTTCAGATCAGTTGCATGTAGGTGTGACCAGATATAGGCTACCAAAGTTATAAAAAGTCCGCTAATCAAATACTGTGTATTCACACTGTTACTCGTACCAACGGATATTTGTGATAAGTTCATTTTTCCTAATGTCTGCCAAAGTCCAACTCATCGTTCTCGTTGCCACAAAGGCTAATCCACAATGGATTACAGAAATATAGACAGTTAAAAGAATCACAAATAGGACCGGGTCCGTCGTCAAGGAGCCAGCCATTCTGGGCATTTGGCATCGCATAGTAAAAACCCAAGGGATGGCGTACAGCTGAATCTCCTTTCGTCAGGCAAACTTATTAGGAGTAGTATCATGGAACGTGAGAACTATGTTAAAAATTGGTAGGTGTGCCACTTCCTGCTCGAGACATCTGGGCTTTGCGTAACAAGATGACAACTACATTGTATGTTTTAAGTTGGAAAGTCTGCCAAAATCGCTAAACAGACAAGGAGTTTTCAGCTAGGGTTACCTTGTTTTTGGAAACAAGATGACAAGATACTAAACAAAAAGAGTATCCATGGATGAGGTCATCATATACTAAGGATGTACATTATACACTGAAAGTTGGAATTACATTTACATCTAGAGCGACTAGAGCACTGATAGGAACGGAAACAGTGAATGAGATAATGACTTGGACAAGACTCAAAACAACGCATTGTAGAGTAACACACGCAGTCATGATATGCTATGCGCCAACAAATGAGGGTGACGAAGAGTTAGAGAAAATGAAGATGAAAAGAAAATGAAAGAACAAGATACTATGGATGCAAGAAATAAGTTGTATTGTAATGGGGATATGAGAGAGTATGTAGTGTACGGGAGACAGAAACTTCCAAACATGGAAATATGAAATAACTTTTACTGCCACCAACATGTTCTCTGGAAAGAAAAAATGGTAAGTGAGCAAAACATCTCTCCGATCCACCAATTGTAGCGAATGGGGATATTCAAAGAGCTATCAACGGAAAGTCTGGAGGTCCAGATTGCATCCAAGTAGAAGCCATGAAGTCAGTCTTAAAACATCAGTTGCGATTCTCCATACGTTTTTTCTTCGGATTTATGAAAAGGGATAATCCTGGGGACTGCAAGATGGGTTATAAAGAAAGGCGACCACGGCCTATGCAAAAGAAGTACAGAGAAATAATACCTCTGTCAACACCAGGGGAAATCCTCATCGTGTGCTGCTTCAAAGACTATAGGCTTCTGTGAACGATAGCTAGCACCTGCATGACCAACAAGCTCCAAGCAACAAAGTACGGAAAAGACCAACCTCTCATCCCCTGATCAAACTGCCACAACTAGAAATGTCATTAAGCAATCCCTGGAATGGAGGTTGCCATTGTACATCAACGTAACCAATTTTAAAAACACCATTGATAGTGTAGATCCCTCTGCAAGATGCTGTATCACTGTGGAATTCCAAACAAAGACAAATCCATTATCAAAGCTACCTATGGTGGAAATAACATTCAGGTTGCTACATGGAGATGTCATAGCTCTAGACGTTCCAGGAGCAACTTGATGACCTTTTGCATATGATCCACCCCATAAACACAACGAAATACAAGACAATACACTCATTGTGGAGTCATCAGATGTTTCAACTGGGCTGAGAATAAACAGGGAGAAGACTAAAGCTATACGAATTGACGCTAAGAGCATTGAGTCTATCACACTAGGAAATGTTGAGCTTGAAATGTTACTTAATTCAGTTGTCTAGGAAACAATGTTGGAACAACATGTGCTACATACAATGGCATCAAGGGGAAGGGGGAGCTAGAACAGAGCCTTCAAAATTCTTAAGAAAGTTTATAGATAACCCAATGAACAATGATAGGATATTCAACTCCAATGTTAAAGTGGTCTGTTTTGTCGAAAATGAAACGTGGAGAGGAATCGCGGCTTCTTACAAGAAAATTCAGTCATTCACAATTAACATAAATAACTGATTGAGAAGTATACACAGAATGTGGTGGTCTTAGTTTGTAAGCAACCAAGAGCTTGGGCAGATGATACATCAGCTCTTCTGCAAATTCAGAAGTGAAAGTTGATTTGGATTGGACAAGGAAATATCCAGGATACCAGGTTCAATCACTGGACAGGCATTGCAAGGAATCCGCTGGGGAAAACAAGGCAGAGCAAAACCAAGAAATTCATAGCACAGATCTATAGCAGACCAGATGTCATAAGCTGCCCTCTCTACTATTTTCACATACACATTTTATTTTATGTTAACATCACGTCTGGAATCCAGAAAAAGGCTTCCCAGAGCTTTTAAATCAGGTCTACCAAAATGTTCTATTATATAGTATTTCTTTCCTCTAACTCAAAATCCTGGATCTTACCAGGCTTTGTCTGTATATCTTGGATTTTATGGACTTGGACTTCTGACTTTGTATTATGTGTTGTGCTTGCCCTATAAAGATATTTTCGTTTGACGGTTTTCTCAGCATGTAGGGGCTGAGTGGTCAGGGCATCGTGCTTTAAAACATGAAGTCTCTCACTTCCTGTCAGCGCAAGTTCGAGTCCCGCTGGAACCTAAGCTTATTTTTGTGAGAAATTTTCCCAGTTTACATGCGGAAGGCCGGTGATTTCTTCCAGGGTACATTGTAACCGGGTCTCTCTGGCTTATACAGGCTCCCAAATGAGAAAAAATATATATTGTTTTTATTAGATACATAAAAACGATCCCATATGAAATATTGCCTCACAATTAATCCAACAATTAAAATTGTGCGAAGTTACCAAGGAAAGCGTGTCCCAAAAGTTTATAAAATAGTTTTGAAACCCTTTTCTATAAAAAGTCGGAAAACTAAAATCAAATTTCCCAATTTTAAATTTACACCTATTCCATCTTTGAATCCTCAGTCTGCTTTTGATATCACAAATAAGTATAATTTTATGTCACCAAATTAAAAACAAATTTCCCACAATTATTGCTCCTCGCTCCGATGTAATATAAACTTATTTATTCTACAACGATTGAAAAACAAGTTCTTATAACTTATAAAAATCAGGTTCTGTGATGGACAGGCAGATCGGCGTCATCATTGCCGAGTCTAAGTTATGGTTGCCTGTTGCCGAGTGAAGTAAGAGGATTTCCCCGAGGGTTATATTTAGCAACCAATGAAAACCGTCGTCACAACAGTCTACCCAGAATGCATTGTTTGAATGCAAATGATATTTTTTTCGAATGCAAATGTATATTTTTTTAATGCAAATACATTTTTTTAATGCAAATGCAAAACTCTCTCTCTCTCTGCCCCCAGAATCCGCCCCTGGATACCATGATATTCAAGTACGATTGTTTGTTTGTTGTAGTTTAACGTCCCACTCAAGACTATTTCACTCAAGGACTTCAAATTTTGGCCTATGCTCGGCACTTGCAGCCATTGAGCAGTGACACGGGACCTCCAGTTTTTACTGTCTCATCCGAAAGACAGGAAACCAACCTGCCGCTGGCGGAACTTGAACTCACGATCTAGAGTTGAGCGCGCTACAGACTGTACAATCGAACACTCCTTCTAGCAAAATATCATCCGATATGAGTTCAAATATTATTATTATAAATTTACACATCGAGTTTATACGTCACAGCAACAGCTGCAAATTCATCGATCAATTTTTCCTCACACAGGATTCTTTATAACATATTATTGAAAGCATTTTAGATATAAACTGGAAATTAATGGCTTCAGAGTACTGAGAATCAAAATTAATAGTCGAGTGATATTTCTCGGTGTAACAAGTGGTATGTACATACTCTGTTGAACATCAAAATAAGGATTTCTACACTACCACGGCCAGAGTGTTCGTTTTGTGAAAATCAAGGTAAAATTATTTCCTTGTCGCAAATTTGAAGTTTCGATACATGTATGCGAATTATTTAGATCACTAAATATAATCCAAACCTGAAATGAAAACGAACTTTCAGTTTAATAGATACAGATATATAACTTGATATTTAGAAAATTAAAGAATTATTGTCACTCTATTATGACTGTTGGGACAGAAAGTCGAGCATAGTAGGTATGAACTAAATGTAAAACTACAAAAAGAAACTCGATTACATTGCTTTTTCCAATTACAAAATGATTGTTTTTTATTTATTTAAAGGGGCATCAGTTGTGTTTTTTTTTTTTTTTAACCTTTTGTTTTTTACTACTTACTATTTGTGAATGCATACCATACTGGACCTGACCTTATTTCCATAAAAATATATAGGAATATAAGATTTTATGTGCATGTTTTTTCTCTTATTTGTTAATTGCACGTGTTATGATAATACAGTATTTGATCATGTGTACACTGTACATGTTATAATACAGTATTTGATCATGTGTACAATGTCCATGTTATGATAATACAGTATTTGATCATGTGTACACTGTACATGTTATGATAATACAGTATTTGATCATGTGTACACTGTACATGTTATGATAATACAGTATTTGATCATGTGTACACTGTCCATGTCATGATAATACTATATTTGATCATGTGTACACTGTACATGTTATGATAATACTGTATTTGATCATGTGTACACTGTCCATGTTATGATAATACAGTATTTGATCATGTGTACACTGTCCATGTCATGATAATACTGTATTTGATAATGTGTACACTGTCCATGTTATGATAATACAGTATTTGATCATGTGTACACTGTCCATGTTATGATAATACAGTATTTGATCATGTGTACACTGTCCATGTTATGATAATACTGTATTTGATCATGTGTACAATGTACATGTTATGATAATACTGTATTTGATCATGTGTACACTGTCCATGTTATGATAATACTGTATTTGATCATGTGTACACTGTACATGTTATGATAATATTGTATTTGATCATGTGTACACTGTACATGTTATGATAATACAGTATTTGATCATGTGTACACTGTACATGTTATGATAATACTGTATTTGATCATGTGTACACTGTACATGTCATGATAATACTGTATTTGAACATATGTACACTGTTCATGAATGATATAATAATATGGTATCTGAATGTGTGTACACTGTACATGTATGATATAATTATTCTGTATTTAAACAAGTGCACACTGAACAAGTATGATATATGATGCTATATTTGAACATTTGTACACTGTGTATGATACAATAATATGGTATATACATGTATATGGAATATGTTTACACTATAGGCTACATGTATGATAATACATGATGCATGATGCTTCTTCATCAATGTATCCTCCAATCATCCTTGGTCTTGTGATTTTATAATTAGCAGTAAAGAAATAGGTATATATATATATATATATATAATATATATATATATATATATATATATATATATATATATATATATATATATATATATATATATATATATATATATATATATATATATATATATTTATATATAATATATATACATACATATATATTATATAAAATGAGTAATTATACAATGTAATATATGGAAATTAAATGAATGATTTATATTAAATGTTGTATTCCTGAATTCTGTTTTATTGAAATTATTTTTAAAAATAGAATCTACTACAAATGCCAGAGTAAGTAGGGGAGAGTTGGGTAAGTTGATTCACCCACCTTTAAAGTATCATGAGCGACAGCAATAGGATGGCAATGTCACATAATGAAAATGACTTAAAATCCAATGAGGCTAAACCATACTAATTAGAGGTATGAGAAATCTTGGTCAATTGAAACATGATGTTTACCACACTGCTGGGCAGACCCCAGTAGTCTTAGAAACTAAAATTTCAGCTGACCTTATTCCTTTCTACATTGATATGTTTTTTTCTGAAATTATTATTTATAATATGTGGACCCATAATCTGTTGAAATACAAACAATATTACTTAGCAACAAACCAAAATATTTAATGGGGGTTGTCTCAAAATTTGGTTTTAAAACGCTAAAATTTTCTTATACACGTATTACTATTGAAGATAAAGGGTAATCAGCCATATTAGGCCCATAAATGTTTTTGACAGTACAATATATAAATATGGTATGAATAATTCTATGCTGTATCGAATGAATTGAAAGAAATACTTAGTTACAAACATAACATGTTATTTTGGGGGTCATTTCAAAGTACAAATGTGCTGAAAATGGTAGGTTCTATTGCTTGTATATATATCCATCCTAGTACACGTCACACATTGCAGACATTTTGAAATAAAAAAAAAAATACTAGTCAACTGGACCAGTGAATAAAGGAATTTCACCGGTCAAAGGATTCTTTTTACTGGTCTGTATATATACTCAGTTGAAAAGAAATGGAAAATTACTGGCCATTTGGACCAGTTATCAGATAGATTTCACTGGACTTTTGTAAAATTTACCAGTTTTACTGGTAAGACCGGTGAATTTAAAAAACTCTGACATTGTCATTATGATATATATTTTTAGATAAATGACACTTTGTTTAATTTCAAGTTTTCAAACATATTGATACAAGTATCGGTGATTTGATTGTCACACCTGTGATTTTTTAACCATCAGCAGACATCTTGGTGACTTTGTCAGGATACACTAATTACATTGGATCCTGCACAAGTTTGTACATAAATGACTAACAAAATTTTAAATTAAGTTTTTTTTTTATCTTTTTATGAATGTCAATAAAAATTATGTATTGTACACATTCTAGATTCAGCTATACATGACCTATGTATCTAGTACATGCATGTTTGATCAAAATAGTTACCTTGCATTATGTAATGTAAATGTATATATGCAGCCTTTTTGCAGGGTAGTAATTGATTTTTTATTGATTAATCGTTACAGTACATTGAAAATATATACTTGATAAAACCAGAGGCTGTATGAGGAAAATGTGTTCATGGGTTGATTTAGAACTTGATACAATATACATATAATGTATATGTGTAGACATTTACAGGATTGTATATTTCATATGTTTTTAAACATTTACAAATTACGATGGAGTTGTGAATTTGAAAAATATTGATAGTTGTTACAAAACTGAGTATGAAAAAATGCATACATTCTGTACATATTATCCTAAACTTGCTAGTAATGGATTTGAAAAATGGAAAGACCTATATATACATGTACTTATATCATCAATATATGTATACAATGCACTTGAAATAAACATGATGAAAGGTGAAACATATTCTATAAATGATAAAATGTTGTGTGATGGATCAATTTGTATGTAGGTATGTATAATCTTGCTATATATGGATTTATTTTCTTTCTACACACAACAATTGTATGATGATTAATGTAGGATTTAAATTTAAGATATGTACAATGTATATCTGGAATATATACCAGTTTTGTAAATCAGTTGTAAGTGATTGCTAAGACAAAATGGGAATCATTTAACAGAAGTGTCACTTGTGATTGAAATTGATCATTGATTACAGTAAATTATCTAATATGTACAGAACATGTGAGTAATGTGATATGTACTTTGGAGTCTAATTTGCTTTTGTTATTAGATATCCTGTTAATTGATAAATTTGATTAACTTCATTCAAGTAGTTGAAGGTAAATTTCTGTTATGTGTGGATATGGGGGTCATATTTACTACATGAGAATGTACTTGACTTAATATCAAGTACACAGTACTCTGTGACATTGACTGTCGTCATGTGGTAATTTGTGACATTGACCGAAGACATTTGACTTGGTAATTTGTGACAGTGACTGTCGTCATGTGGTAATTTGTGACATTGACTGAAGACATTTGATTTGGTAATTTGTGAAATTGATTGATGACATTTGATTTGGTAATTTGTGACATTGACTGTTCACATTTGATTTGGTAATTTATGACATTGACTGAGGACATTTGATTTGGTAATTTGTGACATTGACTGAAGACATTTAATGTGGTATTTTGTGACATTGTCTGAAGACATTTGATTAGGTAATTTATGACATTGAAGAAATTTGATTTGGTAATTTATGACATTGACTGAGGACATTTGATTTGGTAATATGTGACATTGACTGATGGCATCTCACAGTGGTAATTTGTGACATTGACTGAGGACATTTGATTTGGTAATTTGTGACATTGACTAAGGACATTTGTTTGGTAATTTGTGACATTGATTGAGAACATTTAATTTGGTTATTTGTGACCTTGAGTGAAGACATTTAGTGTGGTATTTTGTGACCTTGTCGGAAGACATTTGATTTGATAATTTATTACATTGAAAACATTTGATTTGGTAATTTGTGACATACATGTATACCGATGACATTTCATATGCTAATTTGTGATATTGACTGAAGACATTTGATTTGGTAATTTGTGACATTGATTGGAGACATTTGATTTGGCTATATGTGACATTGACTGAAGACATTTGATTTAGTAATTTGTGACATTGACTGAAGAAATTAAATGTTGTATTTTATGACATTGACTGAAGAAATTTAATGTGGTACCATGTGACTAATTAGGCCTGTGTTATAACTGAGAAGTCAAATTATGTGAATGGGACATTACATGTGATGTATACTTAAAACCTTTCACTGTTAGTATCTGATTACAGAGTATGTGGTGCTGTTATTATTTGATATCTCTTTTTTGTCTATGAACAATGTAATTACCTTTGAAGTAAACAATTTTGATGTATCTGGCAAATATCTATGAATCCCCTTCTCAGAAGAGAGTATGAAATTCTTCTCCTTCTTCTCTTAATAACTTCATGTGTGGGGCATAACTCTCTTTTTACTTTAGATGGGATGATAATATATGGTATACATGGTAATTACATCATGTGATGTATACTTAAAACCTTTCACTGTTAGTATCTGATTACAGAGTATGTGGTGCTGTTATTATTTGATATCTCATTTTTGTCTATGAACAATGTAATTACCTTTGAAGTAAACAATTTTGATGTATCTGGCAAATATCTATGAATCCCCTTCTCAGAAGAGAGTATGAAATTCTTCTCCTTCTTCTCTTAATAACTTCATGTGTGGGGCATAACTCTCTTTTTACTTTAGATGGGATGATAATATATGGTATACATGGTAATTACATCAAGACGATGTGTCACAATAAAAATTTACAGGGATCAACCCTTTTATTACAGAGTTATTGCCCATTGTTATAAATACTGTCCAGAGCATAACTGTCTATATATTTGAGATAGGATGATGATAATTGGTATACACAGTAAAGACATCAAGATTATGTGTCATTGACAAAAATTATTGGGATTGACCCTTTTATTACACTAATTGCCCTTTTTAAAAAATAATAAAAAAAATTACTGTCCAGAGCATAACTCTTTATATTTGAAATGAAATGATGATATTTGGAAGATCAGATGATAATATTTGGTATACATGGTAATGACTTTGAGACTATGTGTCAGATTTACAGGGATTAGCCCTTTTATTACAATAATTGCCCATTGTAATACTGTCCAGTATAGTCTATAGTATAGTCCAGAGCATAACTCTCTTTGTATTTGCCATCAGATGATGATATTTGGAAGATAGGATGATAATATTTGGTATACATGATAATGACATAAAGACGATGTGACATGCTAAAAACTTATGGGAATTGACCCTTTTATTACAGAGTTATTGCCCTTTGTTAAAAAATTACTGTTTAGAGCATAACTGTCTGTGTATTTGAGATAAGGTTGATGACATAATTCACACATTTCCAAAATCCCATATTATGTCACCAGGGCATACAATGGCATTCTGTTATATAATTTACACAAACGTAGGAAACTTATACATAAACTTTCTCATTGAAATCTTCATTAAATTAAATATATGTGTCAATTATTAACAAACATCAATAAATACAATATTTCTCTAAAACTAAACATTGTCAAAGACACAACATTACTCTTTCATTTCACAGAAGGGGAGACATTTCATTTAGCTGTTCTAAAACAAGACAATTTGTTGTTTGTTTGTTTTTTTCAGAAGTCCGGAAATGAATTCCCAGAGGCATGAAGCAATCCATGACTTTCATGTCGCGGCACAGCAGTTTATGTCCGAATCAGAAAGACAACAGTTATATAAATTACTGAAAAGATATCAACGTAGACACAGAATAGATAGACTTGTAGAGGGAATTTGTCAGATTAATAAGTCAGATGAAAATTTGGAGTTTATCAGGTGCATTCGGAGACTTATACCTGAGATCCATTTAGCAGAATTTGACAGGCTGATTAAGTTCTATTCGTCTCTTCGAGCCAAAAAACAGAGCCATCATCTACGTGTCAGCGGTACGGCCAGTGTGTCATCTAGGTCAAGCAGTAAGTAAACATGTACATAAATGATTATACAGATAGATAGATAGATAGATAGATAGATAGTTTAGATAGATAGATAGATAGAAAGACAGACAGACAGATAGATAGATAAGATAAGATAAGATAGAAAGACAGACAGACAGACAGACGGATAGATAGATAGACAGACAGACACAGACATACAGACAGATGGATAGATAGATAGATACAGATAAGATAGATAATTGAACAGCAAATGAAGTAAATTAGTTATGCTTAGCCATCTTTGCTTGATCAAAATATTTGATAATAATAAGAATAATTTGATGCTACTTTGTGCTGCTGTTGTGCAGACAGTGCTGTACTGTTGGGGAAAGTGAAATTTGTATATAAAGACCCTCTTATGAACACAACAAGTCCAGTCTTTATATGGAGGTAGTCTTTATATACAGGTGGTCACTTAAAAGCAAGTTTTGCTGTAATCAAGTTTTCTGATAATTGCACCAACATTGTGGTAATTCTGACACTACTTTATGACGCTTTTGAACTTCTGATGCTGTAATTACCATAATACCAGTTCAAAATATCCTTTGATATTCTATGAATTTTCAGCAAAATTATTCATGGACATGCTTACCTATTTTTCCATTGTATACTGTCCTATGGTAATCATAGGGCAATACATTTATTGTATAGTATTCTGATTCACATAACTTGGCGAGATGGAGTAACCTTTGTGATTATCATACAGATGATTCTACTCACTTTTCGATTATGACAAGATGCACAAGAAAAACGTTTTATCCCTCACTGGATACTCTCTCATGTATGGTGACAAAAAGAACGAATACTCTAGTCAGTGTAATGTTGATGTTGTGCTTTATTGTCTAAAAATGAAACTTGTCCAGGCCAACAAATGCCGGGTTCACAAGACTACATCCTGCCAGGTTATATAGATTTTACTATACCTATAATCAATGTTACTCCTCTCAGGTACAAATATCTATCACAGCCATGTGTAATATTTTTTACTCTCTATTCATTCAGGTACCAGTAAGCTCTGTAAGTTTGTGTTACACTGTTACATTAAATACAGTGAAACCTATCCTGAGAGACCACCTATCTGGAGTCGACCTGGTTCAGTCGGTAGGGCACTCAACTCTTGATTGTGAGGTCATGAGTTTGAGTCAAGCCGGCGGCAGGTTGGTTTCCTGTTCTTCGGATGAGACAGTAAAAATGAGGCCCCGTGTCACAGTAGGTGTCTGCACGTTAAAGAACCCTCACTGCTCAGTGGCTGTAAGTGCCGAGCATAGGCCAAAATTTGAAGCCCTTCACCGGCATTTTGTGACGTCTCCATGTGAGTGAAAGATTCTTGAGTGGGACGTTAAACAACAATAAACAAACAGACAAAAATACAGTTTCCCAAAAAAGGTTTTATATAAAAGGATTATTTAACAGAACTGTGTCCTGTGGTCTTATAAGATAATTGTGGTCTTATAAGACAGAGGATCATTCATTAGAGTGGTCTGTCAAGATGGATTTCACTGTATATTTACACTCATGTACAACCCACTAAAGGAAAAGGGACCTTGGGGTATTATTTTATGATTTTTACATTTTTTGAAACTTCAATTTTTAAAAAATTCAGAATGATATAACTTTTTTGTGTCTACAGATTTGCTCTCTGGTATGTGGTATGTTTTAAACATTTCCACATGTATAAATGATTTTGTAGTGTAATGATGTATTAATACAAAGTGTCATTTCTTCACTTCATAAACTGGACCTGTCCCTCTTTTCATGGTGGGTTACAAATTCCCTTGTTATGCTTCTTGTAGTGAAGTACAGTCCATTTTTAAAAAAATCTACTTACTTTATTAAATATATAGATTTTGATGGGATTTATTTGATACTAAAGGATTATTGAATAAAAATTGTCAAACTAGTTTCCATTGAATGATATTGTTATTATATGTCATTATTTAGTTAATGACTCATGTTTAAATTATAAAAGTCAGATATGTTCTGTGTAACTGTATAAAAAACATTTTAAAATTCCTTACCCATGTAGTATATATTATACATGCTATAGTTGCTGATTTTGTTGGCATTATTTGGTGGTTTTTTTGGTGGTTAGCGGTTATCATTTTTACACACACACACACACGCACACACACACACATGCACACACACACACACAGACACACACAGACACACAGAGACACACACACACACACACACACACAGACACACAGAGACACACACAGACACACAGAGACACACACACACACACACACAGACACACACACACACACACAGACACACAGAGACACACACAGACACACACAGACACACAGAGACACACACAGACACACACAGACACACACAGACACACACAGACACACAGACACACAGAGACACACACACACACACAGACACACAGAGACACACACACAGACACACACACAGACACACACAGACACACAGAGACACACACACAGACACACACACACACACACACAGACACACACACACACACACAGACACACACACACAGACACACACACACACACACACACACACACAGACACACACACAGACACACACACACAGACACACACAGACACACACACAGACACACACACAGACACACACACACACACACACACACAGACACACACACAGACACACACAGACACACACACACACACACACAGACACACACACACACACACACACAGACACACACACAGACACACACACAGACACACACACAGACACACACACAGACACACACAGACACACACACAGACACACACACACACAGACACACACACACACACAGACACACACACAGACACACACACAGACACACACACAGACACACACAGAGACACACACAGTACAGTGAAAGTTGTATACAAAGACCCTCTTACAGACTCAACAAAATCTTTATAAGGAGGGGGTCTTTATATAGAGGTTGATTTGTACACAAATAGTACTGTTGGGGACAGCAAAAAACTTTTTAACCAGGTGGTCTTTATACACAGGGTGTCGCTAAAGCAAGATTGACTGTAATTGCCTTTCAAATGAGAGATTCAAACAAACAAACCAGAAAAAAATTAGGACTGCCAACTCTATGCTTTATCAACAGACATGTTAATGACTTAATTAAATTTTGATTGAGTTTTGGAGATTTTAATCCAGATGGAGTGTCAAAAATCAATATTATTATAAATTAAGATGACTCTTAAATAGGGCTGTCATTGATGAGAAATTCTATATCTATATAGCAATAAGTAAAAAGTATTGATATATCAATAAATCGAATAATTTGGTACTTCTATGAGTGCATTCAAAATAAATAGATTCATTTTAATATTTAGGTGTTTTATTGTATATTTGAACAATTAGAAAAAAATATAACATAGTTCAATAACATGAAGTAAAACAAATTGGAAATTGTAAAAGAAAATACATCCTGTGAAATACATAATGAAATGTATCGATACTTTAAAAGTGTATCGATCATCATATCGAATCAATTTGTATATCAATATATCGATATCAAGTCTATCAATGACAGCCCTACTCTTAAATATTGTTTGAGTAATAATATACAGATAGACATGTATTTGATTATGATCAGATTTGGGTTCAAATAATTGTTTTCAGCAACTACGTGTATTCTTATGTTACAAAAATGTAGGCTACATACTTAGTATACACGAAAATCATTGAGGGTTTTAGCAGATCATCCTAGTCTGTCCAAGCTTAATGCCTGTCCTGCTTCAAATTTGACTCTACCTGCCCCTAAACTCATCCTGCCCTTTTTGTTTTGTTCTCCCTCTTTGTATCTTATTTGTACAGCTGTTGATTGTTCTGACATACATTGTGATTTCATGCCAATTTTCTGAACTTGAACTATTGCATTACCACTGTGATAAAGACAGGAATCTGGAATATATAAATATAAAATTTTAATGGTTTTGAAAAAAAAATTTTTGATAGGTTTTCTCATGAAATCTGTACAAGAACTCTTAGTTTTGACTTATGAAAAAGGTGTCCTTTTTTCTCTGAAAAAACCCCTGCCCCTTCAAATTTCTATCACGCACATGCTGTACATGTAAACAGCTCTATAGCTTTCTTCAGGTTACAAAATTAATGCATAAATTACTCGTTTTATAACATTCTTATTAATTATGTAAAACTGTTTTTATTTATATATACCACAGCTATGCAATTATACATAAAATATATACATATAATTTACAAACATAAACCTAATAACATGAAGGCTATATATCTATTTGGAGGTGTGCATGAATAAAATATATTGTATTAGATGCTAAAAGGTGATGCCTGGAGAGAGGTATACATCTTCTGTATACTCGAGAAGACTTAGTTTAGTGAGTAGTAAAGATATTGATTGGCTATTGATCCCTAGTATCTGTTGCTATTTGATGGTCCTTACCTCTGGCTTGACTGGGAATGTAAATAAGCATCAAGCTGATTGTTTACAGGTAACAGATTGTAGTTTGGGGCCATCTTGGGGTACATCATCAGAATTCTTAACAACATGTGTGAAATCTACATCTCCATCAATATGTTTATCGTCTAGAAAATTTCGTTCTGAATTACTTTTCAAATCATTGTCTGTTTTCCTGTATGATGGATTTACATCTCTACTGAATTATAACTCCGAGAGTTGATGAAATATGATGTTGTTTATGGAGATTTGGTGGCAGCTGTGAAATGGATTACGCATATCATTGTTCTGATCTGTACTGGTTATTCCTGCCTTCAGAGTAAGATGAAATCAAGTTAATTATTTTCTAAGTGTTAAAGTAATCAGGCAGAATTTTAATATATATTTATACAATGTTGTTATATATATATACACAGGGATAAATCACAACGGAGAGAAAATCTTAGTAGGGCAGCAGAGATGTTCTAGGTGGTGGCTGCTATATTGTTTGTGTCTTAAAGTTTGTGGTACTACCAGTATAAAAATATTATTTGTTATAAAAATTAAGCCTGCATGCCTTTCTTCATGTGTGGCATCAGGTAATTTTTAGAATGCTGAGAGAATATTGAAGATCTTTCTTTAGAGACAGGCGTCTTCTATGATCGACTCTATCCCAAAAGACAGTGGCTCTATATACATATACATGTGTTTATATTTATATAGGATAATGGAATCTGTCCAGGTGATACATGTTGTATGATCTTTTTAGAAAAGTAATTTCTCAAAAAGAAATTTGTTTTGTTTTGATTTGATTTTATGCCACAGTCAGCAATTTTGTTGTTATATGGTGGCAGCCAGGTTTTTAGCTCACCTGGCCTAAAAGGCCATGTGAGCTTTTGCCATCACTTGGCGTCCGTCGTCGTCGTTGGCGTCGGCGTCGGCGTCGTCTCCGTCGTCCGTCCGTCGTTAAAGATCAACTCCTCAGAAACCGCTGGGCCATTTGCAACCAAACTTTGTCACAACAGTCCTTGGGTGGTCTACTTTAAAAATTGTGTCCGGCATGTCCGCACCTAATCCAAGATGGCCGCCGCCAGTGGGGATCATAGATTAACATTGGACCCTATGGGAAAATATATTCAAAGATATTTTTCTCTGAAACTACTGAGCCAATTAGAACCAAACTTGGTCATAGTAGTCCTTAGATGGTACCTTCTGAAACTGGTGTTTTTTTAAATCTGCACCTAATCCAAGATGGCCGCCAGCGGGGAACAAAGGTTAACATCGGACCCTATGGGAACAATATCAAAGATCTTTTTCTCTAAAACCCTTTAGCCAATGGGAACCAAACTTGGCCACAATAGTTTTTGGATGGCCCCCTACAACATTATGGTTTTTGAAGGCCACATCAAATCCAAGATGGCCACCAGCGGAGAACATATTTTAACATTGGACCTTATGGGAAAATACGTTCAAAGATATTTTTCTCTGAAACTACTAAGCCAATTGGAACCAAACTTGCTCACAGTAGTCCTTAGATGGTATCTTCTGAAACCGGTGTTTATTTAAGTCTGCACCTAATCCAAGATGGCCACCAGTGGGGAACATAGGTTAATATTGGACCCTATGGGAACAATATCAAAGATCTTTTTCTCTAAAACCCTTTAGCCAATGGGAACCAAACTTGGCCACAATAGTCTTTGGATGGTCCCCTTCAACATTGGGGTTTTTGAGTGCTACACCGAATCCAAGATGGCTGCCAGTGTAAAACATATTTTAACATTGGACCTTATGGGAAAATACGTTCAAAGATATTTTTCTCTGAAACTAGTGAGCCAATTGGAACCAAACTTGGTTATAGTAGTCCCTTAGATGGTACCTTCTGAAACTGGTGTTTTTTTAAGTCTGCACCTGATCCAAGATGGCTGCCAACGGGGAACATAGGTTAAACATTGGACCCTATGGGAACAATTTCAAAGATCTTTTTCTTTAAAACCCCTAAGCCAATTGGAACCAAACTTGGCCGACAACAGTCTTTGGGTGGGCCCCCTACAACATTGGTGTTTTTGAGGGCCGCACAAAATCCAAGATGGCCGTCAGTGGAGAAGATATTTTAACATTGGACCCTATGGGAATTGGTTCAAATTTAATTTACATATAAACAAAAATGATTTAGTTAATTTAACAGTTGCTGTACAAAAGTATGAATGCCCTCAGTATGATAGTGGTATGACAGTGTTATAATATCCTGTATGGGTTTTAAGAGATACCAGAGTGTCTAGATTTGATGTTGGTCAATTGGATTTATTTATTTATCTGAATCTGACAAGTAAAGGTATAATAATGCATATTGAAACAAATTCAGTTTTTCTTTGAAGTAGTTAACAAAATAGAATTAAAGAAACATGATGAGGCAATTATGTTAAAATGTATGGCATCAAACTTAAACAAAAGTTTGTTGGGAATTCATAATTGCTCAAGTTCACATCAATATATATAATAGAAAGACAGTGTCGGGATTGCAGGTATTATTTTGTCAATTTCTCTCTATATATTACCTCCCTTTATCATATTTTTTTCCACTTCCTGTCAGTGTTTTTTTTGCTGGTAAGACTAAAAAGGTTGGATTTTAACTTGCCTGGAGTGAAGGGAAAAAAGTTTCTTCCACCTGTGCCTGATGTTGCATCTAGTGATTAAGGAAATAAGGGGTCAAAATAGGCTAATTTACGTCTTGCATATATGGTTGCAGAAGTTTCAATTTTTGTCTGATTTGGATGTCAGGTTTCTTTCATTGAAATGGGTCGACAGATTTGGTCTAGCATTTACTATTTCGCTAAACTTGGTCCAAAAAGGGCCTGGGTCCTTTTAAATTGAGAAATTATGGAAATTACAAAAATGCATTATCTGGGGTGTTCTATTTATTTCTTTATACTTGCAACAGATAAATTATATTGCAACATTAAAGACAGTATTTCAAACATTGTTTACATAATAAATAAAAAGGGCCTATTTTAAATATTTATCTTAGAAAGATTTATTGTAGATTAACAGCACTGCTGGATTGGGGAAATTTGTCATGTTTTTGGGAAATGAAAATATAGGTATATTTCCCAATTCCCATCGGGACTGGGTCCTATTAACGGAGCCAAAATTTGATAGAAATAAAAAAACACTTATGTGTCAAGTTCAGGAGTCAGGACCCGCAGTTATCGTGAAAGGGTCTAAAAGTGCGCAGAATTGGATGGTACTTTACAGGAAGAATGCCTAGGCTGTGTAGCTTAGGATACATACCAAATATCATTGACCTACCATGAATAGTACTCGAGAAACACACCTAATCCAACATGTGTGGACCTAATAGATGTCTCGCCTGTCAGCACACGGATTGCCGAGTAATGATAAAAAAAAGACAAAGGAAATGATGTAGTGTACTTCAAAATAATTTTCTGGTCTTAAAATTTTTCAAAATGGCGACTGTTGCCATGGAAACAGAAAAAAAGCCTGTAAATTAAATGTGACTTAAATTGTATATTTTTCATTGACACTAATAATATGCCGGTTTTGGGGACATTTGTAACACTCAAGTGTTACAGTTAACAATATTTGGTATATAGGTTGGTCTTGCCTAATACATGACAGTCTTGCATGGGACTTTTTGTCCTTGACCAGTTTTTCGATAAGGTAAATTTCTTGGGTCTTATACATGAAAAGTCGATGATACTTGGTATGTATTGTGTCTCAAAATTTTGAAATATGGTTTAGTTTTGAAAGGAAATATTGAAATTTTGTGATAGAAATAAATATTGTGTATTAAATTTCAAGCATTTATTTAAACATTAGACAATCTGTTGATTTTCATTCTGCAACAACTCTACCTAGGTGAGCTATACAGGCTCCTGGGAGCCTCTAGTTTTTTATATTGAAAGGAGAGAACTGATCACTGACCTTCTGCAAGTGAACTCTCAAACTTTCCCACAAAATCAACTTAATTAAGTTCAATTGGTACTTGAACCTGCACTGACAGATATTGTACTCATGACATGGTTTTCTGAATCTAGTTACACAATTCAATCTTCGCTTAAGACAAGTGGTCGTTTGAGACAGGTGGTCACTTGAGACAGGTGGTTACCTAGGACAGGTACCACTGTATATAGAAAAAATTATTGTTCTTTCACTTTTGTAGTGTTTAGTCCAGAATATATAAGTTCATAAGTCTCATATTATTCAGAGTGCATTCCAACTGTGGTCTAGATTACAAAATAAAGTCACAAAATGCACTTCTTATAATTTTTCAGTTTTGTTATAATATGTCAATATCTATTTAAATATCAATTGCTTTCAGATAATTTTTCTTCAAAGTTTTAGGTATTTCTTCCATACTCCATAATGATTAATTAGTAACTGTATGTTGTTGTAGGAAAACTCAGGCTTTGACCTCAGGTATAGAAAAAAAACTGTACAGGTTTTGGCGCAAATAACATAAATAAATATTCAAACATATATTTGTTTTAATCAGATTTAAATGAAAATTTACAGTCCATGATGATGTTAAAAAATATTGTCAAAAATTATAAATGGTTAGGCTAGGGACTGGTTATTGTAGGATAACTTCCAAGTATATACTTTAATCATTTTTTCAATTTTTTTTTATTTGAAAATTGTTAACTCAATATTTTTTATTTGACAAGAATAGAAATTATTATAATTTCATTTGTAATTATGCAGTTTAAACTTTGGAACTATGACATGCAAAATATAATTAAGATTATTATAAAAAAAATGCAGATGACATAGGTAGATCAATATTACACTGCTAGCGCTAGCCTGTGGTGGCATAAAGAGCAACACGCGGATGTGGATGCTGAAGTCAGTATCTCTCGTCTCTGTAGGTTAGACACTTTGATCAACTTAACCTTACTCTGCCATAGCACAGGTAAATATTTATTAAACCTCACTTGATCAATTTGGAATTATCTGAATACAATATATCAGTTAGATTGTCTTGCTGGACCTGGTGGTATTCCTGCTGGATATCAGAGATATTCTAGTTGAGTATTATTGCTGGATCCTGGAAATATTCCTGCTGGATCCCAGAATTATTCTTGCCAGATTCCAGAGATATTATTGCTGGATCTTTTGATATATTCCTGTTGGATCCTGGAGATATTCTTCTTGGATCCTTGGAATATTTTTATCTGGAGCTCAGAGTTATTCTTGCTGGATCCTAGAAATAATATTGCTGGATTCTGGAAACATTCCTGCTTGATCCTGGAGATATTCTTGATCCTGGAATTCTTGCTAGATCTCAGAGTTATTCTTGCTGGGTCTTGGAGATATTCTTGCTGGATCCATGAGAATTATTCTTGCCGGATCCCGGAGATATTATTACTGGATCTTTGAGATACTCTTGCTGGATCTCAGAGATATTCTTTATGGGTCTTTATTGCGATTATTATGCTGGATCCTCGATATATATTTGTGTTGGATTCTGGAGATATTCTTGCTGAAAAAAATAGAAAGTAAAAATCCAAAGCATATCATTCATATTAATGTTGTTTTTAGCAGTGCAATTGCACAGAAGTATAATCCAGAGAGATTACCGAATGTTAGCAAAGTTTAGCAGATCTGATGGCAAAAGTAAAATACAAAACGAACACGGTCTTCCATCATATATAAAAAAAAACTGGCAACATATGACATATAATTGTTTTAAATGATTAAAATCATTGGACCAATAATGCTGTACTCACATCACGGCTGAAGTAGAGCTGAACGCCTCAGTAATACTCATTGACACAAATGAAGAAGTAATTGCATGCATAAGTATTGATATTTACATGTAGCCTATATTGTTATATATACTGCAGTTGATTAGGTAAATTACAGATGTAATTATATCTACAGATGATCTGTGCTTTATGTGCATTATGACGAATAATGTGGAACTTAATTGCGATTATTTACTAAGTCGTACAAATCTGAATGTGTTACAGATAAGACGTACAACGATGACAGTATGACAGGGGAGGTACACATAATTACGATACACAGTAGTCCCACCCAACAGGGTCTGGGCTTTAGCATCAGAGGTGGATCAGAACATGGCTTATGTGTTTATGTCAGCGATATAGACAAAGGGTCAGTTGCAGGTGAGTATTTTGTGCCTGTTTCAAATCATTGTTGTAAAGAGAACGTTTAGTTTAAGTTTTTGATGTAGTTGTTATAATTCAAATCTTAAGTTTAAAATTTACTAAACATTAGCTTATCCTAAAATTTGATGTTTAATAGTTATTATGGGAATTCAGAGCAGTTCATAATGACATTGTAATACTGTTTCATATGCTCAGATTTGACTGATTTGAATCATATGATTCAGTGGAGCCTGTCTGGAAAAACTATCCTGTCTGACACCAAAAGGTGGTCTTACAAGACAGGTGGTCTCTCAAATGAGGTTTAAACTAAATAATTACTTAACTAAGTAGTTTTCAGAATGTGTTTTCACAAGACAAGTTCCACTGTAAGTTAATCAGTGTTAGCTACAGTAAGTTTTACTGTTACAGCTGTGTAAGACAAGTGATTCATTTAACAGTTTACTGTGTTACAGCTGTGTAAGACAAGTGATTCATTTAACAGTTTACTGTGTTACAGCTGTGTAAGACAAGTGATTCATTTAACAGTTTACTGTGTTACAGCTGTGTAAGACAAGTGATTCATTTAACAGTTAGACAAAGTTTACTGTGTGTTACAGCTGTGTAAGACAAGTGATTCATTTAACAGTTTACTGTGTTACAGCTGTGTAAGACAAGTGATTCATTTAACAGTTTACTGTGTTACAGCTGTGTAAGACAAGTGATTCATCTAACAGTTTACTGTGTTACAGCTGTGTAAGACAAGTGATTCATCTAACAGTTTACTGTGTTACAGCTGTGTAAGACAAGTGATTCATCTAACAGTTTACTGTGTTACAGCTGTGTAAGACAAGTGATTCATCTAACAGTTTACTGTGTTACCAGCTGTGTAAGACAAGTGATTCATCTAACAGTTTACTGTGTTACCGCTGTGTGTAAGACAAGTGATTCATCTAACAGTTGTACTGTGTTACAGCTCTGTGTAAGACAAGTGATTCATCTAACAGTTTACTGTGTTACAGCTGTGTAAGACAAGTGATTCATCTAACAGTTTACTGTGTTACAGCTGTGTAAGACAAGTGATTCATCTAACAGTTTACTGTGTTACAGCTGTGTAAGACAAGTGATTCATCTAACAGTTTACTGTGTTACAGCTGTGTAAGACAAGTGATTCATCTAACAGTTTACTGTGTTACAGCTGTGTTACAGCTGTGTAAGACAAGTGATTCATCTAACAGTTTACTGTGTTACAGCTGTGTAAGACAAGTGATTCATCTAACAGTTTACTGTGTTACAGCTGTGTAAGACAAGTGATTCATTTAACAGTTTACTGTGTTACAGCTGTGTAAGACAAGTGATTCATCTAACAGTTTACTGTGTTACATGATGACATGATGGCAGATGGGGTGGGCAATCAATACAGGTTCCACTGTATACACTGTATATAGAAGGTACTAAAAAACATAAGTATACTAAAGAGTGAGATGTTCAAACCAGACAATTATAGTAAACCTTCATCATGTTATCATGTACTGGTCTATATATTGTTATCAGTTGTCACTCTAAATGTTGTTCTAACAGCTACCAGACAATTATAGTAAACCTTCATCATGTTACCATGTACTGTGTCAGCTATATATCTAACAGTTTTATCAGTTGTCACTCTAGATGTTATTCTGAACAGCTACCAGACAATGATAACAGTAAACCTTCACCATGTTTACCAGATGTACTGGTCTACTGTATATAAGGTATGTTATCAGTTGTCACTCTAGATGTTATTCTAACAGCTACCAGACAATGATAGTAAACCTTCATCATGTTACCATGTACTGGTCTATATATTGTTATCAGTTGTCATTCTAGATGTTATTCTAACAGCTACCAGACAATGATAGTAAACCTTCACCATGTTACCATGTACTGGTCTATATATTGTTATCAGTTGTCACTCTAGATGTTATTCTAACAGCTACCAGACAATGATAGTAAACCTTCATCATGTTACCATGTACTGGTCTATATACTGTTATCAGTTGTCACTCTAGATGTTGTTCTAACTACCAATTATAATAAACCTTCATCATGTTACCATGTACTGGTCTATATATTGTTATCAGTTGTCACTCTAGATGTTATTCTAACAGCTACCAGACAATGATAGTAAACCTTCATCATGTTACCATGTATTGGTCTATATACTGTTATCAGTTGTCACTCTAGATGTTGTTCTAACAGCTACCAGACATTATAGTAAACCTTCATCATGTTACCATGTACTGGTCTATATATTGTTATCAGTTGTCACTCTAGATGTTGTTCTAACAGCTACCAGACATTATAGTAAACCTTCATCATGTTACCATGTACTGGTCTATACTGTTATCAGTTGTCACTGTACACTTGGACAATTTTGCCCTAAGTTATTTGTTTGCCCTTAAACAACAGACAGCAGATTCACCATGTCGTATTTACCATGTTTATCAAAAATATTTCAAAAGATTACGGTAAATACTTATGGCGTTAAGTGTGAGGTGATCTCCTAAACTAGATGGTCTTTTGGCCAGGTTTTACTGTACTTTACACAGTCATTTTACTTGTCTGTATTCACAGGCGCTCTTACTTCTAAGTCAGGGAAATTTCAATATATATCTTCATAGGGGTGATTAGGGACCAGAGGGGATATGTGGTCTGTGTCTGGGGAGGGATGATGTCATGTTGATAGTGACATAGACAGTTAAATTCATTTACCATCACATGTGTACACATATACACCACACATAACTCATATACAGAAACACAATTCACATGTGTAGAAATATACACAAAACACTTCACATGTGTACACATATACACCACACACATCACATGTGTACACATATACACAACACACATCAAATGTGTACACATATACACCACACATAACTCATGTACAGAAACACATCACATGTGTACACATATGCACAACACACATCACATGTGTACACATATACACAACACACATCACATGTGTACACATATACACAACACATATCACATGTGTACACATACACAACACACATCACATGTGTACACATATACACAACACACATCACATGTGTACACATATACACAACACACATCACATGTGTACACATATAAACAACACATGTACACAAACACAATATAGAGTATAACCTCACTGTTAAGATCACCTGACTGACCAATCAAAGTTGTCTGATTAGTGCGGTGAACTCTTAAGTAAGGGTCCGGACTTATCAAATATATATCAACAAATTTTTAATAGACTGAAAATTTATGGTCTTAAATGTGAGGTGGTCTCCTAAGCAAGGTGACCTTTCACCAAGGTTCCAATGTATTTTCAGCAATTCTGGGAGAAACAAGTTGAAATGTGCAAATCATTGTCATATTAAATATGTAATACATTTCTATCTCACATTTATATCCATATTATCTTACTTACATACATGTATCAATATATTCTTATATATTGTCATATCTTTGCATACCATGACATACTTTGGTATCATGGTATATATTGATACAAATTACATATCGACATTGTGAAACAAATTACAACATCCAAATCCTGTTTCATTTGATTTATAACTCACAGTCATTCCATCCATAATTAAGTATACATGTATTTGACTTCATTTAAGTTTATCATGTCACAGATGGAGGTCTAATTATTCAAATTGAGCAATTATTTTCCAGTTGATAATTGAGAAATTATATTTATCATTTTTTTTATTCAGATGTAGCTGGTTTGGAAATTGGTGATAAAATTATCGAAGTGAATAACATCAGTTTACAGAATATAGCTAGTAGCAGTGCTGTCAAGGTCATGTCCGGAAGCTCTCAGTTGAAACTATTGGTTGAGAGAACTGGACATGTCCCAGAGTGGAGATTGTCCAAAGAGAAAACAGCATGGTAAGCGAAACTTGCATACAAATCTCTTACTCTATTTTGTGTTTTGTTTGAGATGCAATGGGGCAATTGCATGGATCACTTTTTCTCCCACCATGGACAGGTGTATTTACTGTTTTGCCAAGCCAGAATTTCTGTCCACACCCTTAGCTAGGGTACAGACAAACTACGAACACTATGACATGATGATTTAATTTTATAATGAAGAACATCTTTGAGATGAATGTATATTAGAAGTTGCATCAGATTTTCTTCATGTATATAAACATGTGTTTGAAGCAATTGGTGGAAAAATAATCAAACATGGGTGTGTTGAGTAGAAAGGGAAACCCTTTTGGTAAAAATCTGAGTTTTATCCTGATTTCCAGATTCTTACCACATGGGTGGAAATTTCTTCCACTCCACTCATCCATTTTTCATTAATGCATCATCTTTCTGGCTGGGTAACTATCAGTCAGTCTTATGCTATGTTTATATGCCGTATTAGTTCTGTATTTTTGGCAAAAATTACCATTTTTATCTTAGTCTATTTTTATTGCCGTGGTTAAGAAGATTTGTTAAGGTCGGGATAATTGAGGGGATGTAAAGTATGTTGGAGTGAGGTGAGCTTTGTATAATCTTTCTCATGTTATTTTGATCGTCATACCATGCTATAGTGTAGTAAATGTTCACGTACTGTGATTAAAAAAAAAATGATTTTCCAAAGCAGCGATTTAAAAATACACAGATCAGAATCAGACTACAAAAGGAAAACAGCAAACAACTGAATAGATAGATAAGCTTCTTATGGTCTTCATTGGTTAGATAGTGTAAGACTGATTCATTGAAGATAATTTCTTTGATGCATCCCAACCAGTAGATTTAGATTAAGTGGGTCAGTTTGTAGACATTTTTTAAACTTTTTTTTTTAATTTTTGATGAGTAAATTTGATAAAATTTCAGATTGTTTTGAAGAAAAATAATTAGTGGATGAATATTTTGGGCCGATGCTTTTATTTGTCACATTGACCATCACATTTTTATGTTTTATCCTTAGGACAGTGTATCTGATGTTAATATTTTGTAAAATATACAGGTATAGTTATTATATTTACATTATAAGTAAATCATCTCTCTTGATTAGTCTGACAAATTTTGTTTGGTGGTAACAATTATTGTGAGGGAAATATGTTGTAAATGTACTTAAAGTTCAGAAAACAATACATACAAGATAAAACTTGTATACATTGCTGTATATACATTGACCCACAGAATAATTATAAAAACATTAGAAAAGCTGTCAAATATATGTTGTACATATATATATATATATATATATATATATATATACATGTATATATGTATTATATATATATATATATATATATATATATATATATATATATATATATATACATGTATATATGTATATATATAATGCATGTGTGATGGTGGCTGTGTTTACTTATTCACAAATGTCGATGATGATGATGATGATGATGATTATTATTATGGTGATGATTATGATGATGTTGATGATGATGATGATGATGATGATGATGTTGATGATGGCTGTGTTTACTTGTTTACAAATGCCGGCATGTGTGTGTCTGCAGGCTATTTTTTGTTTTTTGGTTTTTGTTTTTTTTTTTGTTTACCATGAACCAATAATCAGATTTCTTTCATATTAATAAACACAGTTGTGAAGTCAATACATGTATTTGCAAAGTTTGTAAAGGAAAACAAAATCAGTTTATAAACAAGCCACAGGGATCGAAGAGCTTCAAATGACATAGGGTAAATCAAAAGTAAACGACTTTTTGTATGCAAAGATGTATTAAAATATTGTTAAAATTTACCTAAGGATCATTGTGACAAGGTTTCAAGGTCATGGGGTCAAAGGTCAAGTTTACAGGTACCATAGTACTTAGAAAATATAAGTTGCATAGCATGCCTAGTAGTGTAATTACCAAATTTGCCAGGTGTGTCCCCCTTGTGCATCTAGTTACTACATGTATATACATATGTGCTTATACATATAGCTTTTCATCAGGTGTACATAAGGTCTATTTGTTTGGTGTAAACTTTCACGACCAGTTCGATTCAGGTTATTGAACACTTCTATTTGTGCGGACCGAAACTCTTTTCTTGGTACAACCAAAGTGAACCGACTTTGGACTTCGGTTAATGTGTTATTTACCAATGGAAAATGGTGGCAGATGAAGGAAACTTACAATGTTTCATTTACATATGTGAAAAATGCAAGTTGATTGGTTGTGTAAACACAGTTTTGTTGTCAAATAGTAAAAATAAAGCTTTAACTGATCACATTTAAAAATATTATCACAAAATCAGTAGTCTATACATCTTTAATTTTTGCTTTCAATATAATTTCTAGGGTTAGAGTCAATATTTTATATTT
This sequence comes from Atrina japonica, assembly GCA_030159075.1. Taxonomy (NCBI): domain Eukaryota; kingdom Metazoa; phylum Mollusca; class Bivalvia; order Pterioida; family Pinnidae; genus Atrina; species Atrina japonica. The sequence continues at coordinate 310,769 of BROG01000454.1, read as the reverse complement.
GGGCTTAAGTTCAAATATTGTATGTGCCCTATACATTCTGATGAGTTTAAGATTTCCTATTCAAGTGAAGATTTTTCATATAATTGGTCATACACACATCCAAGCTTCTGTAATTGATTTTATTTTTCCTAAAAACATACAAGTTCTGTACATATCGTCCCAGAACTTTTTAAAATCATCACCTTCCCACAGTTCCATGTAAATCCATTAACACACCATTTTGATTCAGTAACAAACCTAAAACTGTATTCGTTTCGGAAAAAGAACTGGTTACAAACCATAAAACAGTTTGTATTAAATGCCTTTTTGGCTCAATGGCAATCAAATAGACCAATGATGTATATCTAGAGGTATGTCTTGTATTTGTGTTATAGTACTATAATACACTATCCATTGTTAGTTCAATGAAATATCACTTGCTTATCCTTAATTAAACAATGAATATATTTTTGGCTAGAAAATGAATTCAGCTAATAATTCGGTTAATATAAACGACTGAATGACACATTATTCAAAATATATACTAATGCGGTATACTGGTTTTGTCACATGTTGCAGATTATATTCTCATATTGCAGTCTTTACATTTGGTAAAAATCTGTTGAGGTCATCATGTCTGTAGTTGAGTGCAATTTTAAATATGTGACTAGTTGAGGTGACAAATTGAGGTCAATATAACCATCGTTTAGGAAAATATGCCATGAATTGAGGTCATTATGTCTGTAGTTGAGGGCAATATGTGACTAGTTGAGTAGGTCAATGTTTAGGAAAATATGCCATAAATTGAGGTCATTATGTCTGTAGTTGAGGTCAATATGTGACTAGTTGAGGTGAAAATTTAGGTATACCCATTGTTGAGGTCAATCTGCCATTAGTTGAGGTCATTATGTCAGTAGATGAGGTCAGTATGTGACTAGTTGAGGTCAATTTATCATTGGTTTAAGTCAATACACTACTGGATTAGGTGACAATACCACTTAGGTATATAGGTCAATGATTCATTGACATTATCCAAGTGGCTGAGGTCAATATTCCAGTTGAGCATAGTATGCCAGTAATTGATGTCAACATGCCAGTAGTTTAGGTTTATATTGCAATAGTTTTGGTAGGTAAGTCAGTAATTGAGGTCAATATGCTAGCAGTTGAGGTCAATATGCCAGTAACTAGTGTTAATAATCACATAGGTTAGGCAGTCTGACAGTGGTTGAGGTCAATATACCTGTTGTTTAGGTTAATATTCCAGTAGCTTAGGTTGGTAAGTCAGTAGATGAAGTCAATATGCCAATGGCTGAGGTCAATATGCCAGTTTTTGAGGTTAATATTCCAGTATCTTAGGTAGGAAAGTTGGTAGTTGAGGTCAGTATGCCAGTAGTTGAGGTCAGTATGCCAGTAGTTGAGATCTATATTCCAGTGGTTTTGGTTAATATTGCAGTACCTTAGGTAGGTATGCAGTGGTTGAGACTGATAAGAAGTTCCTGAACCGACTTGACAGTTGTGGTTACTCTTGTCAATTTTATGATGTTTAACATAAAATTAATTTATAATGTATATAACACTCCAGCACTTACAGATGTTTCACAGACTTGAATGCTTTTATTGACTTAAATATCATATTACACCAATATCAACTTCCACTGTCATTTCAGTGTTTACTGAAATGTTTATATAAATCTGTTGCATTCTGTATAAAAAAGAACAGATTGGTTCTTGGATGTGTTAGTCATTGTCTCTTTCTGTTTTTTTTAAAGTCAAAATTTTATTTGTATATTTTTGCTTTTTAAATTGATGAAAATAAAGTTAACAATTCACTGAAAAATATAGGTCTAGAAGACTTTATGAGCTTTAAGAAATCATAAATTTGTTTTAGAATGGTACTTTTCAATTATTTTTTCACATTATACACTTGTGACAAAATTGATGTTAAAAGGGATTGACCGACTGTTTACAATTCTTGCACACAATTAATATGCAAATGAGTTTTTGGTTGAGTTGTGTATCTTTTCCTTACTCTGTTACTGTGTATTGGCAAGATCTGTCTGTGAGGTTGGACATAGAAGTTGAGTCATTCACTGATCTTAACTGAGGAGAAGCTCATGGGAGTCTTTGAAGTTAGAAAAATGTTTTACATGCACACTTATTGACCTGGAGATTTATAAGGCTGCTGATGGGAAGTATAGTGTAAGGGTACAATACTGTCCTGTCGTATAGAAACCGATGTCTATAAGCATGAGGCTTTATAATCATATCGCTGATCTGTGTAGTTTGTTGCATAATAAATAAGCCATCAGTGCACAAGCTAGGCTGAATGTCAGCCCAAATTTTAAGTTCTGTTTTTTGTAAAATCTAATATTACCAAAATAAAGAGTAACATAAAATCATTGTAGAAATTCAATCTATACTCACTTGTGATATAAATGATAAAGAATGTGAAAAAAGTTGTGATGTTTTCATTGTCATTATTGTTCTTATTTGAAATAAAATTGAGTGATTCATACAGGTTTTTGCTAATTTGAAAATTCGGGAAATAACATGCATTTTCTGAGTAAAAAGTCTGAAGTCATATTTTGACAGTAAATTCAAAATTTACAGCATGACAGTGGTACCCTTTATTGAAATTAACCTGCAATATATTTCAAGCATGTGTACACAATGTATATTTTTCAGTATACTGAGTGTATCATACCTCATAAAAACTTAATGATTACCATCAACTCGTATCAGTACTTTTAGTACTTTGATTCATTATGGCGTCTCTGACTTTGCAAATGCTGAGTTTATGTGTGTTTTATTTTTATCAAATATTTATGTTAATATGACTTATTTCACAGGCATGACAGTCACAACAAAAAACTAATATCGGGTGATTTTGAGCAGTGCGGTACAATGCATTTTATTCGAGGACTTGATGTTGAAGTGCCCGAAAGGAGAGTTACTTTGTCCAACAATGGTACACTTGGCCTCAACATCAGGGGAGGTAATGAGTATGGATTAGGAATTTACATCTCCAGGTAAAGAATTATACTGTATAAGCAAAACTTTTAGTGAGGATTTAAATTTAGCATTACTAGCAAGGTTGTTGAAATCGCTAAAATTGAATATCGCTAACAATTCATTCTCCATCATAGCAGTAATATCTTTTTAATTCACAAAATCGAAAATTACTTCTCACTAAAATTACGCACCATATTTTTAGGTCAAAATGCTAAATTTGCTTCTCGCTAAAATTTTCATTTAAATGGTAAAATACATAAGAACAGTGAATAATTGACTTAATTTTGTAGAAAATGTAAATAAGTATACACAGTATGAACTAGAAAATTGATTTATTTTTCTGGAAGAAATTTTCTTATATTTCCTTAGTCATTAAACAACTTTGACAGAATTTAATGCTTTTGGCATATTGCTTTTAAATAGTATTAACAATACCGAAGCTATAGTTTTACAAAAGAGGCCAAAACAAATATTAAAAAAAGATTGTTTCTGTAAATAAGATTTCATAAGTTGAACTCCAAATCAGCTGGTACCAAAATACCAGGTAATAACAGAGGCCATACTTTTGTCCTTTGCATGTAGTATTCTCAATCAAGTGATATATATGTTTATTACAAGAGATTATGTCATAATAATAACTGACATTGATGAACAATTTTATACTTTATATATTTTATCATTTTTTAGTATTTTAGTACAGTGTACCAGTATCAGGGGAGATAATCGTGAATCATATTTGTATTACATTGTCCAAACAAAATATTGATCACAGTTGAAAAATCTTTGTTTGAAAAATATACAGTTTCCTGTGTGTTATTGGAAATTGAATTAATATCGTGAGCACCAGAATTTGCATAAATAGGTGTCCAGATATTTCTTGAAATACAGTCAAAAACCCAGATACAGTGAAACCTGTCATGTATATTTAATATATAAATCATGTCTACATATACATGCACTTGAGACTGGTCTGTAAACATGTATAAAATTTTGGCAAAATTGAAATTTTTATTAAATAACAGGATTCACAAATAAAAATGGATATCACATTTCATTTTAATGCTCAAGGATTAAGAGATTTACCGTATCATTAATGTTTATTTGCACGGTATCAAAACTTACACTTTATATGGATTAAATTGAAAAAAAAGTTGCATCTTCAATAAGTTGGATATAATTTTGCTGTATATAGTTGTTGAGATAGATAAATTGTCATTTTACATAACACTAAACAAGCCATTTCCATTTTTATGGCTTTTTTTCCTGACTGCTGTTTATATTCCTTACAGCGTTGATGAAGGTAGTGAGGCGGAGCAGAAAGGTGTACGAGTTGGGGACCAAGTGATAGATGTCAATGGCATACCGTTCGACAACATACCACACGCACAAGCTGTTGATGCTATGAAAAGTGATTCTCATCTGATATTGACTCTCCGGGTAAATGAAATATGATTGGCCGGATGGTGTTGCAAGTACCAGTCTATGAATTTATGATGTCCATCTGTATTTCCCTATGTTGATTTGTGTGTGCAATATCCGACTCATTTCTTCACCTAGGATCAACTGACATATGATGCAGATATTCTTTTTATGTAGACAGAGTGTCACATATCAACGCTTACCCTCCTGGCTACCCTTTTTTCTCAGAAATTATTTCCCTTGGTAGATTTATTTTTTCCAGTTCATATCTTAGTTATTTCATCATGTAGGCGTTCAATATTTGTCGCATTAAATATACACCTTAAGCAGATTTTTTGTATGGTGTTTTATGCCACACTAAACAACTTTACAGCCTGATGGTGGCAGTCAGTTTTTTATACTGGAGGAGAGAAACCGGTTATAATGTACCCAAGAAGAGACCACCAGCCTTCTGCACGGTAACTGGTAAGTCTCTCCTTAAATAGATGGAATGTCATATACAACACTTACACCCTACAACACTTATTATCTGAATTATTCCCCTTGATTGATTTTATCTATCCATGATGTAGCGACATCATTTCTTCACATAGGCTCACCATATTTGGTACATCCTAGTTAGGTGCAGTGATTTGGGTGGACAATGTATCCAGGTGATATGCCTTAGTGAGGGGACTGTGAATTCTTAGAATTAGCATATTTAATATGTTTTGCATTATTCATAAGAAGAATATTGATTTTGTTTCCTATATAGGATGTAGGCAGATACCCAGCCTTTAAGGAGCTATTTGCTGAATATACATGGAGTAGAAAGGGATCTAAATCCCCCAGAGAAGGTCAGTCAAATAAGAATTTTCTTTATTCTTAAATCAACATCATATTTTGAAGGCATTTGTTGTCTCTCAGTGTTTCAGAATGTTGGGTTTGATTTTTAATGTGGTAAATCAGAAGTTTTTGATAATATTAAAATCATAACTCTTATCATTATCAAATTTTTCTGTATTTTGTCTAAACATGAGGAATGAGGTTTCATTGAGTTCTTTTGCAGGATGACAAAAATTCTGTATGATCCCATCTCTATTCATTGAACTTCCAGTTTAAACTTAATTTGTTTTTTTTTGTGAATGCACAACCGGGTATAAGCAAAAGCAAAGATGTTAGAAAACTTAACAAATCTAATCATGGACAAAAGTGATTGCTAATAGATTCTGCAAGAAATAGGAATAGAATTGCTGTAACTTGTAAATGGAACAAATTAAAGCATATTGAATATAATATATATAGACGTTACGTATTGCATGGGCGAATTGAACTCTGTATTGTAACTGTGTGATTACACATTCATGTAATAAATGTTAATCTGCCAATGTACATGATCTATAACATTTCTTGATAAGAGTCTTTACATATCAGAATAAATGTGCCGATTGTGTTATCTGTATTATAGTTTCATTAGATGTGTGTTTTCATATTGATCCTTTATTATGTCAGAGTACAGTCGTATTGGGTCGAGGTCAGCTGTATTGGCTCGAGGCGGAACTGAGGGCCAATACAACTGTACGAGGACATAATACAGGATCAATGTGAAAACACACGTTACATGACACCTTCATCAACCAAAGACTTAAAATAATCAACAAAAGCCAACTAAAATATATAAATTTATGTGCAGCCACTATAAGCAAAATAACCCTCCACAATATTCCTTACACTGCTTCCACAGTTAGTACTCATTCAATAATTCATTATAATTATTACATCACAATACATTTTGACGACATCATCAGCAAGAGATGTCAGATAAGTTACAGTCTTTGATCTTGTCCCACATGGAATTCACTAAGGGTGTATATACCATAAGATACATGTATAAGGTCAAACAAATAATGTGCAAGTTATAATGACATGTCACATGAGTCAAAATGCCAATCATGTCTTCCCGTTTTGTGCATTTCTGTCTGAAACTGTGTCATGGACTTATATTTTCTTTGTTTTCGTCTGCTCCAGAATGTTCAGTTCTTGGGAAATCGATTACAGTCAATTGCAGTTTACTCCCAATTTATACCTTACTATTTTTGAAACAGGTCATTTTTTAAATGCTTCCATTCATGATTCAGAACCGGAAGTGAAAATTCTGTATTAGATAGGTGAAAATATCTGTATTAACTGGTTTTTCTGTATTAGCACTGTATTAATGACCAGTTCTCAGACACTGGGAATAGTATTAAATGGACAGTTTCCAGTGTATTTTAATTTGCTGGTTGATAAAGTTCTGTACGAAAAGGCCTAACCATCATATGAAGCAATAAAAATCAGAGTAAATAACCTCGAAATTTTGAGACAATAACTCCGAAATACAAGACAATTTCTAGAAAATTTTGTGATGAAAACTCAATTGAAAAAATAATTATCTAGAAATTTTGGGATGATATCATGGTTTAAACTTTTTTTTCAAGATTTTCTGCATACAGAAATCTGGTAATGTTTCAAATAAAGTCACTTTTTTATGTACTGTAGGTGCTGGAAGTAGACTTTCGCAGACCAAACTTTCGGACACATGGATTGATAAAGAAATAAAGCAAAGAAACCCATCCTTACATATGAAGGTTCCTGTGCAGGTCTTATCACACTCACAAAAGACAAGTGACCTTTCACATTCGGATACATATACAACCTTACACCAGTCAGACGGCCTCCCTCTTCAGTCTGAGATCTACCTCCCACACACAGGAAGTAGTACCTGTCAATCAATGTCAATTTGTACGACTCATGCTGAGCAGGAGGATGATGATGATTTGGGATCCGTTTCACTTGATTTGTGGCAACAGAATGAGGGCTACCACAATGATGCTTATCTTCATCACAATGAAAACTCGTCACACAGAGACTCGAGCCAATCAGACACTGATGATGAGTCTGGTATCCATGGTGAGTATGATATCACCATGGAGGACATTATAGCCAGGGCTAAAAAGTCTGAAAAGATTCACTTTCAAAAGGAGAACATATCTAAAGTGTTAAATGGGTGTAATGAAGAAAAAATATTTTCTGGAAATTTGAATTCAAAAGAGGCATTTAATAATGAGTCACTCATGTCACATGACATGCATGAGGATAGATTATCACAAGATGAAGCTGTTTGTGTCTTGTCACCAATGAGTTTGTCTGAAAATGAAAGTAATACAGAAAGCGTGCAGGCTGAAGTTCATTTTGATTCAGAGGATGATCACATAAGAAGGTCACATGATAGATCAAACAGTGATTCAACAGACCCTGAACAAGTTCATTCATTAATCAATTCTTCTCAATCATGTCCTACAAGTGTCTACTCTGGTCAAATAAATGCGAATTTGGAAATCAACAAAGTTGTCCACTCTGATGTAGAGTCCATTGCTTCTAAAAAATTCACTTCTTCCCAGCATGCAGTTGTCTCTTATGATTCTAAAGTGTCAGAGTCCAAGGAAGAACAAAAGGTTAATCCTTACCATGAGTTTGAAAGACAAACAGGTATCGGCTTCTCATTTGTAGATGCTAAAGATGAAACTGATGAAGGTGTGACAATGAGAAAGTTTGATGAGCAGATCTTATCATTAGAAAGTAATAGTTCAAATATGATTGAAATGGATTCTTTGTCATCGGGAAATAAGGCAGATGACACAGATTCAAAATTGATTATACAGGAATCACAGATTACTGCAGGTAAGAATTCTTTGGGGTAAGACTTGAACTAGGGCAAAGGCTACTCTTGACCACTGCATTTATAAAGATCATTAAATTGGGTTAAAATTTCGTTGCCATGTTAAATTGTGTAGAAATGCAGCTCATTGGTTGTCTACCCATATCTTCAGTAAAGTCTTCTTTGTAAACATCTATTAAATGGTTCCACAGTAATTTACCTGTACATTGAAATAATCTCATTTATTCTGAAGTATCTGACCTGAGCAATTATGTCTTACTTGTAAGCAGATGTTTTAGTCTTGCTGTGATTTATACATTTCTAAGTTTTTTTATAAATGAATATAAAAAAGTTAATATGAATGGTTTTTAGCTCACTTGCGACAAAATATTTGGAGATTTAGTGCCACAACTCCAGTGGCATCAGCGTTGACGTCTGAGGACTAAGTGTTAACCAGGGTTAATAATTTTTTGTTGGAAAGCTTTTTATATTTCACATCTGCAATCCTTATGATCACCCTTTTAGTTGCTTCTATGATCTGTACAATGATGAACAATATTGAAATCGAAGGGGATTTATTTTTTCTGTTAAATAAACAGGGTTTTTCGAAATAAGCAGGTTAAAATGGCAACGAATTAATCTGGACGGGAATCCAAATCATTTCAAATAAAGAGGGATTTCACTGTAACAGGATTCAATATAAGTACATTTGACTGTACACACAATTATGGATGCATACTTTCAAAGGAAATTTTATATATAAATGGAGTTGTGTAGGACAATAATTCATAATAAAGAAAATATGACAACCCCATACCCATATAGGATGTTGAAAATATAATCAAAATTAAAAACTCTACTTACTTATAAGTTGTCTGAGAACATCAGGTTATGTTGATAACCGGCTTTTACCAACATTATGTAATTCATTGTGATGACATCACCACTTGGTTCTGGGGTCATTGTTTCTGGTGACTCTTTCACCATTGGTTTTGTGTGTAACCAATAATACTTGTAATGTGGATATTTCCACATGTTATTAATTACGTGTTTTTTTTATGCAAACCATATGCGTGCATGGGTTTTTTGTGCAATGTCACACCTTACTATGAGCAGTTCTGTATTTAACAATAATTCTTAGCACAACTTTGGGACTGTCACGTACCAGCTTAGCTGGCACGCGAGGGTAATTAAGTTAAACGACTCTTCATTGCGAGTAGAGTGTAAATTACCCCCACACATAAATTTTACACGTTTACAGTATATTCCAGAAGGAACTTTTTTATACCTCCAATATTTTCTGCAGGTGAAACAAAAAGTCCTGCCTTTGGAAAAAAGACAGGGAAATGGCAAATCCTGCGTGACAAGCTAAAGGGAAGTTTACGAAGCAAAGGTAAGCAATATGGGTTTCTATTGTATCAATGGTCAATGGTCACTGAAGGTGTGATTCCTGTACTGATAGCATTGTATGTGTTGACAGCAGTAATAACAGAGTCCTTGGTAAATCTACCCATAAGATTTACCAAAGGTGTGATTCTTCTGTGATAATAGAGTCCTTGGTTATTCTACCCTTAGATTTACCATAGGTGTGATTCTTCTGTGATAATAGAGTCCTTGGTTATTCTACCCTTAGATTTACCATAGGTGTGATTCTTCTGTGATAACAGAGTCCTTGGTTATTCTACCCTTAGATTTACCATAGGTGTGATTCTTCTGTGATAATAGAGTCCTTGGTTATTCTACCCTTAGATTTACCATAGGTGTGATTCTTCTGTGATAATAGAGTCCTTGGTTATTCTACCCTTAGATTTACCATAGGTGTTATTCTTCTGTGATAATAGAGTCCTTGGTTATTCTACCCTTAGATTTACCATAGGTGTTATTCTTCTGTGATAATAGAATCCTTGGTTATTCTACCCTTAGATTTACCATAGGTGTGATTCTTCTGTGATAATAGAGTCCTTGGTTATTCTACCCTTAGATTTACCATAGGTGTGATTCTTCTGTGATAATAGAGTCCTTGGTTATTCTACCCTTAGATTTACCATAGGTGTAATTCTTATTCTGATCAGCTGTGATAATAGAATCCTTGGTAATTCTACCCTTAGATTTACCAAAGATGTAATTCTTATTCTGATCAGCTGTGATAATAGAATCCTTGGTAATTCTACCCTTAGATTTACCAAAGATGTAATTCTTATTCTGATCAGCTGTGATAATAGAATCCTTGGTAATTCTATCCTTAGATTTACAAAAGGTGTAATTCTTATTCTGATTATCTGTGATAATAGAATCCTTGGTAATTCTATCCTTAGATTTACAAAAGGTGTAATTTTTATTCTGATCATCTGTGATAATAGAATCCATGGTAATTCTATCCTTATATTTACTTAGGATGTAACTCTTCTACTGATCAGCTTTGATAATAGGGTCCATGGTAATATGGAACTTTTGAGTTAGCACGGATTTCCGTTATGATCCTGCATTTATTCGTGCCTTCTCGATTTTGTTCCTGATATGTTCTTCCAGTTTCCATATTTACCTTTGCTACATATGTAAAGTAAGTGGAAATATTTTTACTTTTTAGCGCATTAAATTTATTTTGTATATAGAAACCCAAAGTACTCTTAAAACATACCACAGTGGGTTATTTAGTTAAACGCCAAATTATTGAAATGTATCAGGTAGAGAAAAATGTGTGGACAGACCGGGAATCGAACCCAGGACCTTCGGAGCACTTTCAGGGCACTTTTACCAATTTTGCTTTGGGGGCTATCTATATACTATCAAAACCGGAAATAACATTGAGGAACATTTTTCTAAAATCATGCAACTGGGGATAATAAAAGCAGGATTATAATGGTAATCCGTGCTTACTCGAAAGTTCCCTATTCTACCCTTAGATTTACCGAAAGTGTAATGAAGGTGTAATTCTTCTGACTGATCAGCTGTGATAAGTTTTTTCAGTTTTCTTATTTACCTTCACAACATATGTAACGTATATGGAATATCCTTATGTTTTAGCACGTTATTTTGTGCAAAGAAATCCATGAGACTCTTAAAATATACCACAGTGGGTTATCTAATTGAATGCCAAATTACTGAAATGTAGCAGGCAGTGAAAAATGTGCAGAATCCAACCCAGTACCTTCCAAACACTAGAAGGACCCTCTTACCAACTGTGCTATTGAGGTTTTCTATATATTTCCAAAACCTGAAACAATGTAACCTGAATAATTCTGTTGTTATATTCTGATCACTACAATCACTGCATTCGTAGTATGGAGAGAATCGGAAATGTAGCAGGCTTGAATTATTCGAGTTAGAAACAACGTTGAGGAACATTTTTCAAGAATCACATAATGGCAATAGTAAATGCAGGATTATAATGGTAATCTAGGCTAACTTGAAAGTTCCCTGTTACTGTATCAGGTGTATATATAAAGTAAAAAGTTAAAGTGCTCTGATAAGGGAGGTGGTCTCTGTACTGAGGGTATATGGATTTAGTTAATATATATTGATATATATTTATTTCAAGAAAATGAATATTTATGGTTTTTGAAGTGGTCTCAGAAGTAAGTGGTCTGTAGGCAAAGTTCCACTGTATATCATGTAGACAGAGATATTAGCCTGTGCATTTTTGTTTTTGCCCCTCTTGCCATTAAATGCGAGGTGAATTTAAAAAGAAATCAAAATTATCTGAGGAAAAGTCAAAATCTTAAAAAATTAATCTAAATTAAGCCAAATATGCAAAATATGTAAAAGGGTAAAAATTAACAGGACTGTTGACTTTGGAATTTACTTTTGTCTACAATTTCTTTAAGGGAAATCAAAGAGTACAGGTGGTATGTATATTTTAAGTTTGAAGGTAAGAGAGAGAGAGAGACAGAGAGAGAGAGAGAGAGAGAGAGACAGAGAGAGAGAGAGAGAGAGATTCCACGAAGAGTTTTTCACTGGATTTTCATGAATCAATTTAGGGCCTTGAGTATGTTTATTCAAATAATTTCCTGAGATTTGATTTTTATTTATTTCTAAGTATGAAATATCTCTTTGAACTAAAAAAATACATCTCATCCTTAACACATGAGGGAAATAGAGCTGCATTAAATTTTTCAGTTTTGTTGATTTTTTTTTACATCCTACCACAAATTTTTCACTTATATGGAATTGTCACCTGTACAGGTGAAGTATCTCAAATTTTGACCTGTGACCTGTCCTATGGACTGATGCCAGTACAGTGAGGGTTTTGTCATGTACCACACATAACATAACACAGGACCTCAGTTTTAAATCTCACAACTTTCACTTTATATACTGAGCTCTTGTAAAGCAACAGTCTCTGCCTTTTAAAATTAGTCTTATGGTTATGACTTGGTACTGGGAATCAAATCTTCTGCTGACTTTGTTTGTATGTTTATTGTTGTTTAACATCCCACTCAAGAATATTTCACTCATATTGAGATGTCACCAAATGCCGGTGAAGGGCTTCAAATTTTTGCCTATGCCCAGCACCTATGGCATTGAACAGTGAGGGTTCTTTAATGTGCCGACACTTACGGGACCTCTGTTTTTACTGTTTCATCCGAAGAACATTAAACCAACCTGCCGCCGACTGGACTCGAACTCACAACCTCACAATCCAGAGTCAAGTGCACTACTGAGCCAGGCTGGCTCCCTCTGGTGGCAATCTGAAAAGTAGACCTGTTATCATAATTGAGATTTGCATCATGATATTGGGGAATTTTGCCAATATCATTGCAATAATATCGCAACATTCCACAGACTTAAATTCAGTAGTATTCTTGCTAGCTTTTATGCCAATTTAAAAGAAGTATTTGTTTGTTGGTTATTACATGCATAAAATCCTCTCAGTAAGACAGACATAATAAATGTTTAAAAAAAAACATTTTTGAGGAGTTTCACAACAATGTAGGTGATAAGTGTATGTTTACGTAGCTCAAGTACATACTAAATACAAAGAGACTCTTTCCTGTTGGAGTCCGCGATATCACGATGCTTGAATATTTTCACGATATCATTGTCAGGTTTTCAGTATCATGATTTATTGCGATATAATGATATATGATATATGATAACAGCTCAACTGAAAACTCGATCATTTCGATTGATTATATGTTTATGTTTATTTATGAATAAAGAGTTATATTCAGTAACAAAATTTTTTTTTTTAAAAGCCAAAATACGATAATTTTAAATTAGAATTCAACAACAAAATATCAATTTGCTACAGCTGCTTTTCCATGTGAACGCAAATAAAATACATGTACTTTGAATGCCAGTATACTGTACATATTCATAATGCAGGAGTTACATCCCTTTGAATTATTTCCAGATATGCAAAAGGGGCTCTCAAAGGATAGTAAATTTGAGCGAAGTTTTGTAACGTTGTCACAGGTAATGCATAAGAGTACAGTATCAGGTCACAGTATGAAGATATTAGAGGAATCAGCACAGAAGTTTTTGTCACCAGAGGAGTTGTCAGCAGTCATGAGACACATCAGAGCAGTAAGAGTAACTGATTGTTGTTGTTCTTGTGATGGACACATCTATGTGTTTGTAGATCTGTATATATGTGTGTCTTTGTACGTGCAGTCTTATGTGTATGTTTCATAACATGCATATGTGTAGTGTGTACCTATCTGTGAGTGTGTATGCCTCGATCCCCTCCCTCTTTCCCCTCTCCCACTCTCTGTGTGTGTCTGTCTCTCTCTCTCTCTCTCTCTCTCTCTCTCTCTCTCTCTCTCTCTCTCTCTCTCTCTCTCTCTCTCTCTCTGTATGTGCTCATTTGTTTGTTGATTTAGCTGTGTACCTATTGCAATATTTAATTTTGTCTTTAAATCAAGTATATCCTAACTCTTTCAGTACCATGAAAGCCATGACATAGACAGACTAGTTGAAGTTTTACTTACATTGTTAGACAAACCGGAGAAAATACTTCTGTTAAGAGATATAAGGTAAGGTCTACTTTTTCAGCCATATTTGATACTTCTGTTAGGAGATATAAGGTAAGGTCTTCTTTTCTCAGCCACATTTGATACTTCTGTTAGGAGATATAAGGTAAGGTCTACTTTTGTCAGCCAAATTTGTTACTTCTGTTAGGAGATATAAGGAAAGGTCTACTTTTTTCAGTCACATTTGATACTTCTATTAGAAGATATAAGGTAAGGTCTACTTTTCAGCCACGTTTGATACTTCTGTTAGAAGATATAAGGTAAAGTCTACTTTTTTTCAGCCACATTTGATACTTCTATTAGGAGATATAAAGTAAGGTTTACTTGATACTTTTTAGTACATCATATTTTACTTGTTGAATTTGGATTAGTTAAACACATAATGTCTAGTCAGTGAAGTATCCATCTTGACAACGGTGAATATAATGGGCGACTTATAACTGAAAATGAGCGACTATACATGACATGGGTGACTATAACTGATAATGGTGACCATACATGACAACGGTTGGCTATACCTGACACCTGGTGACTATACCTGACAACGAGCGACTATATCTGACAACAGGTGACTTTACCTGACAATGGATGACTATAATTGACAATGGGTGACTCTACCTGACAACGAGCAACTATACCTGACAACGGGCGACTTTACCTGACAACAGGCCATTATACCTGACAAAAGATTGACAATGTCTGACAATGAGCGACTATATCTGACAAAGGGTGACTATACCTGACAATGGTCAGTTACACTTGTTAAAGGGTGACTTTACCTGACAATGGTCAGTTATACCTGTTAAAGGGTGACTATAACTGACAGTGGTCAGTTATACTTGTTACAGGGTGACTTTACCTGACAATGGTCAGTTATACCCATTAAAGGGTGACTATAACTGACAGTGGTCAGTTATACTTGTTACAGGGTGACTTTACCTGACAATGGTCAGTTATACTTGTTACAGGGTGACTATACCTGACAATGGTTGGCTATACCTGACAAAGGGTGACTATACCTGACAATGGTCAGTTATACTTGTTAAAGGGTGACTATACCTGACAATGGTTGACTATACCTGACAATTAGCAACTATGACAACGGGTGACTATACCTGACAATGGTTGACTATACCTGACAAAGGCAACTATACAGTTTGACTATACCTGACACTGTGCGACTATACCTGTCTAGTAGTGACTATACCTGAAAGTGGACAATTATACATGACAACGGGTGACTATATCTGACAACAGTTGGCTATACCTGACCATCGGCACTATTGCTAAATGAACAATTTTCCTGCACTGTTCTTACAGTTATTTCTAATTTCCTAGACTGTGTTTATCTAAACAACTATGTCAAAGACACAATGCTTTAAGTGCAGCATACAGTCAATGTTAGAATTATTGATATTAGTCAAATTTTTTATGGTTTGCAGATACACAAGGGATGTTAAAAGATAACTGGAATGATATAGACTCACATTAACTTATTTTGATTTCCATTAATTTCAGGACTGTGGTTTATCCTGTAGATTTGTACATGTTTGAGCAGCTGGTCAATACATACGAAGTCAGAGCTTATGAAAAGTTGTCAACAAAACTCCACTTATATCTAAACCATGATAAAAGAAAAAAACCAAAGAAAAATCTACTGGTCACAGAAATTGGTATGTCTGAATGGTCTACTTACTTACATGTAAAGTATTTATATCTAATATACCTGGGCCAAAAGTCAACAATATTTACACAGTACTCAAGAAACTTGTCGAACATTTTATGATTTTAAGATAAAAACACACAGAATTTATGCACACGATTGAACATATTTGAATATTCTTGACATATGATTGTAGCTGATACAAAATCTTTGAAATAAAATGGTACTTATAGTTTCCACCCATTGTCTAAATTTATTTTCACTAAAATTATCATGTTATGACTCAATTGATTTATAATCACTTCTGAATTGTTTCACAATAGAAATGTGCTTGTACATAGAAATAGAAGTAAAATCAATTTTATTTTGAAGTATCTGACCAGCAGACATGTTTTATTCCTATAATTATATACTCCTGATACTGTGTGTCATATAGTAATTACATACTCTTGATACTGTGTGTCATATAGTAATAACATACTCTTGATACTGTGTGTCATATAGTAATTACAAACTCTTAATACTGTGTGTCATATATTAATTACACTCCTGATTCTGTGTGTCATATATAGTAATTACACACTCTTGATACTGTGTGTCATATAGTAATTATACTCTTGATAATGTGTGTCATATAGTAATTACACACTCTTGATAATGTGTGTCATATAGTAATTGTACTCTTGATAATGTGTGTCATATAGTAATTACACACTCTGATTCTGTGTGTCATATAGTAATTACACACTCTTAATACTGTGTGTCATATAGTAATTACATACTCTTGATACTTTGTGTCATATAGTAGTTCTAATTGATTTATGTTTTTTTTTTCCATGCAAGAATGATGAATGAATGAAAACAATGAAATAAACCCCAACAGAATTTTTTTTATTGACTTACAGTATTCATTTTCACCTGTGATACAGGTGATACAGATAAATAATCTTATTTCTCATAGAATTTACCTGAAATGACACAAACATTATTGTACAAAGAATGGTCACCATTTCACTTTTAGCTGATCAGCAATCTACCCAGCTTCTTGACTGTACAAGTTTGTCAGAGTCAGAACCAGGTATCTCAACATGCTGTGTTGTTTTGTCCGAGCATCTCACTCGACACTCCCTTCACACTTAAAACTAAATATTTGCAATTTTGTTATTTGTCATGTTTGTAATGCATGTACTTTGTAAACAAGATGTCACAGACACAAATAGCTTTCTGCCCGGGATCAAACTTGGAACCCCTCGTCTATGAGTGTGGTATTCTACCGATCAAGATAAAGAGGAACCCCACTAGCTCAAACTAGTAAGAATACCATATAACTACTGTTTTCACAATATTCACCTCCAGTTAAAGAATCTCCCAACTCTCGAAGTTGTTGCTTTCATGTGTAGAGCAATTTTATATAATGAAAATAAATAATAATTTTCACTTTACCAGGGAGAACTCCAGTTCCAATGTGGGTGTTATTGTCACATAGACAAATTAATGTCACTGATGGGAATCTGAACTTGGAACCCCTGGTTTAAATCTCTGGTGTTCTACCAATCATTGTATAACTACTATTGTCACAGATAGGTTATTAGCATGTTAACTCATTGACCCCTAGAGACACATTTGGACTGATCTAAGTCATTAATTTACAGCAGAGTCCATTGTTTTCCAGGGGTTGATGAGTTAATCATACACTCAGTCTGAATGTTGTGGACACTAAGTAGTTCACTGTTTGTCACATGTTTATGCCTTGCTCACACTATGTCCATGTCCACATGTCCTTAATACAATCACATAAAAACAGGAAATTTCTATACAGTGACATCTATTGCCATATCAAAACATCAAGATGCTGGTCCATTATTGAGTCAATGGAGTACAACCAAAGAGAGATAACTCTCATTTAATATCACTACATCTTCACTTCACACACACACACACACACTCAAAAGTTGTGAAATAGTTAATCTTGTGCTGCATTTTATTTAAAGATTAAAATACATTTTCTATAGATAAAAAGTCAAGTGATAAAAATGAAAATAAAAATTATAAAGTAATTAAAGATAAATCAATTTCAGTGAATCTGTCAGCTAGCAAGTGCTCTCTGTACCATTGTGGCTGTTAATTTTTATGTTAGAATTTAGATATTGGTCACCAACTTCACATTGCATGTTTCAATATCATTATTTGTAAAACTGTATATCCAAGATTTACTACACATTATAAAAGTTATAATTTTTTGTTACATAAATATCTTGATGTGACATCCATGTACAAATATTTTCCATAAGCCGTAATTTTGCAAGAGTTATTCCCCTTTATTGGCTATATTTGTATCACATTTTTTTTTTTTTTTTTTTTTTTGTTTATTGTTGTTTAAAGTCCTGTATCATATGTCTTTATTAGTTCACACAACTGATTTGTTTACAAATTATGATGACTTATACAATGTAATCCATTTGCTTGCTTCTCCATCTCAGTTTTAAAAGAAGAAAACTGAGCAAGATATCCTACAGTATGGTAACACAAAAGGGGAATAACTCTTAAAAAACTAATTATCAAGAAATGTTGAACTCAAATTTTGTTTTGTTCATTAAAGTGAAGGTTGATATTCATATGTATATATCATGTGATATGTTTGATGTAGTACATGTGTCATGTGATATGTAGTACATGTGTCATGTGATATGTAATACACACAGATAATTTATAAGTGTATTGTAAGGGCTCAGTCTATATCAATATATGCAGATATGAGAAGGATTATAAAAATATCATTTATATACTGTCATACGGTAACAATAGGAAAACAATGGGTCACATTATAACCCTGTTAGAGTCTCTATGTCTTTTTAGCTTACTGGTAGGTTACAAAATGCCCCTAGAACTTGTCACACCCCTGTCATCCTTGGCATCGTCAGTGGCATCTGTGGACAAATACATTAATCTGGGCTAGAAATTTTGAAATTTCAGTTTTAATATTTCACATGTGCAGATTGTATGATTCTTTCTGGTGGTACCAAGACCTTTGACCTTGTGACAATGAAAATGCCATTTGACCTACTTCTTAATACAAATTTTAGTATCTGAGATGCAGAGCAGCCACTAGTGAGTTATGTTGTGATAACTTTTGTTATACAGCATTGTATTTTAGATATATATCATGGGCAAAAGGTAAATACCATATATTTCAGATGAGTATGGGCGGTTTTATGTGAAGTCTGTAGAACAGATAGAGAGAGAACAACAGAAACAACAAATGGTCATCGACGTACTGAAAGGACAACCTCTCACGGGTCATTGGTATTTAAAGACAGATCCAAAGGTTACAGATAACAGGTAAACTATTCAGAGTAAACTATTATGTATTTAAGCCTGCTTGTGCATCATGCTTGTTTTTTTTTTAGGTCACATAAGTCACTTGGTTAATCTTGAGCTATTGGTCTTTGTACGTTGTCTGTTGTCTGTAAACAATGAACATATTTAATTACTTCTTGAAAACAATTATGCCAATCCTCTTTAAATTTTGTAAGAAGCTTCTTAATGGTAATGGGAAGGTACATTGGATATTTTATGATCCTGGTTCTCTCTGGGCCCTTTAAGTGGGGTCAAAACTGCCTAAAATAGCCCAATCATTAAAAAAGATATTCCTCTTTACTTCTGTACATCATGGAGAAAAAAACTGAATACATGACTAGAAAGATGATGAAGCTCTTTATCAAATTTGTGAAATGTATGACTTATGAAGCAAGGGTTCAGTCCCTGAGGTGGGACCAATGTAGCTATATAGTGATATTGTAAAATGTACTTTATCTTAGGTAATAATCTTCTGCTCTACTTTTGTGAATTATAAAGGAGAACTGAGTACATGTTCAGAAAGATCATAGAGACCAAATGTGTGAAAATTATTACTCTGGGAGAGCAGGGGTCCAGGGTCTGTAGAGGAGCCAATTTAGCTGTATAATGACTTTATACAGTAAAACCTGTATATAGGGGCCATCCAAGGGACCAAAAAATATTGACCCTTATGTGCAGGTGACCCTTATACACAGGTTCAATTTAGTTGAAGTATGCAGTCGAGGGACTTGAAAAAACTGGCCCTTATAAACAGGTAATCCTTATATAGAGGTGGCCGCTATAGCAGGTTTTACTGTACATAGTCATAGAAATATCTTCTCTATGGCTATGAATCGAAAAGAAAAATGCAAGTGAAAACATTTTTAGAAGAGCATAAAATTGTCTGCCAAAATTGTGAAATTTACAACCTTTGAAGCAGGGGTTGCAGGATTTAAGGGATTTGCCAGTCAGACATATATTGAAAATCTGCTTAGTCTATGAAAATCTTTCTCTCTATACCTATAAATTGTAACGAAAAACTGAATACAATATTTAAAAAAAGAATGAAGCTTTTTAATGAATGGGTGATTAATTTCTAACCTGAGAGCAGGGGTGAAGGGTCTTGGGTGTGACCAACACAGTCATATAGTGATGATATGCTAAGTCTGAAAGAAATATTCATCATCATGTCTATGCCTTGTGCCATTTTGCCTCAGGTGACCATCAAGGCCATTTGAGCCTCTTATTTCTGCTACCTGTGGATGTGTCCTACCAGACATCCTTAAAAATTTCAGTTTCAATGTCTTTTTTAAAGAAATGTTTAAAGAAACATACTATTGATTGCTTATTGATAAAGTGTAAATGATATTTATTATGTCTCTGTTTATATATTTTTTCTCCAAATATGAATTTTTGAGAAAAGCTAGGATTATCTCACAGGATTTTTTTTTCTGCAATACATAAGCCATTGGAGTGAGGGCTTCTTTACAAGTCCTGCATATTCTGACACATGTTAGTAGTTTTTATAACTCATACACAGTGATTGGTGACGCAACAGTTATTTTACCTGTGATGAAAAAGTCTGGGGTATTAAACGAGTCTGACACCATAGAACTTTAAAAGAATTTAAAGTCTAAACATTTTACACAGTTTTTATGTATCCTAAAATATATGGTTACTATTTTTGCATTAGGGCTGGATATAATACAGTGATATTAGCACTAGCTACAAAAAGTGATATTTTCTGTTTTTAATAGTGAATCTAAAGATGGAGCAACTGATGGATCTATAATCACTGCTTATATATCCAAACAGAAACCAACTCTAGGTAAGTCATGACTTTACTTGATGTCATCACAGCTTATATACCAAACAGAAACCAACTCTAGGTAAGTCATGACTGTACTTGTGGTCATCACAGGTTATATACCAAATAGAAACCAACTCTAGGTAAGTCATGACTTTACTTGATGTCATCACAGCTTATATACCAAATAGAAACCAACTCTAGGTAAGTCATGACTGTACTTGTGGTCATCACAACTTATATACCAAATAGAAACCAACTCTAGGTAAGTCATGACACTGTACTTGTGGTCATCACAGCTTATATACCAAATAGAAACCAACTCTAGGTAAGTCATGACTGTACTTGTGGTCATCACAGCTTATATACCAAAGAGAAACCAACTCTAGGTAAGTCATGACTATACTTGATGTCATCACAGCTTATATACCAAACAGAAACCAACTCTAGGTAAGTCATGACTGTACTTGTGGTCATCACAGCTTATATACCAAAGAGAAACCAACTCTAGGTAAGTCATGACACTGTACTTGTGGTCATCACAGCTTATATACCAAAGAGAAACCAACTCTAGGTAAGTCATGACACTGTACTTGTGGTCATCACAGCTTATATACCAAACAGAAACCAACTCTAGGTAAGTCATGACTTTACTTGTGGTCATCACAACTTATATACCAAAGAGAAACCAACTCCAGGTAAGTCATGACACTGTACTTGTGGTCATCACAGCTTATATACCAAAGAGAAACCAACTCTAGGTAAGTCATGACTTTACTTGATATCAACACAGTTTATACATCCAAACAGAAACTAACTCTAGGTAAGTCACGACTCTGTACTTGTGGTCATAGCTTATATATCACAAACAGAAACCAACTCTAGGAAAGTCATGACTCTGTAATTATTCTATACATGTGTTCTTGGTGATGTTTTCTTTCACTTATTTCAGAGTCTGTTGTTGTATGCTGTTGTTCTGTGACCTATATAAATGTTTGAATTATTAACTCATTATATGACCTACATTAAAGTCAATTTTTAGAATAATTTGAAATTTGTTCTCTTTTATTCTTTATAGATATACCGTACTATGATAAAACTCTAATTTCAAATTTAAGTCCTTTTCACACAAACTCACTCAAGGACCATAGATGTCTTTTGTTCAATTGGGATGACAATTCAAACCATAGGATTGGCACTCAGAATCACCAACACTTGTATAGATATGATTATATGTTTGAAATCTTGAAATTAAATGAAGTGGCGTGTATTTTAAATCAGTCATAATTTACAATGTGTGAAGTATACTAGAATGAGTATAAGATATTTTTCAGCACACTTACACTTTGACACAACTCGGAAAAAAATGTTGGCAACAAGTAATCTTTTAAAATTATTTCAAGTAAACATTGAATTGCAACCCTGATATTGTTAAGTAATATATTGAAGATTTTTTTCAAAAATAGTTTACGATCATCTTGAGCATTATATCTGTGATATAAAGGCATTAGAGGGATAATTTCTCATCACATTGTACAGTAGTTTTGTGAAATTTTTCATTTTAAAACAAGTTTTTGAGATGACCTCCATTAAAATACAGGTGATATATTTTATATTTTGACAAAATATTGGTCCATATATTATCAATGAATTTTTCAGTAAAAATCAAACTGTAAAAAGGAATTAAATTTGTCATCTTTAAAGCATAACAAAAATTTAAAGACATACTCACAATGCACATATGCTCACTGTCATCAGCAGTTTGAAATCAACATCTGATGGCAGTTCTACTTGCATAGTTTTCAATAATTCATTCATTTTCAAAACTAAGGGAGATAACTACATCACTAAAATTCAAGCTGTATGACGTTTATGCTTCAATTTCATATTTATGTTTGATTGCTTTATTGTTGTTTCACATCTTACACCACAAATTTATGGAATTTTAGGAAAACTTCATCAGTTTTAGGTGATGAGCATCAATTTTGACCTGTTCTAAAGTGAGCCTTCTTTTACATGCCATGTTCACCTGTTCTAAAATGAGCCTTCTTTTACATGCCATGTTCACCTGTGACAAAGTGAGCCTTCTTTTACATGCCATGTTCACCTGTTCTAAAGTGAGCCTTTTTTTACATGCCATGTTCACCTGTGACAAAGTGAGCCTATTTTTACATGCCATGTTCACCTGTTCTAAAGTGAACCTTCTTTTACATGCCACGTTCACCTGTTCTAAAGTGAGCCTTCTTTTACATGCCATGTTCACCTGTGACAAAGTGAGCCTTCTTTTACATGCCATGTTCACCTGTGACAAAGTGAGCCTTCTTTTACATGCCATGTTCACCTGTGACAGGGGACCTTTCATACACTAGACTACAACTCTACAAGTACAGCACTGTGATCAGTTCATTTTGAGGAGAAATAATCAAGATGTTTTTCAGTGAAGTAATGTGCTTCTTCATACTCTCAGCTTGATGGTTTTGTTTCCTTTTCAGGCCTATGTGTGTCTGGAGGATCAGAGAGTAAGAAGCAACCACAGATCAAAGTGGAGAAGGTTATTGAAGGTGGTGCTGCGTCTGATGAATCCGAAATAAAGGTCAGTACTACCGGAATTGAAGATTTATCTATTAATTAACTAAGATGTATAAAGCTATGACCTTGGCATCAACGTCCAGTTAAGAAGATTGATTGCGGTCAGTTTTACCTATTCCTACTGTTCATACATCTATTAAACTTACATGACACGTATGTCTTATGTTTTCCGGCACAAACTGGGCTTCATATATTGGATTCATCCTGTATTTATTGCAAAAAAATTACCATTTGCATGCTGTGGTCAAGAAGACAGGTTAAGGTCAGGTTGATTGGACGGGGTGTAAATTAGGTTGTTGTGAAGTGAGCTTAGTAATCTTTGATTGCTCTTTGATTCTTGATGTTGACATTTGGGCATAGTGGTTAGAACATCACACTTGAAATTATGATGTCTCTCCTCTCCAGTGGAGGATGGATCCCAACCTTCCTGTAAATTATTCTTTTTATTTAGCAGATTTTTCCAGTTTACTTTCGGAACACCTCAGTTATCGTCTCTTGCATTGTAACCGGAATCTTTCTTCTGCCATTTAAATTTTACCACAGTTGTTTACCGACAGTTGTTGAGTCTGACATAAATCCTGACTAATACAAAATGATTTATTTTTCATGTAACAGGCGGGAATGATCATTTTGTCAATTGATGATGAAAGTATGGTCGGAGCCAAACACAGCATAGCGGTAGAGGCATTGAAGAAGTCATTTGGTAGCAATGTCAAGGACACAATGAAAATTGTGATGCAGACACAGACACATACCATGGAAGTATGACATATTTGCTGATGTTGTGTTCATTGAGGATTCAACAAACATTGATGATTTATGTTTTAACTGTAGAGTAAATGGTCGATGGTACATTTATGTGAAATCACAAACCTACACAAGTAATTGTTTTCATTACATGCAATGTTTATATTTAGTTGCTAATTATCAGGCCCCAATTGCACAATAAATTGTTAAATGTTGCCTGTGCCTATTGGTTTAACATTGGTTAACTTCAAGCTTAATGTAACAAAGTATTGTGCAACTGTAGATGTACATTTAACTTTTCATTACATACTCTATTTGTCTACAAAAAGCACAAATACCAAAGTATTAATCTTGAGGATGTCCAGAAGACGCAGATACAAATATGGTGAATATTAGACAAACACGGACCTCTCGAAATCCAGAGGTGGGATCAGGTGCCATGGAGGAGTAAATGTCCCCTCTTGACCGGTCACAACAGATTCAAATGAAACAAGTGAGGTTTTCATCAGTAATAACCTAAAATGTCTCTGTACATGAAACTGAAAGTTTGAAAGCTTTACACCTGATAGTCTGTGAAGTAGTACATGTTTTTTGGATTTGGTCTTGAATACAGATTGTGTACATTGATCTGGATATCATTAAACAGATATTTTTGTAGTTTAATCCAGGTATATCCATGATATCTCAACTACAGACGTTTTTTCTATCTCTATCTGGATATATAGTTGAATCACACTAAATACATCGGTCTAGATATTTCATTCCAAAGAAGTACCTGTAGTTTATATTTTTTAATACAGTAAAACCTGCTTAAGTGACTACCTGTGTATAAAGACCACCTGATCACAAAGGCCCTTTTTTGATGTCCCCAATAGTATCGATTGTGTACAAATCAACCTCTATACAAAGAACCCTTTAAGTCCCTATAAAGTCTGATTTTCTTGTGTTCCTAAGGGGGTCTTTATATACACGTTTTACTGTAAATATAATTTTTCTGCTTATATCTTAACATTTCTCCATAAATAGTTCATTTATAATTGTTCATTGATATATGTTTGTTATTCTACAGATACCTTTATTGTTAAATGATATCATAACCATATCATATTAATATAATGTTTCTGTTGTGTCTTTAGTTTGATTCAAATATCTTCTTTTTTTCATGTAAATGTTATACCGTATCAGTGGAAATTTGAGTGAGATGCAAATTAAGTGTTGTCTGAAAAATATGGAATATAATTTTAGCGAGAAGAAATTTTAGTGAGATATTTTGATTAAAAAAAGATAACTCTTACCTACGAGGAGGAATAAATTATTAGCGATATTCAATTTTAGTGATCCCAAATACCTCGCTCATAATGCCAAAATTGTATCCTCGCGAAAAAATCTGCTTATACGGTAATATCACTGGAAAAAGTGATATATATCATCACTGACATAATCTGGTTTTATCTGGTTTTATAACATAATTATATATTTTGTTTTTATTTCTGTTGGTTTATCATTCTGATATTGTTTTATTTACTTCTATATATATCTAAAAGAGGAAATGATTTTACTGAAACATTCCAGTTTTACAACAAAACAAATCTATTTTACATTCTAAGTACATATTTGCATTTTACATTATTTATTTTTTTAAAAATAAAATTATTAAATCTTTAAAAAATATACGTTGATTCCTTGATGTAGGAGTTCTCTTTTTATTGCATGTGTAAATTGTAAATAATGATTACGTGATCTATATGTCGCTTTTTCATTGTGTTTAGCTTCACATCATCGGGAAATTTCAAGATTGCAGTGTTGAAAATTTTAAAAGAGCAAAAATTCTGTTTTTTATCATCTAACTAATATGTTTTTTAGCTTTTTTGTGTACTCTTGAAGCTAAAATAGTAATAATGTATCCCATAAAAATGCTATCTGAATATTTGATATAGATGGTTTTTAATTTAGGTAGGTAATGTAGGTACCCCAAGGGGATAGGGTTGCTGTATTATGGTAAAGTAAAGTGGAGGTGGCTTCATAGGGACCAAAATTGTGTTAATGAGACTCAGAGTTAAACCTAAGAACATTTGTGACTTGCTGTTCCAAGAAGTTATGTATAGGCCTAAACAGTTAAATAATGCTTCACAATTTATTTTTTTGTAAATAACTATTCACCCCAAGTTATATACTGTATTCATTGAGTATTTTGTATTAATTTCAAAACAGAAAGTAACATCCATGCTTTTTAAAGTTTACTTGTAAATTACACGCTTCCTAGTTTTAATAGTTTAATGAAATATTAAGAATTTTTACTTACTTCAGTAACGTTGACTTGTACATTTAAATTGTGGATGGGGAAATACCTTGCGGTGTTACTATTTGCTATACACGGTGTCAAAATATCTGTAAATTTATCAGTGATCTACTCAGTCTTTTTTAAATAAAAAAACCTAATTCAGAAAATATGATATGCTATGGGTCCCTTAACAGGACCTGCTCTTATTTTATGGTAATCCCGATCAGCACATTAGTAAAATGTGAAAATTACAATCTGTGGGCAATTAAATCCCTTTACAGTAGATCTATATATATACATTTAATATGTATGATAAAGTGAACATTAAATGGTCTTTCGCTGTGGCTCTGATTACTTTATAGTATTATATTAAATAGTCCCATGTAGATAATAGAAAGTAAGGGTCAATTTTATGACTTACTATGGTTACGGAATCAATTTATTAGTCATATGCTTGATGAAGAGTAATGATTTATGTTTTGTTTGACATTTATTGCCCCAACAGTCATACAAATTTAGAAATATTGCCTTTTTACTTACCATAGTTTGAATAAAATATACAAACTTACCTGTATGTTGCTTTTTGATATACGTAGGCGAAAGAGAGTGTGTGTCTTAAGTTATTGAAAATTACAAAACCGAACAGATTCTTAATTTAACAAGCATTCTAAGTATTGATGAATCATTGCGTTCCCTTACCTGTGTAACCGTTAATAAATGAATGGTGTGCAATTATAATCTTTAATCATTACTGTGACATGTTTCTTGACCAGACGGACAGAATGGCGGCCACAGACAAAATCTATAGCCCCCAGTAGAAAGTTATAGATTTGTTCGCCTTATCATGATTAAATGACTATGTTTAAGCAGTATTGTATATTTCAAGTTTCCATTCGTTTAATAGATTAATTCTTGCTAAAGTATTGGTTCAAATAGAAGACATTAATTGGGTTCTATCTGAGGTCTGTACTGTTATAAGACCTAGCGAAAACATTTTTAATAATCCCCAATGCCATTAAAGTAATGATTCAGAATTTGATTTTAAGCATTTAAGTAACAAGATCATATTCAAAGTGAAAATGCCCTGATAATTTTATACCGTTAACTTATTCACCCCTAAAGACACATTTTGACTGGTCTATGTCAATGTTTTACAGAAGAGTCCATTGTTTTTCAGGGGTTGATGAGTTGAAATCATACTGTTTATGGTTCTTTGTTAGGCTTGCTTTTCGGACTACAACACAAATGCGGTAATTTTCATAGGAATAGAACGTTTTAGAAGTACTGTCGGTGTAGAAGATATTTTATGTGCGTTTTGTAGATTCATTCGGTTTGTGAATCGATGATTAAATGATCTATTAAATGTTCTACAAGACCGAGTCGTTCAAAAGTTGATTAGCCCGACCAATGCCTTAGTTCAAACGTAAAATACTAGTACCACTATTAAACATTGACGCAAGAAAAATGGCATATTTGTTTTATGTACTCAAATAATTATCAGAATTTGAAAATAGTCGCTTATAATTGATTACGTAGATCATCTTTAAGTACAACTAGGTCCAGATGTTCTAGTTTTTTTAACTGCCAATTAGGTAAAAACTATTTGTCAAAATAGTTTATTGTCTACACTTATAGTTGCAAAACAAATATCACATGTTTCCACCATAATGAATGAAAGTGTAATGACGAGTTTAAACCCATTTTCATTGAATTCTAATTTTAAAAGAGGCCATAACACTTATATAGATGTTTCAAATGCCCGCAAATAAGAGTTTTTGTTTATGTTTTTGGCGAATTCTATGACATTTCAAATATATGTGTTGTCGAGTTTTTGTCGACCTTGTATATATATATATAAGCTAGAATGATTACTCAGGCGAGTCAAGCTTTTTAAATTTTCACCATAATACTCTGTGATACTCATTAAACATATGCAGGGTTCAAGGTCGACAAAAACTCGACAACACATATATTTGAAATGTCATAGAATTCCCAAAAAACATATATATATATATATATATATATATATATATATATCTGTTTGTGTGTGTGCTGTGCGATCAGAAAATTTTGTGTGGTTAAAATTCGTTGTTTAAAACAAAAAATATTCGAAACTTAAAAAATGAACAGAAATGGGAGGGAGTAATATATTTTGGGAATGAGATTGATTGGAAAGTTTTAAATAATAATTTTTTTAGATCCACAAGAGATACAAGATTAATTTTGTTCCATTATCGAATTGTATATAGAATACCAGCAACAAATAAATTTCTATACAATATTAGGTGTAGAAATGACCTATTATGTTCTATTTGCAACAATGAAAATGAAACTATTGAGCATTTGTTTTATAATTGCTCCCATGTTAACTTGTTTTGTAAAATAGTAGAAGATTGGATTAAAGAAAAAACAAAAGAAGGAATAAAAATTGTCAATAATAGACATTTTATTCTAAAAAAAAAAACAACAAACAAAATTGTAGTTTAAATAGTATGATAATTTTAATGAAGATATACATTTTTTAGAAAAAGATTTGAGGATAAAACTCTAAGAGTAGATGAAATTAACAAAATTTAAATCATTATTACAAAATGGAAAAATACATTTTTATAACTTAAGGAATAATCAATATTTTTTTTTATGAAAGATGGAATAGATTTCATATGCTATTTTATTGATCAAGTATTCAATATATATTTCCAAAACATAAATTATACATAACACAATACCAGTATGAATATGTGTGTAAGTGCAGTTCTTTTTTTCTTCTCTCTTTCTTTCCTGAAAAATACACTTCAAACTGTGAAATGATTACATTTTGTATGATATGATGATTTAGTGTAAATAACAAAAATTCGTTGTCTAAAAATAAAGCAAATTCGTTGACACAAAAATAAAAAATGATTGTAAAGAAAACTATTTGTATCAACGAGGTGTAATTTATGTAAAAATTCCATGTTTTTAAATTCGTTAATAAATAAAAACAACTAAAAATTAAAACCATAACATTTTTTTCTTATTCTACAGTATATATATATATATATATATATATATATATATATATATATATATATATATATATATATATATATATATATATATATATATATATATATATATATATATATACATACATATTCAGATTATTTTACTTTGTAGAGCACAGATGCTACAATTAATGATATGGAAGAGTTATCTTTCTTAGGTAGATATATAGAATTATTTCTGTGATGCAAATTCTCGTGAGTAATTTTAAGGGTAATTTGTAGCGTAATCTGCCAGTCATTATATCTATTTCTAGTTTTTTTTCCAATCCCAGCGCACTTATTAACTATTTATCAACACTGATATGAACGCTTACTCAATGACCTAGAACATGAAAAATAAACAGCAAAGATATGTACATCGCATATCTGGATTTGAACTACAATATTATATATATATATATATATATATATATATATATATATATATATATATATACATACATATTTATTTGTTCAATGAAATTTTGTTCTACCCAATGCAATTGTCAATCATTATTCAAATTTCAAATTCCAGTAAAATCTTCAATCATAGGGATACAACATCTTAAAGCTGTGGATAATTTTTTCGATGATCATTTCAAGATAGGTGTTATTCAAAAGAGTATTCAACACTTAGTACAATAAATGGAATGCAGTGATTTTGAGCACTAGTTATGTGGTGATTAATATACACATAACACAGACCTTACTCTAATTCATTTTTAAGCTGTCCTTATCTATTTCCTTACCTCCTATCTATTCACCATAATAACTAACTCATATTAATTAAGAACAACATGCTGTTTTTTCTAGCCTATAGATTGAGTTATGAAGTCATATATGTTTTGTCTGAACAAGAGTTCCGATATGATTCAGTTTTTATATTTATATAGGTATAATAAAGTTTATCGAATGACTTTCTTCTTGGTTTCTTTAAATTGTTATTCATTGAAATATAAAAATCACAGATACCAAAGTATTTATCGTCTTGAGTTTAGACATAGAATATACACATATCGCGAACGTCAAACAAACATGGATCCCCTGAGAGGTGAGATCAGGTGCCACAAAGAAGTTAGCATCCCCCTATCAACCACTCATACCATATTGTATGTCATTCAAAGTCTTTCGCATCAGCCAATCAATTTCATATAATTTTGTAGAGGAGTTTACACCATCGAATTCCTGATATTATTTTCTCGTGTTAAGTTGTGTTTGATATTCGTGTATGCTGTATCTTTATACAGCTGTTATTTGTTCATTTATAATGCAGTTGTTTGTTTTGTTTGTTGTTTATTGTTGTTTAACGTCCCACTTAAGAATATTTCTCTCATATGGAGACGTCACCAAATGCCGGTGAAGGGCTTCAAATTTTGGCCTATGCTCGGCACTTACGGCCATTGGACAGTGAGAGTTCTTTAACGTGCCGACACATACTGTGACACGGGACCTCCAGTTTTTACTGTCTCATTGAAGACAGGAAACCAACCTGCCGCCGGCGGGACTCGAACTCACGACCTCACGATCCAGAGTCGAGCGCGCTACCGACTGAAAGGCCGGCTCTCGATATTTTTGTTAATGTTCGAATGTTTTTCTATGGTCAAGGCAAACATCACACCATTGAAGAAAAGTGGGGAAGGGATGTACCGAAGATATCAAATGTCTGAAATGATTTGAACACATATAACACATTGTATATTTAAAATGTAAAAAAAAAAAATTCAGATATCAAAGTATAAATCAATAGAATGTCCAGGACATAGATACAAATCAGGTAAAAATGGACAAACACGGACCTCTGGAAACCAAGAGGTGGGATCAGGTGCCATGGAGGAGTAAGCATCCCCTGTCGACCGGTCACACCCGCCGTGAGTCCACAGTCAAGTCCAGTGAAACACGTGAGGAGTGTATCCTCGTCACAATCGGTACAGACGTCTCAACAAACAATGTCAATTTTTTTCTATTTTCATCATACACAGTATTGTGTTTCTTTTCAGAAGTCTGTTTGAGTTTTATAAATAAAAGGGGGACTGACCTGATTAAAATTCGCGTATGTAAATATTCTAAGAATACTCTGAAATAGATCTTTATAACTGCTATTATTTTTTTTTAAATTATTAATTTGGTACTATGTTTATAATATTTCAGACGACGTTGTGTATCATTTGTTTCATTTAAAGTAATCTCTTTCAGTTCTTATTAAAAATTCTTCGACAAAATAAAAAGACTGTATAGAATAATCCATCTGTAGAGGTTAGGGGAAGTAAAGTAATTTTGTCTATCTTAAAAACTAATCACGTTTCTTAATGAAAGAAAAATGCTATTAACTAATCATAGTTATTATCTGTATACAGACAGTATAAAATGTAGGTACGACAGGCAGAAGAGAGCAATTTTGAGTGCTTTGAAGTTTTATACTGAAATTCCCTAGTTCATTTACTTCATTTCATAAGCTGTAAATTTCAATTTCGCCATCTATGCTTTTCCAATCATTAGGGAACATCTTGTACGTGTCTGGTTTCTTCTTTTATTATTTTGGTCTATGTTTTATATGAATCATAACAAAGGCTCCATCCAGACAATTTCAACGGTACATTTATCATTTCAGCACAGGTAATTTTATTGGCAAATTTCCGGGATGTAGATGCGCCGGTATGAAATAATGAGCTCGAAACAAGAGTGCTTCATCAAGATGAATAAACTCAGGTTGATCTGTGATTCGCTTCATTTGCCCCAATTTAAAGCTTGGTGGTATGGTGACTGCAGATCTGCCCCTGCACGAGACTCTAATTCGCTGTGATATTGTTCAGTTTCTTTGAGGATTTTACATTTGGTAGTTTGGACAAGTATCAGAGTTTTTTATTCACTTACTTTGTAATAGAAGAATTGTGTTAGTGGTTTGTCCAGATTGTTGTGTGTGGGGTTTGTTTGTTTCTGCGGTCGACATGTTCTTATTTGTTGGAGCCAAAATGGCTACATATCTAGAACTTAACTCCATATTTCCATCGCTTATCTGCTAGATCGTTCAAGCACAATAACCCAGGTTTTCATTTAACACTAAACGATTCCGGTAGATCAAGAAAACGCAAGACCTTCGACCCAAGGTCGTTAGAAAATATCTCATCATATATCATAAAATATGAAATTGCAGTTAGTATTTAAAAGTCCTTAATTATAACTTTGGTATTATGTTTATTATATCTTCAGACTAAGACATCAGTTCTTATGAAGAAATAAGTATCATATGGAAAATTTAAAAAATGTGATGATCGCTTTTCATATTTGAACACAATCGTTTACTCAGATACCTGACAGAAACGATTTTCTAATTTTAAACTCAAACTTTCAAACAAGATTTTGTTTTTTTTTCTCTTGGAAGTAGTTTTGGTCGAGGAGATGTAAACGTTAAAAATTATGGATATATTGCTCATTTGGTATAACAGAAAAACATCACTCTTTTTATTTGATCATTTCAAAGGATACGTACAACCAATTCCTGTACATTTTATACATGTTCAATGATTCCAACCCAGAATGCATATGCATTTAACTTATTATAGAATTTTAAAATACCTTATTTTAAATTTTTGAGACATTAATTTTATTTTGAAATTTATATCATATTACAATAAGTCAACACTTTTTTCTTTTGTAAAGATGGATATCGTATAAACCGAAATTTTGTGTGAATAAAAATTCTTATTTATTTCTCCATTCATGGGAAATCACAGGCCCAAAGTAGATTCCTGATAAACTTTTTCTGTTCAGAAAAAAAAAATTGTTGAGTTTAGATGATGACAAACGTTGTTGTAGTTTTGTGTAATGTGACATATGGTATCGCCGACCTTACTTCCGATGGCGCATCACAGCATGGTCTGGCTCCGAAATCCAGGGTTAATATCAGAATCATATTAAAGTTTTAATTTGACATAAGTATTCATCAAATGAAATTAAGAAATCAAATTCCATAATCAGCACCCCTCAGAAAATAAAAATTATGTAAAAATGTTTCAGATTGTAGGAACATAAATCTAGAGGTGAGTTAATCTTGTTCCTGCCATGATCCAGAGGTCTGTTGACCTAAATTGAACCGAGATACTGATACCAATAATCCATTACTTCTTATTCTAGTATTTGGTGCCAGCCGCCAAGATCATAAAGTGTGTTTTGCTGCTATTTCACACAATTTTATATAATCTTTTATTATTTTAATAAAATCTGTTTTTATTTTTCCTACCATAATATGTTGCTACTACCTGAAAATAAATTGATGACAATGTAATAAGGTGAAAAAGAGATACACGTTTATAGAAACGTTTTAACCACCTTATATAAACTATGTAACACCATTAGAGTAAATGTCATATCGCAGTCTATAGGGGTCATGTTATTTTCTGTTAGCGTTATTTCATGTTAGTGTTATTTTCTGTTAGCGTAATTTCATGTTAGTGTTATTTTCTGTTGACATTATTTTCTGTTAGTGTTATTTTCTGTTGACATTATTTTCTGCTAGCGTTATTTTCTTTTAGGGTTATTTCTGTTACTGTTATTTCATTTAATGTTACTTTCTGTTAGTGTTATTTTCTGTTGACATTATTTTCTGTTAGTGTTATTTTCTTTTAGAGTTATTTTCTGTCAGTGTTATTTCATTTTAGTGTTACTTTCTGTTAGTGTTATTTTCTGTTGGTGATGTTTTCTGTGGGTGTTGTATGGTATAATTTTAAATCAATATACTAGCTGTCCAGTTCATACAGGAATTAACTCAACATAAATGTACGATCATCTGTGATAGAGCACCTTATAGTCAGTTCTGACATAATGTTGTATTAAGTAAGTATCTACAAAAATCCAATTTGTGGAAAATAAACATTTTATTGATATTTTGTTCGAAATTGCTTATCATACTAGCCCCAAATTATTGGTTTTTTTTATTCACATCAAACAATTGCTTATTTTTGTTGTTTGTTTTTCTTATAATACCAGACTGTTTATTTTAATGTTTGTGTTTTATAAAACCATATAATTGATTATTTTTCTTTCGCTTTTAAAACAACAGACCATTGCTTATATTACTGTTTGCTTTTCTTTTGACACAGACCATTTTTATTTTGCTGTTTGATTTTCTATATTTAACAGTATTCTTTAATGTAACACGAAACTACTATTTATTTTTCTGTTTGCTTTTCTTTAACACCAGACCATTGTTCATTTTCCTGTTTGCTTTTCTTTAACACCAGACCATTGTTTATTTTACTGTTTGGTTTTCTGTAACACCAGACTATTGTTTATTTTACTGTTTGGTTTTTCTGTAACACCAGACCATGGTTTATTTTGCTGTTTGGTTTTCTGTAACACCAGTCCATTGTTTTTTTGCTGTCTGCCTTTCTGTAACACCAAACCAGACCATTGCTTATTTTGCTGTTTGGTATTCTGTAACACCAGACCATTGTTCATTTTGCTGTTTGCTTATCTTTAACACCAGACTATTGTTTATTTTACTGTTTGGTTTTTCTGTAACACCAGACCATTGTTTATTTTACTGTTTGGTTTTCTGTAACACCAAACCAGACCATTGTTTATTTTGTTGTTTGGTTTTCTGTAACACCAGACCAGACCATTGTTTATTTTGTTGTTTGGTTTTCTGTAACACCAGACCAGACCATTGTTTATTTTACTGTTTGGTTTTCTGTAACACCAATCCAGACCATTGTTTATTTTACTGTTTGGTTTTCTGTAACACCAGACCAGACCATTGTTTATTTTACTGTTTGGTTTTCTGTAACACCAGACCAGACCATTGTTTATTTTACTGTTTGGTTTTCTGTAACACCAGACCAGACCATTGTTTATTTGGCTGTTGGATTTTCTGTAACTCCAAACCTGACCATTGTTTATTTTATTGTTTGCCTTTCTGTAACACCAGACCTTTGTTCATTTTACTGTTTGGTTTTTCTGTAACACCAGACTATTGTTTATTTTGCTGTTTAGTTTTCTGTAACACCAAACCATTGTTTATTTTATTGTTTGCCTTTCTGTCACACCATACCATGGTTTATTTTGCTGTTTGGTTTTCTGTTATATCAGACCATCATTTATTTTGCTTTTTGGTTTTCTGTAACACCAAACCATGGTTTATTTTGCTGTCTGCCTTTCTGTAACACCAGACCATGGTTTATTTTGCTGTTTGGTTTTCTGTAACACCAGACCATTGTTTGTTTTGCTGTTTGCCTTTCTGTAACGCCAAACCAGACCATTGTTAATTTTGGTGTCTGGTTTCCTGTAACACCAGACCATTGTTTATTTTGCTGTTTGCCTTTCTGTAACATCAAACCAAACAATTGTTTATTTTATTGTTTGCCTTTTTGTATCACCAAACCAGACAATTGTTTACTTTGCTGTTTGCTTTTCTTATGATACATAGCATTGTTTATTACGCTGTTTGCTTTTGATGACAGCAATTTGCAATTAATTTTACTGTTTGCATTTCCTGTTTGACTTTTAATTTACACAAGGTGTTTGTATGAGACTTAAAAGATTTGTATATGCATCTGCAGTAAAAAGGAAAATTGTTAAACAAAAAACTAAAATCTGAAATATTTTGAATTCTGAGAGGTCAACGTAACTCTTCTGGTATTGACAACACTATCCATATCCTATCTTTATTAATTAGTTTTAAAACAAGATGCATTAGACACAAGCCATTTTCTATAACACAGTTCTAAGTGCTGATATGACTTTTTGGCCCCTAATAAGTTTACATTATGAAGGTATTTGGGAGATACCCTGCCTGGAGAATTAAGTGTTATTTGTATAGAGTACGCTAGTGTAATGATTACCCATGCTGCTTTAACGACTTCGGATTCTCCTTGGGATGAATATTTACCTTGCCCACTGTGCTGCTAATGAGAGACAGAACATTGAGGGTGATTTGTTGCAGTTTTTGGCCAATTTTAAGCGTTTTAGCTAAACAGTCAATTTGGAAATTACTTAAAGATGGAAGAGCACGTAAACTACAGCAAATTATCAATTACATCTCTTCAGGAAGATTATGGTCTAAAGTGCAGTCTTGAACGAGCGCAAATTGCTTCTGTATCATTTCCAGATCTTTATTTCTCATAGAAACACAAAAACCGATAATACGAGCATATTTCAAAAACTGTAAAATCTTAATGTTTCTGGCGCTCAATTTAAGGCTGATCTTATCGGTAAATATATAATATTCCAAATGAGAAATATAGAATGGCAATTAATATGTTCAGCAATAGGAAACTCTCAGGATGAATCGAAGATGAAATAAGGTGCGTTTCATGCAGAATTTATATGAGAATTAAAGGTAGATGAAGCCATTGCCTTGTATTAAAAATTACATACAACACAATACAAGCAGTACAAAACTAAAATAAACATAAATTCAAAATGTATTTTGTCAAATTCGGGAATACGTATACCCTACAAAATATGTGGTAATATCATAACCGTTCTAATAAACTAATAAGTCATATAAATACCATTAATAGACTAACAGTATGTATTTTGTCACATGAAGGATTCACCATCTTAAGATACTCCACACCTTCGACTTAGTAACCATGACACGCATCTTAACTCTGTTATACAGAGGTAGAGTTTGTTTGATTTACATCTCTCTGATAATTTTTCACTTGTATTGAGATGTCAATCTGAAGTGCCGCAAATTTTTACCCGGTCTAACGCCAAAACAGTATTAATTCTTTATATGTAATGCCTACCGCGACACAGGACCTCGGTTTCTCATCTAAAAGACAAGTGACTTTCACTTCCTATGCTAAGCGCTTACTATTCATCACTACCATTTTCAAAGGTTTGGTATGACCCATGTACCAGGGCCTGATCCCGGGACCTTCCGTTTTCCAGTTGATCAGTCTAACACTAGACCACTGCAAATGGTTACAGGGATAGATACACTTAAATATGAACACACACACACACACACACATACACATACAAACACACACACACATACACACACTTATATGGGGAGTGCATCTTGCCACTGTAGTGGCATATATAAAAAAACCAAAAACCTGAAAGAAATAACATTTGCCATCTTACAAAGTAAATTGCAGTACAGATACTTTAGTTCTTGTTAGAAATTTATTTAGAGATAAAATCTGCTTTTAAACCCTTTTCCCTGTAACTCTTTTTTCAGATCAAATTTTAAGATTATTGTTTTTAGAGAAGGATATGGGATTTAATCGTGAGGTGTATACATACTTAACAAAATATGTCGTACGGACATGAACTGTCATAAACTATTTATTCACTAGTTATTTGATCAATGAAATTATGATACATGTAAGAAATCATGCCATTCTTTAAACTACCGCAAATTAAACAGTTAGAGAAAGTAACAAGCCTGATTTATTCATTCATCCGACAAAGTTTACGTGTTTGACTCAAAGATGGAATAAAACGAAAACGAATGGATTCGTGTGATAGAAAACAATTGAATCAGCATCATGAATTGTCCCAGTAGCAATAGTTCACTGCTTAAATTACTATAAAACTGTTAATTTCCTATCAAAATATGACCAAGGAAGTACTCCCTACAATTTAATCCGCAATTTTATCATTAAATGACTTAAAGAAATAAAGGTAATTGCTCAATTATTGTGATGTGAATATTGAAATAAATTGAATTGCGTGCGGATAATAGGCTAATAAGCTGTTTAGCATCGATCAATGATTCAGCGAGGACGAAGCAAATCGGTTCAGCCGACGATGTATGTTTACTACAAATAATTAAATTGTTCATTATTGAATGCTTTTTGTCTCTAGTTGGTTATTTTCTCTGCAAGATGATCACAAATCTCTTGCCTTATTGAAATTCCGGTGGTGAGTCTGATCAACTGCTTAAACTGAGCCTTAAATACTGTAGTAATTAGGGTCCATGGATTGTCTCTGCGTTTGGAGGACAACTGAATATATGTAAAATCTTTAGAGGGATGGAACAACGGGAAGGACAGGTTTATAGAAAGATGACCGTAGACGGAATATTCAAAATAAATTTAGCCGTTAATTTAGGCTTATTTAAAGTAGGCTATGTCTAGAAATGTAATTGACTGTCGGAAAAGTTGAGGAATAGCTTACCAGAATTATACCTCTTGGACAATAGAGTTGTTAGTTCATTGTTTTGAATACAATACATGTTTTGTTTCTAGTATGCTTCACAACATGTAAAAGTGTAAAATGTATGTGTAAAAGTATTCT
Source organism: Atrina japonica (assembly GCA_030159075.1). Lineage (NCBI taxonomy): Eukaryota > Metazoa > Mollusca > Bivalvia > Pterioida > Pinnidae > Atrina > Atrina japonica. Next base: position 272,013 of record BROG01000454.1, on the reverse strand, counting down.
TCAATTACAAATGGAAACATTTCCTAATAACTCCCACAGTAAGGACAAAATCATATCTGTCTTTGAAAGAAATAAGTTGGCTCTAGGGTGTGCTAGAATTACGCAGATCTTCAGTAGACATATTTATATTATATAAGATACACAATTTCTATTAAATGACACTTGATTGGTGCTTTTCACAGTATATGTTTCTCGCTCTGGTTCCATGTTTCTTCTCAACAAATGTTAGAACCTATATTTTGTGATGGAGAAAAGAACCCGGTTACAATGTATCCAAGAAGAGACCACGACCAAGTAATGCTTGCGTGTATACTTTATAAACGCTAAAACATGTTTTGATGATGACCTTTTTTCACTTATATCACTATTTCAACTTACAACTATATGATTAACCAAAACTCCTGTAATATAATTCGACAGTTTTATATAGTTTATTTGATAAACTCACAAATGATCTATAGAAGGCTACCTTTACACGCCGTGTGTCCTGTTTGAGGAGGGTGCAACGAGTCAAAATTACTAAAATTTGTTCAGGAAAATAACTAAAATCGCGTTATTAAGCAAACAGATGTGTCATACCGACTTTTGAAAGGCGATATTATTCGAGAATAGCGCGTAATAACTTTTCAAAGGCGTTATTACGCGAAAAAAAGCTTTATAACGACTTTTGAAAGGTGTTAATACCAGGAAAATGGCGTTATAACGACTTTTGAAGGGCGTTATTACGAGTGTAAAAAGCTTTATAACGACGTTTGAAAGAAACAGACGCTATTTAGTCTTTCGAAATGCATTATAACACGAAAAGAGACGTTATTACGACTTTTGACAGGCGTTTTTTTACGCGAAAAAAGACGTTATAACGGAAATAGATTTAAAGGTATTCTTCGTTACAGACGAAAGGCAAAACGAGATAGTAGCGTTATATGTACTTTGAAAACGGAAAGAAAAAAATGCTTTTCAGAAGTCGTTTTAACGCCTTTTATTCGCGTAATAACGCCTTTCAAAAGTCATTATAACGGACTTTTTTACGTAAAAATAACGCCCTTTAATACATTAAACAATATGACAAGAGTTATTTATCATATACAGTGACACCTTGCCTATAAAAACCACCTCGTTTAGGAGACCAACTTGAATTTAAATATTGAGTCTCGTTGAAACTTCTTTAACTATTATTACTCCAGATCTTCAAGTGGTATATTATCATGCTAAAATCACACTGTTTGACTCAGTCATATGGGTAGTTTTAAAAGCGAGGTTTAGTTGCAGTTACACAATGTCAATGTTACGCAAATTTTACGGTCGGTATAATAACCTTGTTTGCGATTACTCTGTTTCACTAAGCAAAATGTTGAGCTGCATGTTCGATAGCGGTTGTTGATACGTCTGTACCAATCGTGACGGGGATTCGTCCCTCACGCATTTCATTTGGATTTGACTGTAGACTCACGGCGGGTGTGACCGGTTAACAGATGTTTACTCCTCCATGGCACCTGATCCCATCTCTAGATTTCCAGAGGTCCGTGTTTGTCCAGTTTTTACCATATTTGTATCTATATCTTCGAAATTCCAAAGATTTTCTTTGGTATTTGAGATTTTTGTTAAATATTCTGTAGATGAATATGATCCACTCAAATGCTGAAACAGAGATGATGTGATTATGAAGTAATACCAATAGTCTAAAATGTTTTGATTTATCATTTAAAAACATCTTACTTTATTTTTCGTTTTCACGTTACAGCTGTTTTTTGATAAAGTTGTACAGGCTTATTTGAAATTTCATTGTGATAAATTTACGAAACAGAAATACTGAAAAATAAATTTAAAATGATCTCGAAAACGTTTTTTAAATTGTATATAGTTAGGTAGTTAAAGGTGAAAAATTACTGAAAATAATATACATAGGTTAAATATATTTTCAATGAATACAAGTGACTATGCTTCATTTTGTTGATACGGTGACCGCTCGAACGCGTTTATTTTGACGATTGTTTATGTAAAAGACTTCCTCAGCTGAGCTCAAAATTTTAAAAAGATGTATAGTATGACTCTACATAACGGTACAGTACGCTAAGGTAAAACAATAATCAGCCGGAAATACCAGTGACTGGGTTAATGTATACTGTCGGGGACATGTTGTGTACAAATACAATATTACGTAATAGTATAATGTGAGAGTTTTGATGTTGAGAAACTAGAAAATATTTAATAAATGTGTTGAAAATTAATTTTGTCGCTGTACTTCAACATAGCCATGTTTTAGACTATATTGCCTATAAAATGTTTCTTACCCAAATAAAGAAAGTGAATAAGATTTTTTTTTCATGTGGCATTTCTTTAGTCAAGCAAGAGTATATGGTTTCATTTGATCTCGAATTTTGATAAAATTCCAAAAATTAATGACAAGTTTAATCTAATGTGTGTATACTCTACAAAGGGCAAAAACAAATAAGTGACGCATATATAATCATGATGATCTACACATTATTTTGCTTAAACGATTACTTTATCAATACAAGTAATTTTCAAATTCTAAATGTCACAGATAGGCTACATCATTCGGTGATAACGTTTGGATTTTCATTAGCACTTACAGCATAACACGGATACACCGCTAAACTACCATCGACGTGAACCTTACAGGCGTAATAAAACGTTCTTGAATTATGCACTTTTCCAATTTGCAGATAATAGCACGTGTTAGCGTCAATTTCAGGTTTATCAAACGCCATTAGGACAACAAATTCAGGAAATCAAGTGATAGATATGTTTAAGACACTGTGATTAGTTCTTATCACTTTTCGTTTTTTGATTAATTTATGACTGCAAGTTGCCGTCAGCAAGTCGGGGGAGTCCTACATTTAAATACGTAGGAGGGCATAAAATGGTGAATAATAAGATTGAATATTTAATTCAGACGGACTGGAAGTGCTTCGTATTATCACAGACAATGAGCTTAATTGTGCACAAATAATTATTATTCAAACACAATGTTTATCTCTGTAATCATTTTCTTATTTACACAACGACGGTGGCTCATACATTTGGATAATAACGAATGGATCTTCTGAGGAGAAAGTTTCGGATTGCGGAAACGACTATAACATTACAAAATAGTTAGAAGGAAAGAATAAACATAATAAGTTTTATATAACAATAATAATAATAATAATAATAATAATAATAATAATAATAATAATAATAATAATAATCTTGTCATTTTTAATTTGACATAAAGAGTTCAGAGATATAAAAACACAGACAACAAATTATTTATTGTTAGAAGATTCTGGAGCCAACAAACACCATATTCTGATTAGCCAGAAGTGGGATCAGGTAACATGGAGGAGTAAGCACCCCCTGTTGACCTGTCATACGCACCGTTAGTCCACAGCCAAATTCAAATAAAATATGAAAGGAAAAACTCCTAGTCACTTTTGGTATAGACGATTTAACGACTTTCTTACAGCCTTGGTAACTCAACATTTCATTTAATGAAACATAGTAATTACAAAGTCATTATATCGATCGTAAAATTTGCGAAATGTTGATCCTAATATCTTTGTTACAAGAAAAACAGTAAGTAATTTGACTCTATATGAAATGTTCATATGTTGAACACTGGCTGTCGGAACATCCACGAGATATAAACACTATTTGGAGGCGAAAGGGGATGTTACTACTTTTATGAAAAAAGGTGACGATTAGAATGCGGAAATGACCACGTCTGTCGTAAAGTACAGCTTGATTGGTAATTTGTTAAATATACGGAGATCCTGATAATTAATTCTAGTGTAAACTCACAAAAAATGACAACTGACTGAAATTCATTATCAAATATAGTACAGCTTTACACCAATTAAATGTAAATAGAATAAATGCCTCTAAATAGAAAACATGCCTGATTAAGAGAAAGTGTAATTTATAACCTTAAAATAAAGGTGTTCCGTATCAGGCTGTAGAACGTTTACCTCAGAACCAGGATTGCGATGTATTATATTTCATTCATAGAAATATCTATATTGTTACAATTTATCAGTGATACCGTAGTGGTGATTTTTTATTAGTTTTAATGTGTCAAAATTTTCAGGCTTTCCTTTTTACGAAAGTGTGATCTAAATGTTCGTACAGCCGTTGCGGTGACTCTGCTAGTATTTTAGCATTTTCCTCTAAACTTCTTAAGAATTTGTCATCAATAAATGTTGCAAACTGGCTCCTCCTCTTAATGTCTGCCATGGATGTAAACAATGACTAAAAGCGATGCATAAATGAGAGCCGGTTTACAAAACTCGGGAAAGATTGACGCATGGGGATGTAACAATCAATGACCATCTGGACTGTCCAAGGAATGACAGTCGAGCTTCTAGGATGGCTATTCGGATTTATCAATACAAATTTTGATAGTTATGACCAATCAGCGGTCTGAAAATTCACGAGTCATATAATAAAATATATACTATAGAGTAATTAAAGGAACCTCTTCATAAACATTATAACCAGAGAAAGTATAACGACCAATGAATAAAAACCCATGAAATATACATTCTTATTTCAAATACATTTCATTTTGGGCGATACTGTTTAACCTCTAGCCGAAGTAAATGGGTATAAAGAAAGAAGTATGTAAAACATTTGATACTGACGGAAATGACATCGGGGAATTTTAACACATAATTCGAATTTTGATTCGTCTTAAGATTGCTTTTTTGATCCTGGGGCCCGGACTTTCAAGATACATTCGTGGTTTATTATTCGTCTGGTGTGAAGTATTCCGATGTACTTTAGAGAGGTGAAATGATGGGTGATTAAAAGTACGTAACAGAGAGATCACTGAGAGAGATAATATTTTCGCTAGTGCATCAAACGGTGGCATTATTTTTGTGTTCTTATGAACTTTTGTTATCTCTATTGGTTATCTCTGTAATAAATGTGATAATAAATATCGTCGCTGACCTCGTCATTGAAGTCATCACAGCCGTAAATTAAAAACAAAATTTGGATCATGTGCTCGTCAACACTCCTTTTCAGATAAGGAAAGTTCAAAATTTATACAAGAAAAGAAATTTGGATGTATATAAATATTCATTTTGACACGCAGTTAAAAATGACATATATAAAGATAAGAAGTTGTAATATTTATATTTTTACAAGGAAAGAGTGAAAAAATGTGACAAAATTTGAAATTTCTGAGAAAATACAAGGCACAAAATGCGGAGGTGGTCTGGACTAATTTGATATTTATTATGGATTTTTCAAGAGACTGAATATCTATGCACCGAAATGCTAGGTGGTCTATAGGCGAGTTTCAAATATATATATATATATATATATATATATATATATATATATATATATATATATATATATATATACTATAAACATAATACCGAAGTTATAATATATATATATATATATATATATATATATATATATATATATATATATATATATATATATATATGAGCCAGTGAGAAAAAAGCCTTTACGACATAACCAATGAAATGCAAGAAAACAAAAATAAATAAAATAAAATAAAATAAATCCGTCTGACGTAATATTTCTAATTTTGTAGAGTTTTCGCGGCGAAAGAAAAGGAGTTGCTCTCCCTGCTCTCATTTTCATATCATATTTTTAGATCCAGATATGTTCTAGTTTCTGAAAAGTTGAAAATAACATTTCCACAAAAAGGTCCAAAGAAAGACCCTTTTCTAAGTCGCTGGCTCATATATGGTTATAACCTTGTGGGCGTTCGCTTTATTAGCGGAAAATCCTTCCTCAAACAATATAACATGTATACTTTCAGTCGCTCGTGCAACAAATACAATATTTTGCACTTTTATTTGTGGATTATTCTAAACGCATATGTCAGTATTTTTATCTGAAACAAATTTTATTTGGGATACATGATAATCATTAGCAGCTTTAGCAGCAATAACCATAAAGCTTAAACAGAATCTCCCATACATCAGAAAATAACATACTGGATTTATAAAATATAGATTTATGGAGGCTAGGAATTACTCCTGCGGGGTGTAAGGAAAGTTTGGGATATGATAAGCTCTACAAAAATCGTGTACAATTTAGAGTTCAAACAAATTACAATTATATCTTCTGCTACATTTTGTAGTTATAAAATGATGGAGATGGCTCATGCTACAATTATGTAAATTATAAAATGATGGGGTTGTCTTCTGATACAATACTGTACGTTATCGAATGATGGGGTTGTCTTCTGCTACAATTCTGTACGTTGTCAAATGATGGGGTTGCGTTCTGCTACAATTCTGTACATTATCAAATGATGGGGTTGCCGTCTGCTTCAATTCTGTAAATTATCAAATGATGGGGTTGTCTTCAGTTATAGTTATGTAAGTTATCAAATGATGGGGTTGTCTTCAGTTACAGTTATGTAAGTTATCAAATTATGGGATTGTCTTCATTTACAATTCTGACGTAATCAAATGATGGGGTTGTCGTCTGCTACAATTATTTAAGTTATAAAATAATGAGGTTGTCTTTTGCTACAATATTGTACGTTATCAAATGATGAGGTTGTCTTCAGTTAAAATTCTGTAAATTATCAAATGATGGGGTTGCCTTCTGCTACAATTCTGTACGTTGTCAAATAATGTAGTTGTCTTCAGATACATTTCTGAACGTTATTAAATCATAGGTTTGTCTTCTGCTACAGTTCTGTACGTTATCAAATGATGGGGTTGCCTTCTGCTTCAATTCTGTAAATTATCAAATGATGGAGTTGTCTGCAGTTACAATTCTGTACGTTATAAATAGATGGGATTGTCTTCTGCTACAATTCTGTATGTTGTCAAATCATGGGGTTGTCTTCAGTTACATTTATGTAAGTTGTCAAATCATGGGGTTGTCTTCAGTTATAATTCTGTACGTTATCGAATGATGGGAATATATTCTGCTACAATTCTTTATGTTATCAAATCATGGGGTTGTCTTCAGTAACAGTTATGTAAATTATCAAATGATGGGGTTGTCTTCTGCTACAATTATGTACGTTATCAAATGATGGGGATGTCTTCAGTTACAGTTATGTAAGTTATCAAATGATGGGGGTGACTTCAGTTACAATTCTGTACGTTATCAAATGATGGGGTTGTCTTCTGCTACAATTATTTATACTTCTGCATACAATTTATTTACAAGTTATAAAATAATGGAGAAGTTGTCTGTTTCAATTCTGTAAAAAATCATATGATGGGAATAAAATATGCATAAAATAATATATAACATTTTAAGAATGGGATGTTATTTAAAATGACAAATAATGACAAATCTTATTACTAATCTGATATTGTAATATAAATGTTATATTTTTACGAAGCACATCATGCATTAATAAATAACTTATATAAGTGAATATTTTCCTAACCTTTCAATATAAAAAGTCTCAGATACCAAGGTATAAATCATTGGGATATACAGGACATAGAATATCAGACTTAGAATGTTTTTCCTTTTTTGTATCATCATTTTTACACAATGAGAAAATCCTACTTCAAACATTTCAATGAAAAAAAATATATCTGAATACAGTAACATTCAAGAATTTTATGACATTTTAGAGATTTTCACTATTCTATGAATATCTGAGAAAATTTTCTGTATCCGAATCCCTCCTCCAGTCAGAAATTTATATCACATCTCAATAAAGCATGGTATTTGTTTCTGTCAAAGAATTTGTTCGCTATCTTGCACATTAATTTTCTTAAGTATTTGGAACCAATAAACCTTGGAAACTAGACCCCATAAAATGATTATAATGTAAGCAGTAATTCATCATTGAAAATTGAATAAAAAGAGCTCCCCAAAAAGCAAATGATATTATTTTCACAATATCGCGGTATATTATCGTTTTTATTGAGATGTAAAGTGTGTTATTACCACAAAAGAAATTAGATTGAAGTGTTAAGAGCCAATGAAATGTACGTTTACATACCAATGTTACTGACCTCCGATTTTACAACCTCTTCCCGCTGATGAAAACTTTTCATCACATGGGCTCAAAATGTAATAAATTCTCCACTCCATTTACTCTAAGTAAATACGTCTTTAAACGCCATAAATCATGAAATCAGATACTAGTAATGACTATAGCATATGGCTCCAGAATTTTACAAATTTATTTCTGTTTTTCACATAAAATCAAATTTTAAAGCCAGACCGATTATCATCGTAGGTAGTGCGCTGTTTTCCGCACCTCAGCACCCTTTCATCTTAATACTAAAACAACTATTGATAAATTCATAGAATATATACATTTTCTCTCACTATTAAAGTTAAGTGAAAAATGTGATTCGAAGAGGATGTCTCTCTTGAAGTATATCAAAACCATCATCAGAATTCTAGTTGTGGTTGTCTTTCTCAGTGGTTCATTGATCTCAATTTATGCACGATGCTTCCGCTATCTTGTAAAAGCTGGAGTGATTAATAAGTCGTGATGGTAATATGTTTAATCTTAGGAGCGTTGTATTAATAATCACACACACGGTTTCTTTGTACGGTTTTTTATTATTCAATTTTTTTCCTATTATCATATTTAAGTATAGTCATGTCTGCTTTCTTTCACGGAGATTAATAAACTGTAAAAGAGAAGTTACAGTTATACAGCGCTTCAAGACCCTCTCGCTTAAGAGGCCACTTCGCATTTGGACCATTAATGTTCAGTTTCTTTAAAAGTCCAGACCCTCACTACCGAGACCAACTTGCTAATCAAATTAATTTGAGTCAGTCAGTTAGCGGTCTTGTTAGCCAGGTTCTACTGTATTATTTGCTCTATATTTATCTATTACGTAATCAATATACGACCAGACCAATGAAACGGCTTCAATGAAGTGTACTAATCTTTTGAACATTGCATAGAAGGCTGCACGGAAGGCAGTCTGAGTAGACCTTTATTGTGTTGTTCTCCTCCGTTATGGTTCGTTATAATTGTTTATATATGTGTCAGCCCATGGTTCCAGATTAACAATTATCATATAAAAATTGGTGTATAGTATGCAGTGTACGGCAACACATGTACTTACCAATGAATATTCAAAATATTTATAACAATTTATGATAATTTGATATCATTTCATTGTCTATTAAATTCAATATGTGAATATCTCTGTACTTGCCAATAGATATTTACGATAGAGGTCTCATTTAAAAATTAGTTACCTGATCAATTATTTGATCAACCAAGCTCTCAAAATGTCTGTTGAAACCAATGTGGCCTAGCATTTTGTTGTGTATATCACTAGCTGTTAGCCGCGTTTAACATGTGGCTGTTGATTTAGGTATGTTTATAAAGTGAAATTGATCGGGGAACAAAAACTGGCTGTTAAAGAGAGGTGGTTGCTGAAATCAAGTGGCTACTAAGGCAGGTTGATTGTATGTAAAACACAAATATCACTACAACATTGTACATCGTGTTGATGGCCAAATGGTTACGGCGTCGACCATAGGAACGAGGTCGTTATATATATATATATATATATATATATATATATATATATATATATATATATATATATATATATATATATATATATATATATATATTTACTCTTAAACACATATTCAGAAAGTGAATATTATATTTATGTACATGATAAGTATATATATATATATATATATTTACTCTTGAACACATCTGCACAGGGCAGTTCAGAAAGTGAATGGATTTATTATTTCTATGTACACGTGAATGAAGTTGTAAACAAGTGAAAATTTGAACAAAAATGAGAGAGGTGTAAATCCATTAAAGAAAGATATGTGACAGAAAAATTGTATGGCATGAAAATTCAACTTAGGCTTATGAAGATAATTTCAATAAAAATTTCACGCTTTTATATACTTTTAAACAGTTTGCTTATGATGGGGCAAAGAATTTTTGTTATATTTTGTTATATATTATTTCATGTTCTTTGACGTAAAAGTCAAATAAATAAAAATAATAATAATTTGAAATCATTTAGACAATTATAAATAGATAGATTACAGAGAATTAAAAATTTCATGGTTTGCTTTTCTCAATTTTCTCCGTTTAGATTACATTTTTTTTGTACACAAGAATTTCTAGTTTAGTCTAGTGTTATTTTATTGTCTGGGGCGTTTTTAACATTTTTTTCACTGTAGAAGGAATAATTTCTTAAATCCAGGAAATAACTCAAGTAAAGATTTATCAATTATATTTTTTTATTTAAATTCTGTATCATTGAAAATTGTTTTTTGTGTTTGATTATTCAGCTTATTAGAAGAACATAGTATTTTGCCGAGAATAAGTTCAACACTGTTTGATTTATGTCAGTCACAGAATTATGTCCTCTGTATTTAATTACCAAGAAGAAATTGATGGTACATAACATATGCGTGTAATATGGGTATTTTATCCTTTTATTAGTTGTTTGCCCCTGTTATAGGCCATAAACATTTTTGAATGTGTTTTATATAAATTGTATGTTCTCGAAGATTGTTTGGCAAGTGCAAGCGATGTGTACATTTATTTTTATGTAAGTAACTAAAGTACAGGTGAGATTTCCAAAAAAATGCCTTTGTTGGACTGTATTTTATGTTTGCGTGAGACAACAGTCACGTGACAAGTATATTAAGTACCAAATATATTTTCCTTTGGTGCGGATCTGTGTCAAGTGAAAAATTTGAAGTAAAAATGCACAACATCATTGTATTTTGTAGAGTTTTACCTGCATCAGCGACTCACCTGTATATTGCGACTACTTGTCTTATGTGACCTATATAAAGTCCTCCCAAAATGTTGTCCTATATAAAAGACCAGATGTAATCGATTACTGGCTTATTTTCTCCGTTTAACAAAATTGAACTAATAAATCATTCTTATTTAAATCCAAATGTTTATAACGGCTTAATTAAACGACGTACCATCGTCCTACACGAGCTACACTTCTCATTGGCATAATAATTTAGACAGCAAAGTGGATAGTGCTAACATAAGAATACATAGAACCTGAAATATGTGATGAAATAGAAATTTTTTTCATTTCTCTTCAACAAATTAACATGTGAAACATAAACATGTCAAACCTACCTTTTATCACATATTTATTTTTGCGAAATAATTGAAAGTCGAATATTGGACTTCTCATGGGGATGATTGTAATAATAATAATAATAATAATAATAATAATAATAATATAATAATATTAATAATAATAATAATTATTATTATTATTATTAATATTATTATTATTATTATTATTATTATTATTATTATTACAATCATCCCCATGAGAAGTTTTTGATAGTTTAGTTCTCTCCATCTGATGTAATACGACACGTTAGCTATTGCTTTTACTAGCAACTTGACAGATAACATTTTAAAGGCGCTGATGAATCACTGAAAAGTTTTCCTAGCGTGTGTTCAGCACGTTCAAATATACAATCGTAATTATGTAAATTCAAAATTCAAAATAATTACTTAAACAATATGGGTTTCCTCGGTGTAATCTATAAAATAAATACGCCTAAATAAATTTCTGATAAAATTTGACTATAAAAGTTAGGTACAAATTTGATATATTTTGTCGAAATCAAATCTGAATCTTTCTCGCCTAATCTGTTTTGATCACTCTAAAGATAAAGCAATAAAAGTTGAATAAAAACTTGTTTTTTGCAAAAATAATTAAAGCTGATGTTTTGTTTTATGACGGATGTTAAAGTTGCACCTAAAATATTGCTCCGAATTAAGACGCGGAAATTTATCAGCGATGTAACTTTGACTGGTGTTCAGGGGTTGGCGATAAATGAGACATAAGTGAGTTTTTACAGCGATAAAATAGCAAAGGACCACCATATTGAGTGAAAGGGTATGATGTAAATTGTAGAGAAAAGTCGAAACTGAAATGAAATAAGGGAAGAAAAAGAACGATAATTCTGACGGGATAAAGAAAGCCAAAATAAGGGCCATGTTTTACTTTCTAAAGCCAAATTCTAGAATTAGTTATTACATATGTCATGTATATAATTGAAAACAATTTAGGTTTTTATTGAAAGGTTTCATATGTTGGTAAACAGACGCCCCATCAAACTATGCTGGAAGCCCCAACAATCAGCCGATAATTACAGAGCTTCCATCTACTGCTGATTACAAACGAGAAATAGACTTTCAAGCCAACTTCTTATGCAGTTTTCAATTGTCGGCTAATCTACACTCGGCAATTACAGATACGTTACAGACACTTTGCAGGAAACCAGATGCTGCTACAGTTGTGTGTGGTGCGAAATCACAAACTAATAACGCGCTTTATTTATTTTACTCCAATAGTTAAACTGTCAACGTTTAAGTATCATTTTGCTTCAGAATTTTATGACTTCTATCTCGCAAAGAAAAACATTGATTGTATCTATCAGACTTTCAATCAACGAAATGCTTTATAGTCACTTTGAGAAAATATTCCTTACCTACAGTTCATGTTTTAAGTGCTTCTTAACCTGAGAAAAAGGGCAACACAAATCAACTTTTTCAAATACTTTTACAATTTCATTATTTATATAGATATTGCAATGAAAGGCAAAAGTAGGTAAAAGTTGTTGTAAAAAACACTACCAATATCGAAATCTTATACTGAAATTTAGAGAAATAATTATCTTATATAATATTTAACTATGCAATAAGTGCTATAAGAAATATTACGAACCGTTATATCCAAGCAATTTATGTGGTGCATTTACAAGCGCATGAACACATACATACACATATATGGACCCATGTACAAATAAGCTAAATACCAAAATAAAAGAGAATAAAGATGCAATTGAATATAAAATGGAAATAAGATTTTATTTTCTAGAATAATGCGGTATTTGTAAACATCTGCTCTTGCCCATTGTTTGATTTTTTCTAAAGATATGTGTATATAATAAAACGTTAAACAAAATAAAATACCCTTAGTAAATACCAAAAACGTTCTCCCGGTACTTTGAAATCTAATCAATCTGAACTATGTTTAATGTTAATTATGGAAGACAAGAACGAGAAGAAGTAATTGTTTTATTTACAACAAAAGAAATATTGGTGGTGACAGAAGTTGCCACATAACCATTAGATGGCTATCTGAATTCTAATTGCTCTCACTCGTATATAAGACGTCGGGGAATGAGAGGTACAAAATACAACAGATGTTTTCTGTAATCTACATGTTTGTGCTCGGACTCATACAGGGAAAACAACAAAAAAGGTATAAGTAATAAAATGTCTGAATCAAAGGCTTGTACTTTAGTGTTTTAAATATGGTGATGATAGTTGTAATGATGGTGCCGATACCTCTGTTGCTGCTGCTGCTGCTGCTGCTGATGATGATAATGATGATGATGATGTTGATGATGATCATGATGATGAAGATTAGGGGTATGGTGATCATGTGATCATGATGATGACAATGACTACGCCAATATTGCAACAACAACATCAAACACTACTACTACTACTACTACTACTACTACTACTACTACTACTACTACTACTACTACTACTACTGCTACTACTACTATTACTACTATTACTAATCATCATCATCATCATCAACATCATCATTATCATCATCATCAACATCATCATCATCATCATTACCATCATTTTTTAAAATTATTAGTATTGCTTCATTTTCATTACTATCTTTATTATTATTATTATTATTATTATTATTATTATTATTATTATTATTATTATTATTATTATATTGATTTTGTTGTTGTTAAAGTCGTTTATACAGGAAGCAGCCTATTGCTCACTTTTTCCTTCCACAAGAGTACACATAATTGCAGTATTACGCTCATTCTTATATTTAGCTTATCAAAGCAAAGGAATTCAACAATAAAATGCTCATTGAGAATTCATTTGATCGATATAACTTTTATTGTATTAAGTTAAAGAAAAGTACAGATTAAAACGACAGACGACGACTAATTTTGAAACGGGAGAATTTGAATAAATCTTTTCTTTACTTTTGATGTAGAATTAATCAGACATCATCAATTACGAGCAATTTATATCTCCATTTTCCCTTCACAAATTGTGAATGTATGTCCGGTAAAAGACATACAAATTATACAATTTTTCAGCGGCAATATATCGCTGTTCACACGTTCTTCGCCAAGTTTACTGACAAATAAAAAGTGAACAACGTGGTAAGGTTGTTAGCTGTCAGAGGGAATCTCCACGTAGCGCCTGTCTGTCCCTGAAGGCGGAGCGACCGCGTCTCACGTAGATACAGGATATGCCCAGCTACCTTTGAACATCAGCTAATAGCCCTGCACCTATAATTGGGGCTTGTCATTGTCAAATTAGCTTCTTTTAAATAATGGCATTTTATGTATCAGTTTATTAGCTGTAAAATCTTGGCTGGTTATTCTGTGGACATATGCTGCCAGTAGCGCCGTGTGAAATATGCTATACACGTATAAGACATAATGAAATCCAATTGAAGCTACATTTACTTGAGTAGGTATATACAAGCAAATAATAATTACTGGCATTAAATCGTCCGCATGGCTTTGTGATGGAAGTTGAGTAAGCGCCATCGGGATCCCACATGTGGATGCCTCTATGTACAATCAGATCTTTCATTCCAAACGAAAACGTGTTGTCATAGAAACACTTTTGAAAGTCACAATTTTTATGTACGAGATGAAATAAATTATGTCGTGCCATAGAAATTATTTCTCTTATGAAAACACTTTCAAAATATGAGAATATATATATATATATATGAAAATATAACACACGCTTTTAATTCCCAATGACAGTGCAAGCATACATTTCATTTTATGGTACAGCATAGTGAGATTTCCACATTTTGTAATTGCGATTGCACTTTTGTTTTTCAGAATGTCAATATATATGTGTAGTTTAACTACATTGGATTACGTTGAGAAAAATTTATAATTATTTATTGTCATATTCATTATGATCACAAATGATAATCATTGATTTTTTTTGAAAAAGCATATCAAAAAGTATCTATTTCTTTAGATATAGTATCAAGATGCTGAAAATAGCATCAAAAAATTTATTCCTTTAGATACAATAGCAAGGTGCTGAAAATAGCGTCAAAGCAAGGTGCTGAAAATAGCGTCAAAGCATTTATTCCTTTAGATACAATAGCAAGGTGCTGAAAATTGCGTCAAACATTGATTTTTTTTACATACAGTAGCAGAGTGGTGACAATAGTGTCAAAAAGTTCTTTTTATATACAGTAGCACATTTTTATAGGAGCCAGTGACTGAGAAAAAAGTCCTTATGAAATATCCAATGAAATGCAAAAACAAGGAATTCTTTCTGACAAATCATATCCAATTTTGTAGAATGTTTGCGCTGGCTACTGAAAAAGTTGTTCTCTCCTGCGTTCATTCTCATATTGTTTATTTTTTAAATTCACATATGTTTCACTTTCTAAAAACACAAAAAATAATAATTTCACCCAAACTGTCCTAAGGGCCCTTTCATCAGTCGCTGGCTCATATATAGTTACACATTGGTATAGAGTAGCATAAAAGTACACATTTCTTTATATACAGAAGCACGGCGCTGAATAAATGGCGTCAGAACGCTGATTGCTTTTGATGCAGGAGCACAGTGGTGTAAAAAGCGTCAGAAACACCCATTCCTTTAGTATTTTTCTCCTGATTTTGCAAAATATGGGATTTCGTAAATAGATAGATTTCGCCAATAGATTCTAAATTGATTATAGTTTTACACTTTTATTTTCATTTATCTTTTATTTCATTTTTTTTTAATTTTCAAGTCAGCGCCAAACTTCTTAAATTGTAGTACTTTATATATCTTCAGCAAATGTCATGAAATATTACCTTTGAAAATCAACGGCACTGTGCAATAGTTTCAATAGTTTCAATAGTTTTATATATGATACCACTGTTCTTGTTATCGTTAACATTTTTATGCTAGGATAATCAACACAGAGGGTTTCTTAAGAAATCAAGTCAAATTTGAAACGACTACCTCTGGACATTAAAATATGTTCTTCAAACAATATATGTCTATCCGTTTCCTTTTGATTCATTAAACATCTAGTTTGATTTGATTGGCTGAGATGTATTTATCCGTATTACATTCATTTGTTCAACCATGTTCCTACTTTTATAGCGCGCAGGTGCGGTGACACGATCATTTTATGAACTGGTATATAAATCAAAGCAGCAAGTCGGTTGTTCAGAAGTTCATAGTAAGAACTGGTATATAAATACAAAGCAGCAAGTATTTTTTTTCATATTTATGATACCTGATTAAGCTTCTCGAAATGTTTAGTTGTCTTACCATGGTAATTATTTATACGTTTTGTCTTTAGTTGTCCTAAGTCAATATCTGTAGTGATCAGATTCTATTGTACTTGAAATCTCGTTATATGGTGTCAAACAATGCTAAAGTTTCTTTATCGCAAATCGTAATAAGACAAATCATTTTGAACGATAGATCTTTCTGATTATCTAATTCCTCGTATCAGTATTCTTTCCAGTTTCCATATATTTTTCGGCATAAAGTGTGTTTTCGTAATACAGTGTTTTCCCAGTTTATACATTTTTTTTTTCCTTTTTGTAATGGCGACTTGTATCGTGTGGAGCACAGTGTTTTTCAAGTTTATACAGTTTGTTTTCCTTTTTGTAATGGCGACTTGTATCGTGTGGAGCTTTATTACAGTAGGATTACGTTATGAATGCGTTATTGCGTTGAATGTCTTATTGTGTCCTGACTTATGTTACAAATCACGTAATTAAAACCATTATTTACAATGTATTGGTTTATTTATTGTATATTCGTCTAATTGTGGTATTAGCACAGTTACATGTCATTTAATCAACTCTACCAGTATAAAACAATAGTTGTTACATAAAAATCCCTGTGTATATTAGTTTCCGCAAATACTACTATAATTATCCATTATGTAATATCTAAATGTTCCATGTCTGATGCACTAGATATGCCTAGTATAATGTTGTTATTATACTAGGGACCGAATGCTTTTATCATCGCGCTTTATATCTTAGTGTCTCTCAAAGCTGGTCAGCCCGGGTTCCAGTAACGCTAGATTTTATTAAGTTGATTTAATGAGAAGGTTTGCTTGACTAAATGTTCTGGATTGAAACATACATTGAAACCGAGTTCTCCCCACCAACAAAATTGGCCGTCACCTTAAAACTGAAAATGACTGAGTAAACAGCAATATGAACATACACAATCTTGTTATACGATGTACAAATTTCCGTATTTTAGTTTTATGATATTTTAGTGCAATTTGTTATCCGTTCGTTTATTTAAAATGTAAATTTACAAAACAAAAAATTTATTTTACTTTGTGTGACACGTTATCGTTTATTTTCGTCCAAATATGTGTTGTACAGCAACTGTCAATTTTTCTTCAAATTTGGTTTATCTCATATTCAGTGAGAGAGTGAATTCCTTGGCCCCGTGTTGGAGGTATGTAGACAGAAATTGATTTGGGTGACTGCATGTACTATTTTGTCTTGTATTATCTTAATAATTCGTAGCCAGAATTTAATATTTGTGTAAATGGTATATGAATTACCGTTGTATCAATCGAACCTAAAGTACTAATTCCGTGGCTGGGAAAACATGAAATCAGCAATGAACATCAGCAATAATACATTCTGGTTATTTCCTAAGAATTTGCCAAGAAAAGTAAAATGGATTATATGTGAATGACTGTTTCGGTACAAATCAATTTTATTGTTGAACAAGAACCCCTGAAACTGATTTATTACCTGATGAGAAATTTGTTAGTTGAAACTTTTATATGATAAAAGTAGAAACGAGTTAACCCTTACAAAATGATCAGGTAAACTCACAATAGTTTTATGACTGAAAAGCTTAGAAGAATTGTAACATTAGAAAACATTGTTTTTGGCATAGGTACGATATAGGCGAAGATAAGACCGCACGCGTAAACTTTTTAAAGAGTATTTTATATTGCAATGTTTATTTGAAAAACAGAAAGCAAGTACACTTGTAATATGAGATTTTATATTATATCTATAACATTAAAAACCTGTTCCTTTATATGTTTACAGGTTGTGTGCCATACATTATGAGGATTTTTGTTATCATTAAAATGTAAGCGATTAATAGAACTATGATAATCTGTTGAAATGTTCTGTGTTTAATCGTACTGTGATTGGCTATTAATTAATGCAATGGTCTGAACCTGATCTTGTGGGAGCATCTGCCAGTTTACTTCCGGGAGATCGGTGGTCTCTTCCATGGTATATTTTACCGGATTCTCTCCTCCACCGCTAAAATCTGGCCTCCATCCTATGACTTAAAGCTTATCTAATGTGGCGTGCAACGATATTCAAAATTCTTAAAAAGTAAAGCATTGGTACATATCACTGTTTTCATAATGTTTTTGCTCAAAATGTTTTTAAAGGTTCCCTTCCACAAATGCTTACTTCTCCATGGCACCTAAACAACCTCTGGATTTAAGAGATCATTGTTTGTTCAAAGTTCAACGGATTTGTATATTGTCTCCAGAATTCCTGACGGCTACAAATACTTAGGTATCTGTGAATTTTTATATATTTTTCAAACATTTCATCATAATCCTAATATGTTGTATTAGAATCACTTCCGTCCAATGCATGTGTTGTTTTGAGAAAGCTCTACGCTTCCCTTAAAACCATGTTTATCGGAGATACGTTAGGGGAATTTCTAAGCGAAGACAACCGCCTGCCGCCATGAACGACCTTGTGTTAAAAAACTCAGGCTAACGCGATGTATATTATAAAGTTTGGTAAGTAGCCATGGAGAGTGGTAACGAGAACAGCCAACAATGATAACTATTTCATTAACATGTATCCAGTAATGACCTTGCTTACTAGAAAACACGTAAATATGAGATTGAAAGATACAAAGACCGAAGCTTTTAGAGTAAAATGTACATGGTTTATACATTTGAACGTCAAAATAATTTTATGTCTTTATTGTTGGATACATAGCATACACCCACCCAAATAGATATATGTCGTATGGTTCGACAAATCTCAAACATGCACATGTTTAAAAAAAACCAAGCGTTACTTTTATCAGCAACAAATCATCTAGAATTGAAATGTGATTATTAAGTAATGCCAATTGTGAAATA
Source organism: Atrina japonica (assembly GCA_030159075.1). Taxonomy (NCBI): domain Eukaryota; kingdom Metazoa; phylum Mollusca; class Bivalvia; order Pterioida; family Pinnidae; genus Atrina; species Atrina japonica. The sequence goes on along the minus strand of BROG01000454.1, from coordinate 252,850 downwards.
ACACAGGTAAGAGATATCTCGACACAAAAGACTATAACACAGATAAGAGATATCTCGACACAAAATACTGCAACACAGGAAAAATAAAACAGGTAAGATAAATCTAGACACAGAAGACTGAAACACAGGTAGAATAACACAGAAATAACTTGACATAAAACAAAGGTATAATTACACAGGTAAGTAATAACTCGACACACAATACAGCTTAAGTAACTCACATAAAAGATATCTCGATGCAAAAGACTAAAACACAGGTACAATTACATAGGTAAGAGATAACTCGATACACAGTACTAAACACATGTGAAATAACACGGGTAAAAGATATCTTGATGCAAAAGACTAACACACAGGTAAAATAACACGGAGATAACTTGACACAAAACAGAAGAAAATAACCCCGGTAAGAGATAACTCGAATAAAATACTAAAACACAGGTAAAATTACACAAGTAAGAAATGACTCGAATCAAAATACTAAACACAGCTGAAGTAACACAGATAAAATATAACTCGACACAAAATACTAAAACACTGGTAAAATTACGCAGGTAAGAAATAACTCGAAATAAAATACTAAATACAGCTAAAGTAACACAGATAAAAGATAACTCGACACAAAATAATAAAACACGGGTACAATTACACAGGTAAGAGATAATTCGACACACAATACTAAACACAGGTAATATAACACAGGTAAAACATATCATGATGCAAAAAACAAAAGCATAGGTGAAATAACAACGAGATAACTTGACGCAAAACAAAGGTAAAATAACCTAGGTAAAAGATATCTCGACACAAAATACTAAAACACAGGTAAAATTACGCAGGTAAGAGATAACTCGAAAGAAAATACTAAACACAGGTAGAATAACAGGTAAGAAATATCTCGACACAAAATACTGAAACAGCGGAAAAATAACACAGGTAAAAGATATCTTCACACAAAAGACTGAAACACAGGTAAAATAACACAGAGGTAACTTGACACAAAACAAAGGTAAAATTACACAGGTAAGAGATAACTCGACAGACAAAACTAAACACAGCTAAAATAACAGTTAAAAGATATCTCGATGCAAAAGACTAAAACACATGTAAAATTACATAGGTAAGAGATAACTCGACACAAAATACTAAAACACAGGTAAAATAACACAGGTAAAACATATCTTGATGCAAAAGACTGAAACACAGGCAAAATAACACAGAGATAACTTGACACAAAACAAAGGTAAAATAACACAGGTAAGTGATAACTCGACACAAAATACTAAAACACAGGTAAAATTACACAAGTAAGAGATAACTCGAAACAAAATACTAAACAAAGTTAAAGTAACACAGATAAAACAGATCTCGATGGAAAAGACTAAAACACGGGTAAAATTACAGAGGTAAGAGATACCTCGACACAAAATACTAAAACATAGGTAAAATAACACAGGTAAAAGATATCTTGATGCAAAAGACTAAAACACGGGTAAAATTACAGAGGTAAGAGATACCTCGACACAAAATACTAAAACATAGGTAAAATAACACAGGTAAAAGATATCTTGATGCAAAAGACTGAAACAAATAAACAAACACACACACAAACACACAGAGAAGAAATACATAATTGAAATGGATATCATTCCATCTTTATCTAGGGCTTAGTTATAGATTATCCCAAGCCCCGCTGGCTCAAATCCTAAAAGCTGATTGGCTGAACAATTATTCTCAGACTTAATTAATTCTTAAGTTTTGAGCAATTCTGAATTTTTAATGGGAAAAAAAAGTTGCCTTTGAACAGCACTAAATCATTTGTTTATTAGTAAGATTCACGGACTGTACTTTGAAAGCAGCGAAATCGAAAAAAGGGTTACACATATTACTGACGCAAAACACGTTAAAATACTGTTATTCTTGTGAAGAACGTAACAGTGAATTGAATTCAAGGTTTTTTCATGTAATAATTATCGGTGGTTCGCGTGTTTCGGTCAATCTTTCACAGAAAATACACTACGGTTGTTGGCAAAAAGTCAAATTATTACTAATTTAATTATATTCAATGATAAAAAAAATTCTATTTCATCACTTGTTTGTTTTGCCCACTTTTTAAAACAATAACTTTGGTATTGTTAATAATATTTATACAAACATTAAATCATTTTTCCATAAAAACTTTTCTGAAACATTTTCGGATACTTTCAAGAGTGAATGAAGTATTGAATGGATTGTTTACATCATATACATGTAGATTCACCATTCTTTACAAACAATATCTGATCAACAAAAAATTATTATGATTAATGGGAATTACTTATAAGCCTTGCATTAAACCCCAAATACTTAAAAATAATGTGAATAAGTGAAAAAGTACCATTCATCCATTTGCCTCCCAATGAATCATCTACAAGATACATACAGACATTGTTACATGGTTAAATTCATATCAGAGTCCAAAGACTCAATATCAAACCGAGGGGTTTCGCCTGGAATATAATATGAATTTTGCAACATTTCAATAGTTACCTTAACAAACTATAATTTGTATTACAATCAATCATCAAAATTTATGTTATTGAAAGACGGACTTATTGAATTTGAAGATGAATCCAGAGAGGTTCCGTATCAATACAGTGAAAGGGACTTCCAGAGAGCCTGATATCGATTTTTGAATGCCGATATGATACATGATATGGATTTTAGCAAGGCAGTCTGATATAGATCATATGATCAAGTGTTAAATATACGATAAGATTATTATTTTATGGTCGGTATAATAGTCTTGTTTGCGACTACTCTGTTTCACTAAGTGAAATGTTGAGTTGCCTTTTCGTTGGCGATTGTTGAGACGTTTGTACCAATTGTGACGAGGATACACTCCTCATGTGTTTCATTGGACTTGACTGTGGACTCACGGCGGGTGTGACCGGTCGACAGGGGATGCTTACTCCTCCATGGCACCTGATCCCACCTCTTGGTTTCCAGAGGTCCGTGTTTGCCCATTTTACCGGATTTGTATCTATGTCCTGGACATCCTATTGATTTATACTTTGGTATCTGAAATTTTTATATTTGAACAATTGCAAATTAGTAATTTTTAGATTAAAAATTATTGCAAAAAAAGCTTTCCTGGAAAGAAATAGTGTCATATTGATAATTGTCTTTTACAATTTCAGTGTCATTTGTTTGATATCATCCAATAGTTTCACCACTGGGATAACCAGGAGCACCCAGTCTATCAAATGAAATTTATTTCTTTTCATTTACGTCTTTGAGACGTACTAAAAACCTGTTGTTTTGGAAGAATGGCATTGTTGTTAAATTTTTTCCCGCTCGAACTTTGTTATTAAACAGACGTCATTTTTAAATAAACCCATCTTCCCTTTTCTCTTGAATTTGTATTGTTCCGTCACATACTAAAAGAGTGTAAAATTATCTTAAATTAAACAAAAGGAAAGCACGTGCCTTTGTTAACTCGTTTAATTATCTTGACACGCGAACAGTAAGTAAACCGTTCGTTTTTTCAATGAACTTGAAAATCAACAATTATCCGATGTTCCTGGACATTTTATGCCTTTTGTCAAATTTCCCGGTCGGTGAACGATGGAAGTATGCACGAATTGTACGTCAGGTCACCCGACATGATCTCTGTAATTATTGTACAATTTCAGCTGCAGTCCTGATTTTGCGCGAACCTAGCGAACTCGGGGTCTGCTTCCGGTTACCAATTGGACAGCAGACGCGTGCAGTAAATGTTGTGCATGATTATCTACTTGTAATTACATGCCTTATTTACTAAGCTGACACAATGTGAACACGTAGATATGTTTTCGCTATAAAAGGCGCACAGATGTTGCAGACGACAATATTACAAATGATACGTAAGGTTATGATCATTACATATTTTAATCAGTGAAAAACATCAGAGAAATAATTAACGTATCTACGTATATGAGGCATAATATACAAGGTTCAAACGCGACATCAATAGAAATTTTTTTGATAATATGTTGTAAAAAGAAAGAAAAATAAATATACCATAGTATTTTGTTTTACTAAAGAGTCAAAATCTTCCTTTTTTCTTTTAAATACGCGGTAATTACAATCGTTGCGTGTTGTTCACGCATCTTTATAAATTATTGTTTCTGAATACAATTGGAGAGAGAGAGAGAGAGAGAGAGAGAGAGAGAGAGAGAGAGAGAGAGAGAGAGATATTCTAGCATAATTAGCATGAAAGGGAACGAATGGATTTCCATATCAAACTGATATTAATTCTAGATGCAATCGTGGGAATAACCATTGCTAAAACTATGTTTGTGTGTCAAAAATCACAACAATTTTCAAACCCAGCCCTGGACATTCCGTTATGTGTTTATCAGCCATAGTTGATGATGTATTGCATCTAAATTACTTACCATTAGTAGAAAACATAGCGCTTATCTACATAGCGTGTGTATGTATACTGACGGCAGCAGGAAATACTTGTATGTCTTAGTAGCCGTTTAAATGTTGTTGATATATTTTACGTAGCAACTGGTTTGGTATCACGCTTTGATGTCTGCCTTGTTTTGCTTTGTAAACATTAGGTATCAATATTTATATATACACCTAGGTATGATGATATAAGTGTTATTGTCTGTGTAGTGTTTAGATGATTTACACGGCGATATAGAAACTACACGTGTAAATTGATGTAGGTAATTAACCTCATCACATAGACATATCATTACTTTGTTTACTTTACACTACATCTGCATCGCTGTCTAAGTACGGATAATAAAACATGCTGTTGATAGCTGTCAAAGGAAACTTAATTACTGATTAAAATATTACGTATAATGAACATATTTTTAGCTTTATGTAACATGTAATATTTATTCAGTTATTCATCAGTCTTGCAAGATTTGAGGAATAAAAGTAACCATATTTAAAACAAAGGCGATCTTCTTACAATCTTCTAAGTAGATGTTATCTAGCTGACAAACGCTTTATTTTCTAATGCAGTTGTGAATCCCATGTGGTACACTTATACATACTTTCTTTCAGCATACATCCATCAAAAGGCAATGGACATTATAAATATATTAAATTTCCTATTTGTACGTGTGATGAAATATTCCAAGTAGAATTACACTTTTTATATTTGAAATATGATTACTTTTATTAGAAGAACGTGAAACTGACATAGAAACAGAAAGGCAATATCAATTGACTTTTCAACTTTTAGCATACAGAACAAAACACCTTTTCATACATTTAAGGAAGATCAAATATAACAATCTGATTGGTTGTTACTATGACATTTTCTTATTGATAAGTTATTAGTATTCGTTTGTCATTTCAAGTTATTTTGGAAATTATGACCTTGTAATGTACAACCAATAGAATATTTTCATAAATTGAAATTGTTTACAAATCTTAACATATGTCAATATAAATTAATCCAATATATGCATCAGACATTTAACTCTAATCTAACGAAGCAAAGTCTCACAGAAGAAAATATGAATTAAATGTAGTTTTGATGATGGATTTCAATGTGCAACACAACATCAAGATTGTACATCTGGCATTTTGTCGTAGCACTTCCAAAATGGTTTGACCCTACTTTTAAGAAGAGAAAAAGTGTTTTCCAAAAATAATTGAAAATGTCCAATTTTTATATAAAATATCGTCATGTTTCAAGTTTTTGATCGATAAATGTAACAAAATGATGGTTTATTTTCACATCTTTGTTCCATATGATTTCTAGAATTATAATATCAAACTCAAATCGACGATAAATTTTCTCGGAAACTTATTGACATACATAATTTTAAAAAAAATATTGCGAAAAATATTACCTGGTACGAATAGGCAGTTCCGAAGACATTTTGAGAAAATATGTATCTTGTTACGCGTTATTTCAAATATGCCAAAAAATGTGTGCTTTTTCGGAAGGACTTGCAACATGATTTTTCATATCATTATTCCTCAATTGTAGCAGAATCAATTGCATTGGCTACGAGGACTAAAATGGTTGGTCTTGTAAGCGTAAATGAATACTTCGAATCTATACTGTTACTATTTCCTTGCCAAAAGTGCATGACACGTTTTAGAAATGTCTAATGCCACAGTTTTAGTACAAGTACATGATATAGGAACATTCTATTATTTTTTTTTGTGTTTTATTCCATTCTAAAATATCTTTTTATCTATTTTTAAAACAGTTATATGACAGCAGCTAGTTTTTTAATGGCGGACGAGAGAACCAGGGGAAGACACCCTCTGCAATTGAACTAGCAAATTTCTCTTAAAATCAGCTTAGGTTCCAGCGGGACTCTAACCTGTGGTGATAAGAGGAGAAATACTTCATGGTTTAAAGCGAGGTGAATTAACCACACGACCACGGAGGTGATCTAACCACTCGACCACGGAGGTGATTTAAACACTCGACCACGGAGGTGATCTAACCACTCGACCACGGACGTGATCTAACCACTCGACCACGGAGGTGATCTTACCACTCAACCACGGAGGTGATCTAACCACTCGACCACGGAGGTGATCTAACCACTCAACCACGGAGGTGATCTAACCACTCGACCACGGAGGTGATCTAACCACTCGACCACGGAGGTGATCTTACCACTCAACCACGGAGGTGATCTAACCACTCGACCACGGAGGTGATCTAACCACTCAACCACGGAGGTGATCTAACCACTCGACCACGGACGTGATCTATCCGCTCAACCACGGAGATGATCTAACCACGCTTTTTAATATGTAACTATGGTGGTATACACGCTTTTACAAATGTAACTATGATGATATAGACGCTTTGATAAATGTAACTATAATGACATACATGTTTTACACATGTAACTGGTGATATACACACTTTTATAAATGTAACTATAGTGACATACATGTTTTACAAATGTAACTGGTGATATACACACTTTTGCAAATGTAACTGTAGTGATATACACACTTTCACAAATCTATTCATTGTAATATACACACTTGTTTTAAATATCTTAATTAAATGATAATTCGACGTTGACGTTATGTCGAAATTGCGTCATTTTATTTCAAAAAGTAATTATCACAGCCATGCCGACAAATAAGGACCCATTTAGAATATTCGTCTATAACTAAATGTTACATTGAAATATCATTAATATCTCATGATTGTCCAAAACTTGTTTATATAGAGAATAAGAACAATGTTCAAGATTATAAATATGCATATTTTCACAACGCAAAACAGGCCCCGAATTCTTTTATTGTATAACTAAGTGGATATTCAAATCTCAAATGTAACTATTTTTACTTTCTTTAATTCACAGGAGACTACATGGACTTGTGTAAGAAAGAGTTCCTTAATTTATGACAATGTAACTTTGATATTATGTTTATAATATTCTTATCTACGTTGTCTGTACTCAGGATAATCAATATATATATTTGATGTTGAATATGAACAAAATATTGTTAACTAAGATACCGACCACCCGTGTTATTTCAAAGACGACGACGAAGACGACGACGACGATGACGATGATGATGAATGATGATGATGATGGAAGTGATAGTTATTTTATGTACTTTTCCTATCACCCGTGCCAAAGTTTGAGAAATAATTAACATGATTAATTAATTCAAAGTGTAGATTACATAAGATTGTACATATTTTGGCATATTTGACTGTTAATGATTTATTAATTGTTGTTCTCTTCATTATAAACTGTTCGTCTGTTTTTGTAGCTTTATTACACTGAAGAACAAAGGGAAAGAATGTACAACTTTGACATTGCAAGAATTTAAATGGCAATTTAAAGGAAATTGAAAATTTTGTTGATACATAATCTATTAAAATTTCTACCCTGGACGTGTAGATTGTATTGAAACATTGCCATGAAATTATATGCGTAATTAACTCTGCTTGATACTTACAGTTACAGATGATGTAAAGAGTTTTTGTGTAATAAAGACTCAAATAGAAAACTAATAAAAACATAATTATGACAATCAATTAATTGAATAAGATCATGTTTTCGATTAGGATTTGATGGTTATACGGTAATTATGAATTAAATTGATATCGACTTGATTGATTGTAATTACAGTGTGTGTAAACGTTACCGCTGTTATCAGCAGCCGATCTGCAAACATTACGTGTAGGTGTCGGGTACGCTATACTTGCAAAATTAACCCCCGGCTGAACAGTGTGTCCTATGCCAATTACATTGAAATAATAGCTCTCGGACTTAATTTAGTGGTAAAATATTGTGTGTTATTATTTTAAGATAATTTCCCTATTACAGTGTTTATTGAATCACGTTAGATTTAACACATTAAATTGAATTAAACTGTGCTATTTACATAGGAAATTAATTTCTTCCGACGTGTCATTACAATGGAGGAAGCCAGCGATCAATAGTTAGATTTTTCCGTGAGATTTGATTGTAGAAATAGTTAATACGATTCTATTATTTCCATGCTTGATAGCCAGCAGTAAGTTTCTGCACGCGCGTCTTTTATTATTTAACTCAAATTCCGTTTACAGTGAAATTACGAGGGTCTTCACATTATTCCTGTGCACGCGAAATTCTATAAACTTGTTATCAATTTCATAACGCATAATTACTTCGAAACTACACGCTGTCGGCGCTACATATTTTCCTCTCTACTTATCCATAAAATTTTCATAACATCAGTATTTATTTGATATTTGCCATCAAGCGATCTATAATTTACATACGATATATTGATATCATATTTAATGAGAATTATTTTGCTAATAAATTCTGAACCCAAGTGAGAGAATTTAAACCAAACAAATAAGATATTTTCAGCTTTAGTAATAATATACTCAGAGTTTTATTAAGTAAGATAGTAAAATAAAAAAGAAGAAAAAAAAAACAAAACAAAATAAAAAAACAAATAAAAATAAAAAAACATCGATAAGATGAAAAGTTCAGTAAATATTTCACACATAAAGCTTAATTTGGGTACATTTTCCCTTTTTGAAATAGATATTGGTAAGTTATTTAAATAAATAAATTAAATAAAAGTCAATCACATGAAATGAACTGCTGTAAATAATGCAATACTAACAAAAGAAATTATATGATTAAGTGATTTTTCAGTCAGATTTTGTATATAAATTATTAAAACAAAAGTTATATTTTTCCTGTACATTTTTAATCTTAAAATAAATACAGCTTAATTGGCACAGCTTCCTGATGGTAAATAAGCAAAACATTATCAATAAGCAAAAATTTCGTATAACTATTTTCTATGTCAGCTGCTCTAATATAATACAGCCTCCGAGGGTCTGTATCACAATTATCTGTCACCTTCCTTAATATTACATTACCTCTGCGAGTTTGCATAACAATATATCACCCTCCTTAATATTATAAAACCTCTGAAGGTCTGTATCACAGTTAAATGTCACCCTAGTTATAATATCTTAACCAACAATTTTATGTCACCCTTCTTAGTATTATATAGCCTCCGAGGCTTTGTATCACAATTATATGTCAACTTCCTTAATGTTATATGACCTCGGTAAGTTTGTATAAGAACACGTCACCCTTCTTAATTAAGGATTGTTTTTCATTTTGTGCAATGCATCGAGTATAAATGCAATGGATTATGGAAAAAAATTCTGTGCAGCATGAACTGCCTTAATATTATAACACCTCGGTGAGTTTGTATAATGATACGTCACCCTTCTTAATATTATATAACCACTGAGGGTCAGTATCACAATTATGTGTCACCTTCCTTAATATTATATCACCTCTGTGAGTCTGTATAACAATATATCACTCTCTTTAATATAATATAACCTCTGAAGGTCTGTATCACTATAATATGTCACCCTAGTCAAATTATTACAACCTATAATTTTATGTCACCCTCGTTAATATTACATAACATCTGAGGGTCTGTATCACAATTATCTGTCACCTTCCTTAATATTATGTCTCCATTGTGAGTTTGTGTAACAATATATCACCCTCCTTAATATTATATATCATCTGAGGGTCTGTATCACAATTATCTGTCAGCTTCCTTAATATTATATCACCTCAGTGAGTCTGTATAACAATATGTCATCCACCCTAATATTATATAACCTCTGAGGGTCAGTAACACAATTGTTTGTCATCTTACTTAATATTATATCACCTCTGTGAGTCTATATAACAATATATCACCCTCCTTAATATCATACAACCTTTGAGGGTCTGTATCACAATTATAATTCACCCTGGTTAAGATAATACAACCTACAATTTTATGTCACCCTCTGTAATATTATATAACAACTTACAGTCTTTATCACAA